>CM018691.1:48068539-48643834 GCA_009363875.1 Mikania micrantha | reverse complement strand
ATGTTTCACTTATCTTAGCTCATTCTTGAAGTCTCACACTAATTCCTATTATGTTAGTTATTTGCATGACTTGGATTTTTGTAAACTAATCTAAGTATTTAACTTAGATCTAAAATTTAAGACGTCCTTTGTTGGCCTTGTTAAGTAAAAAAAAAAAAATTTTATTACATAGTTAATAGGTAATCATGAAACTATGATTTTAACTTAAACTTAAATGTGTTAGATTTTGTGAATGTATTAACCCACTCCTCGTTACTTTTAAAGCCCTTAATTCGTAGTAACTAATTAATTAGGCAAAGCCCCTTATATTACTTCCTGTTTCAAGTTTATGAAATTCAATAACTATTATTCACCACTTTGTAGTACAAGAAATCATGACCCATGCATTGCTATTCAGTAAAATTGTTTCCAAGTGTTCATATTCCATATTAATAATGTGGGCCGAATAATCAATTGGGCCAGTTAACTGGGCCGGACCACTACCCGTGTTTGGGCTGAATGAGAAGCTTTGGATCTGTTAAACGTGTGTGTGGTTATTTCACTGATGCTGGGCCCATTGTTATGTTGGGCTGGTTGAATTATGAGGTTCAATTAAATCTCATGAGCTAGACCAACCATCGCGGGCCAAATACATGATCTGTGGGCCGAATCTATTGTGGGCTGAACTTGTGGGCCGCAAAAGAAGCTGCTGGGCCTAAGGGTTCTGTTGGCCGTGTGTGGTTTGTGGTTGACAGAAGGGTGGTCGGACCACCTTAGCCGAGAGTGTAAGCTGTGGCCAAAACAAAACGGTGGCCGAATGAGGAGGTAGGTTCGAGTATAAGCCTGGCCGAATGAGAGTCAATGGCCGATCGAATGGGTGGTTAGTGGCGTATGTCGACTGTCTAATGGCCGAATGAGGGTTGTGTGCACCAATACCGAATGAAAGCATGGATCTCTGTCGAATGTCTCTGGCGAATGACAAGCTGGGCGAAGGGAGGGCTGTCATGTCGAATGAACCCGGTCGAATGAGACCCCTGTTGACCCGGCGACTGGCTCCATGGCTGGCCGAATGGAGCCATTCGACCCTAGCCATTCGTCGGCCTGTGGTGTTTCCTTCGGCCGCAGTCGGAGTTGCCTACGGCCATCCTCATTTCAAGACCTAAGGTTGATTTCGGAGGTGGTGCAAGCTATGGTTGGTAATCGGGGTCATAGTGTTCGAGATTTCTAGGTGACTAGTCGGTTAAGGTTAGTGTTCAACAATAGAGTTCGAAAACCCTAATTTTTGACATATTCAAGCTCAAATACCTCGATTATCAGTGGGTTTCGGAACAGATCCCTTGTACTTTCGTGTAGAGGAGATCAATACCTTCGTGTAGGTCCAAAGATGAGGTGATTTTGGCCAAGAAATGAGGGAGTTATGAGTGATTGAAGGTGTGGAAAACCCTAAAAGGGTGTGGCCGGGAATTTTGGAGTAGGAGAGAGGTTGAAGATGGTGGAAATGAGAGAAACACTCATTTGTGGGTTTATATCCCGTGTGTGGTGTCCGGGTTCGTTTCGGTTGCCCGGTTCGCATTTTCGTCGCGTAACCGGAAATTACGCGTAATTAATATCTTTTAAACAAAAGACTTTAATTTAGTTATTTTGATGAGTTTCAAAATTGTAAAATGTTAAACATTTTATTCTATTAATTTTATTTCGTTCGTGTCACGTTTTCGTTTTCGTTTCGTCAGATCGCGTCACTTACGCGCGTCTTCGTACAGAGCGCTAACTGTACGAACACGATCGTAAGTTTCACTTTCTGATTTGGTTTTCTAATTATCAGTTATCGTTCAGAACGTTTAACTCACAGATATGTTTGTGTGAATCGTCACCCACGCAAACACGCTGTCAGTTTAATTATTCTAAACGACACTGCAATATAATTTGAATTGTGTTTCCTCACTGTCGAACTCAACTGAACATCCTGTTATCACTTGATTTTCGTATTGGATTGTCGGTCATCTGATTCCTGTCATCAATGGATATCAGATCGCAACCGAATTGTTATTGTTTTTCGTTTGCACACTGTTGTTTCTCTTGAGTTGTTGTATTTACCGTATTTAAGTTTTCACTTAAACACGTACAACTGTGGTTTGTGTTCTGAGTTCTGTTGTCATGCACTGTTTACGTACTGTATTTACACACAGTACGTGGTGAAAGTACACACACCGTACGGACTTGCCGTACGGTTTAGTACTAGTTGTCACAGTCTTCCCTTGTTAAAGAAATTTCGTCCCGAAATTTAAGCATCATATCCGGGCACTACTTTTTCTTTGTTCAGGTGTAGATGCTTTGGTATCACGTGTTTCTCATGTTCTCATGTTTATGCAAGTTGTAATTTAGAGTTTCGCGAGTCTGTTCGATGGGTTGCGGATTCGTTTTCAGTCTCTCGACCGTACGATCCGAAATGTTTATGCTCTTGAAAAAAAAACATTGTTCGTATGTGACCTAGTCCTCCTTAGAAGCCTAGGATTTTGTGTGTGGTCATAATGTGAGCAGACTTGATTTCATGGTTCTTGTCAATCCAAGAACACCAAGTCTACTGGGAGTGTAAGGTAGCTTGGCATTGTTTCCCATAGCTGTTTGTATACACTCCCATAGTGGTATCTCCTAGTGTTACATAGTTTCATGATCTATAATGTTCTCCATGATTCCTTGTACTCGTGTGTTATTCCTGTCAGGAGAAGCCTCTCGTTTCTCCCCTTGTTAGAATGGATTAGTATATTGTCAGATTAGACAACCTTGACGGATCCAATACTAAGACTTGTGAGTGTATCTATGTCATCCATTGTAATGACATGAAAGGTTTTATTGGATTAGATAACTCTATCCTTACCAGGGACAAGGCATCCGTTCCAATGATGGTATCGACACCACTCGTGTCCATCACTTTGAATTCCATGGTACGTGTTTGTTCACTAAGGTAAGTGAACACTAAGTTCGTGTCATTCAGTGTATAAAATGTTCGAATGTTGCCCCAATTGTGAGTAAGTTATGAACTAACTCTAATGAGGTCAATGATAATCCATGCCAGTATAAAATGTACATCTGCAAAGATTTTTAAATAAGAAATGTACCGGTGTTGGTGTTGGTGTCAGTGTCTTGGCGTGCAGCAGCAGCCCCAATTTGAAATGCACGTCCCCTCGGTGCTTGTCCTCTCGGTAGCACCCTCTTTGGACAGTCTTTCGCGTAATGTCCTGGTTCCCCGCAGGTGTAACAGGAAATGCGATCAAGGTGTGCAGCGGTCTGTGCCACTGCTTGGTTTGCCCTGTGTTGGGTCTTTTGTTCTTTGCAGAACTTGACCCAGTGCCCCATTTTCCCACAATAAGTGCATTGTCTGCACCCTGTGCCAGGTTGATGATGATAGTTGCACTTATTGCAGAATGGAGCCGTGCCAGAATAAGATCCACGATTCTGCGGTGGTTGATTGAGCACAGCTTGTTTGGTAGTGGTGGTCGTTGCGAAATTCTTAACGACCTTTCGTTTCTTGTTAGAGGGTTGTTCCGGATCTTCAGTAGTTCCAGATCCCTTCTTGAGTGCACCAGAGGCAACCATTACATCAGTCAATGAAGCTGATAATGTAACAGCCATCTCCAGTGTGGTTGGGTGGGCGGCAATCACATGCCCCCGGATGCATGGCGGTAGTCCACCGACGTACCGTTCAATCCTCTTCTGAGTGTTGGCACAATGTCCGGTGCCAAGGTTGCTAGTTCATGAAATCTAGTAGTGAATGCCAGATGTTCAGCACCAATCATCACATGGTTGAGCAGTTCAGTCTCAACCTTCTTGAGTTCGTTCCTCGGGCAAAACTCGCCCCTCAGCAAGGTCTTGAAATCCTCCCAAGGCATCGCCAATGCCTCGTCCCTTCCTCGGGTTTGAACCTGGGCATTCCACCAGGTTAGTGCTCGTTTCTCAAACGATCCAGCAGCATACCTCACGCGGTGTTGATCAGGACAACCGCTAATGTCGAGAGTCGTTTCCATCTTCTCAATCCATTGGATTAAGCCGACGGCTCCCTCAGTGCCACTGAATGGTGGTGGATTGCATCCTACAAAGTTCTTGTAGGAGTAGTCTTGATTCTGCCGTGTGTTACCACTGCCTTCCCCAGTTGATTTGGCAGCATTGTTACTGTTGTTACTGTTGATTCTGTTCATCATCTCGGGAATCACATCCCTCAGTTGGCTTGTCAGCAGTGTAGCCAGTGCTATAGTAGCAGGGTCCAGTATCTGAACATTGTTTGAGCCTGGTGGTGGCGAGTGTGGAGGAGGAGGAGGCGGTTGTGTAGGAGAGTCAGAGGGTGATGGTGTCGATGAGTGCGGAGCTGAACCTTGAGTCAGCGGTAGTAGAGGTGGTTGTCTCCTCGGCGGCATTCTGATCATAACCGAAAAGAAATCGATTAGTGCAGTGATCAGAAGCAGAAGACATATGCAAATAGAATCCTAAGTAACATGATCTCTACATGAGGTCCCTAGGTTATAGTCTAGGCCAAACCATTTAAGTAATATGACCTATATTTCTCTATAACCATGGCTCTGATACCAATCTGTCACACCCCGGGCCGGCGGGAACGGATCGGGTTTTCCCGTCGGGCGGAAGGTTCCCGGGGCGCGATATCTTTGAGTGATAATCGAAATGATCAGATTGTTTACATGGCACATGATAAATAATGAGAAATGCTAATCATGACATATAATATAGAATTACAAAGTTAAATTACACAGTACGTGTTCATAATTTAACTAAGTAAATCTATTCCAAAAGAATCGTGTAGTTTCTATCTTGTAACTGTACAAGATATGCAAAATAGATTCACAATGTCATCAAAATGTATGCATCCAAAAGTAAGCTAGGTCTTCTAAGAGTCCTCTAGCTTAATCACTGATGCTTGTTATCTAAACCTGTCCGTCACCTGAGAAAACATGCATTTAAACAAGGTCAACACTAGGTTGGTGAGTTCATAAGTTTAGTAATTGAAAACCATTGAATTATGTCAATCATGTTCATAGTGTATCACACAGATTGAATTGATGATTAAATCCCATGTTTCACACAATGTCCTCTCCATGGTTGGATGTACAGATAATGTCTCATCCAGTCAAGCATGCTTATATATAGGGGCATACGAAAGGGTCAAGCCCAGACGCCACCCCACCACATGCTTAACTGCACTCAACACTGCCTGTAATACAACGATGGATACCCATTTCCTTTCACCCATGATTTCCCGGTATGTTTATCCACTGAGTCAAAAGAAAAGAGACGAAATCGTCTCGGTTGACCATTCCTTATAGAATAGTCGGCATATAACATAACTCAATGAATAAAGTAAGAGATGAAATCATCTCTGTTAACCAATCCTTACGAATTAGCCGGTGTGTAAAATAAACCATAATTGAATAAAGAGACATAATCTCTGTTAGCTAAATCCTTACGGATTAGCCCGGCATGTAATATAGACCATAATTGAATAAAGAGACAGAATCTCTGTTAGCTAAATCCTTACGGATTAGCCCGGCATGTAATATAACCCAATTGAACAAATAAGAAACGAAATCGTTTCTGTTAGCTATTCCTTACGGATTAGCCCGGCATGTAAGATATCATACTCGATATCTAGAAAGAAACTTAATAGTTTCTGTAACTAATCATTACTGATTAGTCCGGCATGTAGAATACCCAACAATTGAATAAAGAAACATAATAGTCTCTGTTAGCCATTCCTTACGGATTAGCCCGGCATATAAGATATCATACTCGATATCTAGAGCGAAACTTAGTAGTTTCTGTAACTGTCAGTACTAACCAGTCCGGTGTGTAAGATATCATACTCGATATCTAGATATGAACATAATAGTTCCAGTAGCTGTTTCCCCTGTTCAGCCCGGCGTGTAAAGTGTCCAACTCATGATTCCTAGTTAGAGACATAGTAGTCTCAGTAGCTGTCATATCTGATCAGCCCGGTGTGTAAGATATCATTCCACGATATCTATTGGAATGAAACATGTTTCCTAGATTTTATGAGTATTATCTATATGATTGATAGCACCTCTCGTGCATGGTGTGATTTCATTTGATCTCCCCAAGCCCCGGTTATTAGTTTTAAAGATTTACCCAACTGATCTACCATTGTGTAACCGACACACTCTGACGGTTAGGGAATGTACTCTAAATAGAGTCTTAGTAAGTAGTGATGGTATGTGTGTGATATGCAATCCCAAAAGCGTGTGTATGTAATATCCTCCTCGATATCACAAGTGAATGTATCAACTGTTATCCCAAGTTTGCGTGTTCTAGCGAGCTTAACAAAGTGTCATAAGAACATGTCTTATACACAATGTTAGTGATGTGTGAATGATAATTGCTATCATGAAGTTACCTTATCATGATAATCATTCTTGTCATTAACAGTTGTTAATAGCATGTTATCCCATGGTTTTCCCTCGTTATTCTATCGTGTAAGAATAATATGCACGGTTGTAAGATATGTTCTTAACAACTCACATTATCCTATGTGTTAAAGTGTCATGATTCTAGGTTAGCATGTAGCATCCTAGTTAATTCAGGTATGATAAAGCCAAACAAGAAAGCATGTAATGATAATCGATAATAATAATAATCAATTATTATCCAAATCATGAAATAAACAACATGTTAATAGAAACTTTTAAATAAATAAAAGTTAAGCATGTTTCTCAGCCCCGAGCTTTGAAATCAGTAAAGATTTAAGAAAAGGGGCATATGAACTCACCTGTAATAATTGGGGGTTGACTTAGCTTAAATGAGAATGCACGCGCTCTTTGTTATGCTTGTTGTAGTTTTCACAGTCCGGTATTGATTTCGCGTTGTTTATAACTTGTAAGTATAATTTGTAGGTGCTTGAGTGTGTGTAGGTGTTAGCCCTAAAGGTGGCTAACACACTTAGGTCTCGGTAATGGTTCGGCCCTTGTTTCAATTGTCCCATGTCATACTAATACTTAACTACTTTAAGTTAAGTTTAGTATGTGATACTTTGATTCTTATGTTTCACTTATCTTAGCTCATTCTTGAAGTCTCACACTAATTCCTATTATGTTAGTTATTTGCATGACTTGGATTTTTGTAAACTAATCTAAGTATTTTACTTAGATCTAAAATTTAAGACGTCCTTTGTTGGCCTTGTTAAGTAAAAAAAAAAAATTTATTACATAGTTAATAGGTAATCATGAAACTATGATTTTAACTTAAACTTAAATGTGTTAGATTTTGTGAATGTATTAACCCACTCCTCGTTACTTTTAAAGCCCTTAATTCGTAGTAACTAATTAATTAGGCAAAGCCCCTTATATTACTTCCTGTTTCAAGTTTATGAAATTCAATAACTATTATTCACCACTTTGTAGTACAAGAAATCATGACCCATGCATTGCTATTCAGTAAAATTGTTTCCAAGTGTTCATATTCCATATTAATAATGTGGGCCGAATAATCAATTGGGCCAGTTAACTGGGCCGGACCACTACCGTGTTTGGGCTGAATGAGAAGCTTTGGATCTGTTAAACGTGTGTGTGGTTATTTCACTGATGCTGGGCCCATTGGTTATGTTGGGCTGGTTGAATTATGAGGTTCAATTAAATCTCATGAGCTAGACCAACCATCGCGGGCCAAATACATGATCTGTGGGCCGAATCTATTGTGGGCTGAACTTGTGGGCCGCAAAGAAGCTGCTGGGCCTAAGGGTTCTGTTGGCCGTGTGTGGTTTGTGGTTGACAGAAGGGTGGTCGGACCACCTTAGCCGAGAGTGTAAGCTGTGGCCAAAACAAAACGGTGGCCGAATGAGGAGGTAGGTTCGAGTATAAGCCTGGCCGAATGAGAGTCAATGGCCGATCGAATGGGTGGTTAGTGGCGTATGTCGACTGTCTAATGGCCGAATGAGGGTTGTGTGCACCAATACCGAATGAAAGCATGGATCTCTGTCGAATGTCTCTGGGCGAATGACAAGCTGGGCGAAGGGAGGGCTGTCATGTCGAATGAACCCCGGTCGAATGAGACCCCTGTTGACCCGGCGACTGGCTCCATGGCTGGCCGAATGGAGCCATTCGACCCTAGCCATTCGTCGGCCTGTGTGTTTCCTTCGGCCGCAGTCGGAGTTGCCTACGGCCATCCTCATTTCAAGACCTAAGGTTGATTTCGGAGGTGGTGCAAGCTATGGTTGGTAATCGGGGTCATAGTGTTCGAGATTTCTAGGTGACTAGTCGGTTAAGGTTAGTGTTCAACAATAGAGTTCGAAAACCCTAATTTTTGACATATTCAAGCTCAAATACCTCGATTATCAGTGGGTTTCGGAACAGATCCCTTGTACTTTCGTGTAGAGGAGATCAATACCTTCGTGTAGGTCCAAAGATGAGGTGATTTGGCCAAGAAATGAGGGAGTTATGAGTGATTGAAGGTGTGGAAAACCCTAAAAGGGTGGTGGCCGGGAATTTTGGAGTAGGAGAGAGGTTGAAGATGGTGGAAATGAGAGAAACACTCATTTGTGGGTTTTTATATCCCGTGTGGTGTCCGGGTTCGTTTCGGTTGCCCGGTTCGCATTTTCGTCGCGTAACCGGAAATTACGCGTAATTAATATCTTTTAAACAAAAGACTTTAATTTAGTTATTTTGATGAGTTTCAAAATTGTAAAATGTTAAACATTTTATTCTATTAATTTTATTTCGTTCGTGTCACGTTTTCGTTTTCGTTTCGTCAGATCGCGTCACTTACGCGCGTCTTCGTACAGAGCGCTAACTGTACGAACACGATCGTAAGTTTCACTTTCTGATTTGGTTTTCTAATTATCAGTTATCGTTCAGAACGTTTAACTCACAGATATGTTTGTGTGAATCGTCACCCACGCAAACACGCTGTCAGTTTAATTATTCTAAACGACACTGCAACATAATTTGAATTGTGTTTCCTCACTGTCGAACTCAACTGAACATCCTGTTATCACTTGATTTTTGTATTGGATTGTCGGTCATCTGATTCCTGTCATCAATGGATATCAGATCGCAACCGAATTGTTATTGTTTTTCGTTTGCACACTGTTGTTTCTCTTGAGTTGTTGTATTTACCGTATTTAAGTTTTCACTTAAACACGTACAACTGTGGTTTGTGTTCTGAGTTCTGTTGTCATGCACTGTTTACGTACTGTATTTACACACAGTACGTGGTGAAAGTACACACACCGTACGGACTTGCCGTACGGTTTAGTACTAGTTGTCACATAACCTGTTTTTAACAAGTGTGAGTAAATAGTATGTTTACAGATGTGTAAAACACGAAAGTTTTTACTGGGACCTAACGTAAATTATTAAATATTGATGTTAATGTCCGGAGGGAACATGAAAGTGACAGTGGGTGTCACAGATCATCCCGGCCCAAGACCCAAACCCAAATTATTCGGCCCCAATTGAGTAGCTCAAGCCCGTTGCTCTAGCCCATGTTCATCTAATCTAGCCCAATGGACTTTTCGGCCCATGCACTTGTTTATGACTCATGTACATTTGGCCCATTTGGTTAAGAGTACAACCTAATACATTCATAACACCTAAAACATTAAGTTTTACAAGAATAATGTTATGATTATTACTAATAGGTTCTTACAAGAAACTAAGGACTAATGGCAATTAAACAAAAGAGATCTATGTCTTTATACTTAAAATTTTTTATGTGAGGAAACTAAATCAAATCAAATTCTAGATCGATGATGATGTGTTTAATCTAATTGGGTTGAGTCTTCTAAAGTCACTAACAAGTTAACCGGGCCAAATGATGACCGAGACTTACAAGTGTTAGCCAACTTAGGGCTAACACCTACATGCACACAATTTATCTAGAACATATACTTATGAACTATATACGACGTGAAATCAATACAGGATCTTGAACACAACAACAAATACTAACACGAGCGCGTGCATTCTAGTTTAAAAAAAGTCAACCACTTCAAACACAAGGTGAGTTCATTTGTCCCCTTTTTAAACTATTTTGTTTTTACTTCGGGACTGAGAAACATGTCAAATGTTTTGTATAAATTAATTATATAATTATTGCCATGTTTTATGAAATGCTTATTAACTTCTGTTTATAAAATTATTTATAAACTGTCAATTGTTGAGTTGTTCATTCATTTTGTTTATGTTAAATCTTTATGATTGCAGTTATAAACTATCATGATTATAAGTCATGATTGTATCTTTACTCAAACATATACTTGTTCAAATCATTGATCATACAGTTTCTCAAAAGCATATTTCCTTAAACATATACTTTGTTATGCTTAAAACTATTACTCAAGACTTGTGCTTGATGCTTTTAAATCATTATTTAATACTTACTTACTTAATGCTCAGTTATTTTACACTTGAATACTCTATGTTCAAATACTTTAAACTCAGATACTTTGGATGCGAGTACTTTAAGTTAAATTCTTTTGTTCAAATACACAATGCTCTTATTTATTGTCAATGCTTGTGATCAGTGTTCATAGTCAAATACTCAACACTCAATACTCAAATACTCAATACTCAATAAACTCAGAAACTTAAACATGTTAACAAAGGGGATACATGTAATCTTTAGGGTTTTTCTGTATTTAAATCTAATATGTAATGGGATTTTATTACAATAAAAGAAAGTTTATATGGTTTTGTTAACTTAAAATTTAAAACATATGCATACATACATACATAAATAAATATATATATACATTAATATATATTAATTTGAGATATGAATTTATCTTATATTAAATATATATGTATGTTATGCAAAATATATTGTATTAAACTTAAATATTATAATTGACTCAAAATAAAATCTATTATGATATTTACAAACTATAGTTTTAAGTGTTTTATAAACAAATAAGTTTTAATAAGTAATTATTAAGAATATATAATAATATAACTAACACTATATGTGGTTATAATGAAACTTACAAAGTTTTATTATTTTACACAATTTAAATTAATTGTAACATTGGAAACTAAAATTTATTAAAAGTTTATAATCTTATAAAGTTTACTTTATATAATATAAGTTAATTGTAACATTAGAGTTTCTATTTATTAAAAGTTTATAAAGTTTATTTATACATAAAATTAACAACACAAAGTAATTAGAGGGGGAAGAATTGGATATTTTTAGAACTAGGATTAGTATTAAGTGATTTATGGTCAAAAGGTAAAACACGTGTAAAAATAAAGGGCTAGAACTGTAAATTATGGCTTCTTCCTTTTTGTTTCTTTCCAGCCACGATGAGCTCCATCTGATTCGGTTTCTTGGAGCCCAATCGAATCAAAACGCAAGAATTGAATGCGAATCATAACTACAATTCGTTTAATACATGATAATGATCTGAAACGACTGAGTAATTGCAATATTAATCTCGGTTTATGCTTATTATCACAAACCGATCGTCCCCCTGTAAATCATAACCTGAAATCGATTCAAACCACAACAAAAATCAAATTAATTCTACCGGAAGCTAGGCGACTCTCCTCTGAAACTAACGACATCAAGAACACGTTCTGATTCAATCTAAATCTCTCCATCGAGTTCGTGAGCCATCAAGAACAAGATTCTAATCAAACTCGGTCAATTCGGAAGCAAATCAAGTAAGTTATAGGTCTAACCTGCTCGTTTTTATATGAGGAATGATAACCCCATGGTTTAAACGACCCACGATCGACAATTCGATTGATTAGAAATTCTAGGGCTTGTATCGGATGAACAAGAAAAAGGATTTGGGTATAAGTTCAATCAGAATACCCAGAAACCCAAAGAAGCTAACATGGTCTGCTGGTAAAACACGCGGGTTGCGTGTGAGGGGTCGGGGGTTCGAACCCGATCTAAGTCGGGTTGGATCCTTTTTCCTCTTTATTCTTTTAAATATTTATTTTCTTAACTAAATAAACTTTATAAATTCTAAAAAAATTCCTAAAATTCTAAAATCATGTTTCTAATAATCTGTTAAAAGTTTGGAATTTTTCAGAAAAGATTTATATTATTTTACTATTTAAATGTTATTTAAATAGTTTTAAATATATAAAAAATACTAAAACAATTCTAAAAATTCTAAGAAAATTCTCTAAATTCTAATATACTATTTATAATATTCTGATAAAATTTTAGAATCTTTCAGGATAAATTTATATTATTTTTCTATTTAAAAGTCATTTAAATAGTTTTAATTATATAGAAAACACTAAAACATTTCTAAAAATTCTGGAAAAATTCCAGAAATCATAATTTAACTATATTAACATTCTGGAAATTTTTAAACAAATTTTTGAATATTATTTTAAAATTTAATATTTTTTTTGTTTAAATAAACTTTAAATAAAAGTATTATTTATAAAATTAATTTAAAAGTCAGAAAATTATTTTTATTTTCTGGAATTAATTTTATGATATTATAACTTTAGTTTTCAAAATTTTATTAACAAACATATATATATATATATATATAATTGTAAGATGTTAATTCTTTAAATCATTTAAACATATAACTAGTTATAAATCATTTTTATTTTTATTTTTTTTACAAGATATATACATTTCTAAATTATTATCTTTAGAAAAAAATAAATATAAACAATGTTTGAAAAATGTTATACTTTCATTTCATCACAAAAATTGCAAAACAATTTCATAGCATTATTTCTAAACACAAAGGGAATTTTATGATCAAACATAAACATTTAATTAGATAGATCTAAGTTATATTTTATAAATCTAGGCTGATTTGAGGAGTGGTTCCTTCCTAAGCATAATCAAACATTGCTTGGATAACTCTAAAGCTAAAGCAAGTGAGTTTTTCTTATACTCCCTTTTTACATTTTTGTAAACTTTGAGATGTTGCACATGTCATATCAAACAAATGTTATTCTAGAGTCATAAACAAATACTATGATGCAATTCTATAGTTTAAGTTAGAATTAGATTTGAATGTTATGTGTTACCTATTTGTTTGTATATCTATGTGTTATTATTATTGGATTATCATATACTATACATTAGTACTAGTAGCCTTTAATTTACATGACTTATGTTCATGTTTAATATTAAAGGTGAAATTGCCAAAAACTATTAGTATTATTAGTAACCTTTTTTTAGTGACTTTGTGTCATTATGATAGAAAGGTGAAATTGCCAAATTCTATTTATCAAACATTGTGGAACATATACATATTTAGATCAATTCTTATTAGACTATTGTTGCATCTTATTTCTATTATACATATATCAAACTGTATGAGAATCTCACCAACTATGCAAATAGTTGATCAAAACTCTATTTTACATGTGTAACAGGTTAGTTGCTTGGATGAAGACACTTAAGCCATTGGACCTAGTCAATAAAATAAACAATGTTATTTATTTTTGTTTTGGATTGTAATGTTGAATTATGGTTTGTTTGTTTGAACAATATGAATGTTTGAATGGGTTTCATGTTTTGAATGAAATTGGATTATTTAAATATTGAAACTTACAAAGTAGCACCTTGAGTTATGAACAATCAAACTCGCGCCCCAATGTATTCCGCTGTTGGTTGGGGTGTGACAATTCAAGTGGGTAAACAGGTACATGTGCACATGGTATCGGAAAGGTGAAACATTGAACAATCAGCAAGGACTTCGTAAGACAGACTGATTGGCCATCGCATGTTGACCTATGGTGTCAACTCCTCCTAGTCATTCAGTGTTCTTCGTTGTCAGGACCTTGTAAGACAGACTGATTGGCCATCGCGTGTTGACCTGTGGAGTCAACCCCTACTAGTCATTCAGTGTTCTTCATTGTCCATCCATGTTTTGTAACGGTGGCTAGGATGATTATGATATCAATTAGTAGGACTAGTGCCTACTAATGGATATCCTCTAACTGTACACCAATGCAGATCGTTACACCCTAGTTGCTTCTGTAGATTGATACTGAATACCATTGGGAGTATCCTTTGGTGATGCACCCTCCAAAAATTCAGTTGTCCACAGAAGTGAACTCATAAACTCATTTTCAAACTCAAACATATGTGATGGTTAGGAATGAAACGCTTAATTATCATTAACAACAATATGTTAAGCAGCCCGGTATGTGGTGGGACGGTGACTGGGGCTTGTCCCCTACATATGCCCTATATATAAGCATACTTGGTTGGATAGCAAGGTGGTTGTTAGTAAGGTTAAGGTTGTCATTTCGGGGTAATCAAAGTAAACATATTTAGAATAATCAAACGTTAAGGATCAATAGTGGGGAATGGAATGCTTAATTATCATTAACAACAATATGTTAAGCAGCCTGGTATGTGGTGGGACGGTGGCTGGGGCTTGTCCCCTACATATGCCCTATATATAAGCATACTCGGCTGGTTAGCATAGGTGGTCATTGATGAGGTTAAGGTTGTCATTCGGGAAATCAGGGTAAACATTTACAGGGTAATCGAATTCTATAACTCAAAGGTCATGGAATCAAAGATATAGGATGGAACGCTTAATTATCATCAGGAACAATATATCATGTGGTTTAGTATGTGGTGGGACGGTGGCTGGCGGACGATAAGTTCGACCCTACATATGCCCTATATATAAGCATACTAAATCAGATGCTATAGGTGGTTAATGGTGAGGTTAAGGTTGCCATTCAAGGGGGTTTTCAAATATTTTTATATAAAACTAAATGAACTCACCAAGCATTGTGTTGACTTTGTTTTCTTACATGTTTTTCTCAGGTGATGCATAAGATTAAGCTAAGATTCAGGATTGCATGTTAGGATGCCCATATATAGAATCCTAGTTGACTTTTGGAGAAGCACATCTTTTGATATCTTGGATATGTTAACTTAATTAAATTACTAAACATTGATATTGTAATTTAACTTTGTAATCCTAGTTTAAATGTTATTGTTGTGACATCCGGCCCCTTACACCCCGATATTGTCCGCTTTGCCAAAGCTCACGGTTTTGTCTGGACCAACGGTCCAAACGGCCTCGATAGGTGTAAGGCAATTGTCACTTATGAACCAAGATCTCCCCAGTCCACTGACCGATGTGGGATTAGCCAGTCACACTGGAGTGGAATTCCACCCCCTTAGGGCCTCAGCGTCCCCGCTGAGCACACTCGGATCGAGTGCGACCAGGGTGGCTCTGATACCATCTGTGACATCCGGCCCCTTACACCCCGATATTGTCCGCTTTGCCAAAGCTCACGGTTTTGTCTGGACCAACGGTCCAAAAGGCCTCAATAGGTGTAAGGCGATTGTCACTTATGAACCAAGATCTCCCCAGTCCACTAACCGATGTGGGATTAGCCAGTCACACTAGAGTGGAATTCTACTCCCCTTAGGGCCTCAGCGTCCCCGCTGAGCACACTCGGATCGAGTGCGACCAGGGTGGGTCTGATACCATCTGTGACATCCGGCCCCTTACACCCCAATATTGTCCGCTTTGCCAAAGCTCACGGTTTTGTCTGGACCAATGGTCCAAAAGGCCTCAATAGTTTAATCCTTTGTTGGAACACTCGTAATAACAAACTTGCAAACATATATGTTTATCATAAAGAGATTCATTTTTCCTAACCCTACTTCACCTTAATTGTTATTTGGACAACTAAAAGTTTTGTCTTGGATCAAGTAGGGATAAATTTCTCTCTAGCATGTCCATGAAGTTATGAAAAATCCAAACATATGAGAGATAGATAGGAAGGTAGGAATTTATTGAATGAACGGTTTCCTTTGTATACGTTAGGAGTCCATTGATGAAAGGGGTTGGGGAAATCTTGAACCCAATTCCTACAAGGATGAATATGAGAACAAATAAAGAAAACTTGGGTAGCTATACATTTGTGAATTGATAAGACCATTCATTATTTCTTGAAGCTCGATCTCCCTCGAATGAACCATTTGGCTAAGAGAAATCATGAACTAATATAGAAGAGTTTTCCAAAGTAAATATTTCATATTAGCCTCATTAGACCATACATATTTCTTGGTATATCTAAATAATAGGTAAGAGTAGGGCTGTAAACGAACCGAACGAATACAAACGAGCCCTTTTTCGTTTTCGTGTTCGTTTGTCTACTCGTTTAACTTTTAACTTGTTCATGAACTGTTTTTGAACGATAACCAAACGAAAATTCTTGTTTATGTTCTTACATTAAGGAATTGAACTTGTTCACAAGCGATTTGCTAACGCAAAGGAATACATTTTATTTAACAATAAAAATCAACTTTCTTAATTTTAAGCATTAGAGGTAATCATTTATATGAATATAAAGTTAAATATCATGGTATAGAACTAAAAATAGCTTTAATATTAAGGTATTAAACTAAACATAAAGAATTTAAGAGTATACAACACATTTAATGAATATATATAATAAACAAACATAAACAAAAATAAACGGATGTAAACTAGCACTTTACCGAATGTTCACGAACACAAAAGAACGAACACAACCTCTGTTCATGTTCGTTCATTTAACTCAACGTACAAAATTTCTTGTTCGTGTTCGTTTATTTATTATACAAACGAACATAAAACGAATTCTCCGTCGAACGATTCACGAGTTGTTTGCTGAACGTTCGGTTCGTTTGTAGTCATAGGTAGGAGAATAATTGAGGCATTCTTGAGCTATAATGACGGTTATTAAATCGTTAGCACCACATAAATATATTTCTCATATAGTAGTTGTTAATACAAATAAAAGAGTGTTATAGCTAATTTTGTACATTCAATGTACTTTACGGATAGCATAATGCATAGAGTTGAACATTGTAAAATAAGAAATTGAAATATTTCATTGAGATTGTCAGTTTGGAAATTTCCCAAAAAGTTAATCATACGTTTGTCTCTCCATCACAACAATAGCGTCTTTATGTTCATGACTGAACTTGTTGAAGAGATAAAATATAACCATTATATATCTTTTAATCAGAGGTTGAATCATTCATCAAAAGAAGAATTAGGCTAAAATTTATTATACATTCCGGAAATCAAACTTTGATATCAAAAAAAGAATTAGGCCAAAAATTAGGATACATTTTGGAAATCACACTTCCATTAAAGAGAAATAAATGAAAGGATTTCATAAAAATTGTGTAGAATCGAGAATGAAGTTTTCGTTTTGTACAAGCCAGGTCATAATTAGTAATTACGCGCATTCAATTTCTAAAAAATGATTCTAACTAGTTTTTATCATATCATGCGTTGTGACGGGTTTTCACAGTACACTCCTGAGAACGTGCATTATATATCATTTGTTGAAATAGAAGTTATGTATCAATATACAAAATCCACACAAATAAATTACAAAATAATATAAAAAAATTACTCCTAAAATCCTTCTCACCAGCAACCAATCGGTTAAATTAAAACAAAAACTCAAATTCCTAAGGAAATCTCTCAAATTTAATAACAAACCCAAATCTTTAAGCAAGTCTCTTAAATTTAATGCTTACATATCTGTTTACTGCTTTTCAAAGCTAAAAAAGATTATGATGGTCTAAGATACTTTATATTCAATTTTATGGAAAAAAAGGCTGAACTATTCACTTTTCATGGCTTTCTAATTCGTAAGTGAATAAAAAATGTGGTAACATTGTTCATTTTTCATAGTTTTTAATATACATACATATACATGTGTGTGTGTAATATTTACTATTCACAATTTGACAAAGATTGAAAGAAACATGTTTTTTTTCATTATACACACACACAACCTATTTAATATAATATTCATTTTCATATATAACACACACACACATATATATATATATAGATACCATTTTTTTTACTATTCAATAAAAAATATATATATCTACTATTCATTTGTCATGAGTTTTAATATATGGATATATAATTTTTTTCATTTTTGGAATGAAATGTTTATGGAATCTCCATGAATAGGATCAAACATTGTTTCATGGTATTTACATGAGGTTTTTCTTTATTATTTTTAAGAACCTTGAGAAGTTGTAGTTGATCCATGATTTGGGTTTCATATTTTGTTTTCTTTTTGTTTGTTTTGAGACATATTTCGATCAATTCCCATTCTTTCTTTCATCTTGATTCTTTCATGGTCGAGATGTATAGATCATGGTCATAAATTTATGAAATTATACAAAAGCTTTATTTTCCTCTATCATTCTATGAGCATCTTTCCTTTTGCGTATGCCATCGCCCTTCCTTTGGCACCATCCACTAATTCGGAAATTAATTTGAAAGTCATATTTCGACATTGACGTTTTCGGGATGCAGCTAATAACCAATGCATGGCAAGGTTTCCTTGTGTGGATCCCTTATCAATGGGAACTTGATGAGTCGAACCACCAACACATCTTACTTTTATATATTGCTATAGCCGGAGCTACTCCATATATTGCTTGATGTAAAATAGATAGTGAATTTGATTCGGTCTTTTGTAGAATCTTTTTCATGGCTTGATAGATAATTTTTTTTTCATGTGATGCAAAATACGGTTAGTCAACATGGTAACTAATTGATTACCATAAACTGGATTGGTTTTTGCTTTTATCGTCTTCAGTATCTAGATGTGGCATGAGCATGAAAGGAGTTCAAGAATAAGTTTTTTACAAGTGCTAAAATAACTTATTTTGGCTTTTTTACCACACATTATAGGGTGAATCTCAAAAGATATGAAATATCTCTCTCCAATATGTTCATCGAATATGGATTTCCGTAGAAGTCTATACTTATCAATGAGATCGAGTATGAAATTATGTTTACTCATATATCTTTGTAATTATTAAAATTAATTTCGCCTAAAATAAAACAGTTTAAATATTTTTAGTTTATTATTTGTTTAAAAGCTATGTATATGATATTATGATGTGTAATCATAATTATATGATCTCTAATAAGTTCAAGATCTTATAATAATCCCTGCTAAGATTTTCATACTAATGGGTGCTTCATGCTTGTGTGCAATACTTATACTTTTTTTTAAACAACAAATTTTTTTCACCTTTTGTCCACTATAGGACTAGAACCCTCAACCTATTTTAGAGATGACACCTTTAACACACGTTAATACCATTGGGACAAATGCCCTTTGGTGTGCAATACTTATATACACAAGTCAAATAAGCAGTGCACAAGGCACCACTCTTCTCAATGGGTCTTACTATAATAATGATGCCTCTATGCACAATTGAAATACAACCAATGCAAATATTCTTTTATCATTTGCTTGCAAAACTTCCAATATAAGATGACCCCTTTTCAAAGTTTTGTTGATTAGCTTTACTATAAGACTTTTTCTTTAATCCTTTAACACTGTTATATTTCATTAGTTTTTAATAAGTTTTTATAATCTTAGTCCATTTGTTCTATATACTAGTTTATCATATTAGAATTTAATATATTACACGAGTTGGATAAATGAAATATTTTGTATTTAATAATAAAAAAGTTATGTTTGTTAATTACATATGTATTGTACTAATTGAATAAACACGTATGTTATATATATTAGATAAAATATAATATAACTTGTTAACATTTATAACCTTTAAAATGTGTCTTTAAACAAATAAAATTTCATATGATAATCAATAATTAAACAAGTGAGAGAAACAAGAAAATTAATGCCGTTTTTGTTTACCTAAAAAAATTTTAAATTATCCTTTATGTTTACATAAATTTTTAGAGATGGTCTTTTATCTTTAAAAATTTCAAAATCAGTTCTTTAAGTTTCAAAACGTTGTAAATTATGTCCTCTTTTCATTAACTTTGTTAAGTATTAACAGGATATGAGGGCTTAAATGTCAAAAAAAAAGGGATCAAATAAAAGATCAAGCCATCGTTGAACACACTCAAAGAGAGATCTGCACCACTAACCTCTTCACCACCCGAAAATTGTCAAGCTTCGTGATGTCCTAGGGACTAAATTCGCCATAACGTAAGAAATCTGCTCAAATCATGGTTTGATCTTTGATTTGATCTTTTTCTTACATGTATGTCCTCCGATTATATTAATACTTAACAAAGTTAAGAGAGAAATGACTGGTTTTGAATGTTTGGAAACTTAAAAAACTGATTTTATAATTTCAAAAGACAAAGAACCATCTATGAAAATATATGTAAACATAAATGATCAAAAGTGAAATTTACACTTATTTTTATTTATTTGTATTAGGGCATGTTTAGTGGGGCTTGAAAACCCTGTGACCAGCCCCTTCTACATAGTCACGCCCCTTCCCCCATTACGCGCTCGACGTGATGGGCCTTGTGTGATCGTGGTCAATAGTGTGAAGAATGGCTTGACCGATTGTTTTATCTAAACCAGTAAAAATCACTCACATCATCCTTTATCAAACTTCAATCAAGTCTCTATTACACATATATTAAGCTCTCATAAAGTGTGTTGTGTGATGCTTACATGACACTTGCGTGACACAAATCAAAGTCATATCAAGCTAACCTACCAAAGATATTACAACCTAATGGTATCTTGGTAGTGTGATAAGGTTTTCTCAAAGCATTGAATTTTCTCCAGAACTTGTAACTTGATGGTGAATATGATCGGATGGTACTGTAAGTGACATGATAATACTCTAATGATCCGTTAGGCGTTAGTGATCCAAAAATTAGTCGTTCAAAAAACATATATAACCATTAATTGTTTTGAACTTTTAACTATTTTTAACTTCTTTATTCAGTTAACTTTATATGTATACATTGCTTGTTTAAGTAAAACTATTGATTATGATACGTGACACATCTTTATTGGTTGGTTGTCGATAATTCAACTTAACAAAACCAGACAATATTAGACACAGACATTCGTGACAATATCCCACCTCAACCAATCACCACCTGACACACCCAACCACTCGTCGGCCCCGCCACATCGAATATCCGTTTATTAACTCCAACCACCATCGCCAACCGTCACACACCAACAACACACCAATTTCCAACGAACCCATTTCTGTGAATGGACGATTTGTCACCGGAATGCCACTCCGGCGCCGGAAACCGCCACATAATCTTCGGGAAGTATGAGATGGGACGGTTGTTGGGTCAAGGAACGTTTGCCAAAGTATATCACGCCAGGCACTTGTTTACGTCGGAGAGTGTTGCTGTGAAAGTAATCAAAACGGAGACGGTACGGAAACAAGGGTTGATGGAACAAATCACCCGTGAAATCGCGGTCATGCGGCTCGTTAAACACCCGAACGTCGTTCAGTTGAAGGAGGTAAAGTTAGTGTTTTCAGCACTGGACCGGACCGACTAGTGAAACTGGTTGTACTAGAAAACCAGTTCAGCTAGTATGGTTAAACTGCTACTCTAGTGAACTGAAAAAACAATCGGTTTTATTAGCCTACTTGAACTAGATTTCAATTTTTTAAACTAAATTTCATATATAAAGTTTTATAATATTTATTAGTAAAGTTACTTAAAATTGTATTTTCTTTATCATAACTAGAAATTATTATAAGATTACGTTTTTTTCTTTGTAATTATCTTAATTTTATTTCTATAAATAGTTGATTAATAATATATAATATTTTAAAGGGTTTTTATTATTTTATAGGTGTTGGCTACCAAAACAAAAATATTTCTAGTAATGGAGTACGTTAAAGGTGGAGAATTGTTTGCCAAAATCGTGAAAGGACGATTGAAAGAGAATTCAGCAAGAAAATACTTTCAACAGCTGATCAGTGCGGTGGATTACTGCCACAGTCGTGGTGTATCCCACCGCGATCTGAAGCCGGAGAATCTTCTTCTCGACGAGAAGGAAGATTTGAAAGTTTCAGATTTCGGGTTGTCTGCATTGCCAGAGCAACTAAGGAATGATGGAATGCTTCATACTCAGTGTGGGACTCCGGCCTATATCTCGCCCGAGGTCCTTCGAAAGAAAGGGTACGACGGATCGAAGGCGGATACGTGGTCTTGTGGGGTGATTTTGTATGCTCTTCTGGCTGGTTTTCTTCCTTTTAGAGATGATAACTTGATGCACATGTATAGAAGGATTTTCAAGGGTGAGTATGAATGTCCACCGTGGTTTTCCGGCGACGCGCGGCGGTTGATTTCAAAATTGTTGGTGGTTGATCCGTCGCAACGGATCACAATTCCGGCGATCATGCGGTCGTCGTGGTTCTTGAGAGGACTCAAAACCGGTGATAGAGGTGCACATTTTCCCTTTGGCATTTTTTCTAATTAATTATGGATAAACCTGGGCACGAGGTGTTGTCGGGTCTACTTGGTCTCCAAAATATATAAAAATAAAAATTAAAAATTAAAAATAAACGTCGAAAACTTTAAATTTAAGAAAAAAATGGTGAACGTTACCATTAGACGCCCCTCACCAACCGGTAAAAAAAACTCTACTTAGGTCTTAGCGTGTGTTGATGCATTATTTAGGCGTTTTAATTGGGTTTCGAATTATTCGAGTTAGTTTATTTGAGTTATTTTTAGAACCTTACTTGTTTACTAGTCTCAAATAAGATCCGGTTAAATCAGTTTTGAGTTTATTGAGGTTGTGTTAATTGGTATTTAGGTTTTTAAGTAAAAGCTCCAGTGCAATAACGCATGCTTCATAATTTAACTTAACGTGATATTTTAATTAAATAATATGCACAAAATGTCAAAAAAAAAAAGTCTTAATCTAATTTTTTGTTCTATTAACAAAAAATTGTCAAATAAATATTAGCACAAAATCAAATTGTATAACTAATCGGATAAACCAAAAAAAGACGTTAATTCCTATCAACCAGACTCTATCAACAAAAGAATAATTTTCACAACTAAACTAAATATATGAAAAGAAAATTAGAATTTTTTGTTTATTATATATCTATATGTATAATTGACATATTTCTATTGTAAATTTGAGTTAATAAGGTTAACACAGTTAATTGTTTTTTTTTTTAATCCAATTAGAGAACAAAATACTGCCTTTATATTAAGGTCCTTATCTTAATTAGGTTCGAGTTGTTAGCAAGTTCAAGGTAATTAGGTTTTAGTTTGTAGTAAAAACTTCAAGTCAAATTTTATCTTTTTCTTATATTTTATTTATAAACAGCATTTTAAATTGAACCCTAAAAAAGTACCATATCTAAAATTATTTATTAAAAGGATGGTGACAAAAGTAATTTCGGATACTTGAATGTTATCCATCGTATTCAAAATTTTGCGTGTCAAGTTTGAGTTGGAAAATTTAAGTGACAGAAAAATAGTTTGACTAAAAAATTAGGTGGGGTCGGTTCAAGTAGTTGACCTGAAATTCGACGGAATATTAAAGAAGTAAAATATATATTTATATTTATTTATTAATTACCTATATATATAAAAACCAACGTCGGTGGCCAGCCGACGTTGGATTTTTTTTCTTTTTTTCTTTTTCCTTTTTATTCTTTATATTTTTATATTAAATATTTTAGTTGCATTTTTCTTTTAATTAATTCATCATTTTTTAACCTAATCTATTTATCTTTAACCTTTTTTTTTCATATTCTCTCATCTTTTTCTCAACTATTTTTAATAATTTCTCTTTTTTTATTTTTTTTTCCAGTTGCAACTGATCTTTAGACTTTAAATTTTCATCATATGATTTCAGAGTTAAAACTCCTTAAATTTCAAAAAAACTTTGTAAATATTACTTTAACTTCCTCAAATTTCTAATTTACCTCTTTTGTTACTTAACTAAAAATAAAATTTTCTTACATCCATGTCTACTTCTGGAGTGCTTTCCTTTCTAAATGAACCGCTTCAAAATACGACTGTTGATCAAAGCGCTTCAAAATGTTGCAACGATATTACGACCGCAGGCCGCAACAAAGGG
Source organism: Mikania micrantha (assembly GCA_009363875.1). Lineage (NCBI taxonomy): Eukaryota > Viridiplantae > Streptophyta > Magnoliopsida > Asterales > Asteraceae > Mikania > Mikania micrantha. The sequence continues at coordinate 48,619,994 of CM018691.1, read as the reverse complement.
GATCTCAAACTTGAATTAAATCAAAAGTTAGACTTTTGACCCTGAACTTTGAATTCTTATTTTTAAAGCTCTCTCATACTTTACTCACATATTTTTAATATTCAGATATTTTATTTGTAATTAATTCACAAATTATTTACCTAATAAAAATATTTAAATAATACTAATAATTAAATAATAATAATAATTAAATATTTCTAAACAGAGAATGATAATAGTAATTGAGAAACGTAACTTTTTTATGGTTTAGTTTTATAAATTAACAATTTGTGTTTTGAGTTCAAATTCCTTAGAAGTATACTATCAAAATCGAATACTCATTAGTCCAATCGAACACATTTATAACAACTACATTTTAGAATTTAAAGTTTACCTTTGCACTCAATATCAAAACTTTTATGTTTAACTTCTAAACTTTTATGCTCTATCCCTATACTTCGTAGAGCGTCGATTTGACCCTCCTTAAGTTTGTAGAGTTAAAAGTTTATTTATACACTTAATATTAAAACTTTTATGATTAACTCTTATAATTTTACGTTCCATTCATAAATTTTGTAAGACGTCACTTAAAAGTCTATCCCTATATGTTTTTAGTCGATAGTATAAATTTAATTACTAACCGTTATGACGCCGCCGCAACTTGCGGCGGGTCAAAATACTAGTTTAATATAAAATGCAACTTTATAAATTTATAGAGTTCAAGGTTTGGGTCAATAAATAATGAACAGAAAATCCATGGAGAAGAAATTTCATGCTGGGCTAGGAGGTTTTCTATCACCTATGGTGGGTTTCCTCCTATTGGGTGTGGATATGATCGGGTGGGTCTATGACCCGTCAGTGATTCAAATTGCCGTTAAAAAAAAGGAAGAAATTTCATGAGTAATACATGATATTTTTAACAGTGTTTTCGTGGCTAAGTCGGATACTCGGATATAAACATTGTCTAAAATGGTTCGGTTAGGTGATTCTTAATCGCTCTTTTTTGGACTATTTGGTTATCAAGCGTATCTATTGAACTAGTGAACTAGGTCGTAGTTGGACCCTGTTTTTTTTTTTTTTTACTTAAATCAAAAGATTAAAACATTAAAAGTCAACCCTACTTTTTTTTTTTTTCAAACATGATTATAATTGTTTGAACATTAATTATTTTTGTTTAAATATGTTTATGATTTGTAATCCTTTTTTTTTTGTATTTTTTAAGTATTTATGATGTTATCTAGTTTTTAGATCGGATACAACTAGTCCGACCTGTGAATCAGCATGACGTTCGGTTTAATGTGCAGTCTGGTTCTGAAAACATTGTAGAAGCAAGTGTTAAAAAAAATTTCGTGGATTGACATCGTTTAAACGAGGGATCGTTAACACATCACATACAAATATTTGATCATCAACATGGAACTGTCACCAAATCATAATTAACTCAAAATTTCACTAATACTTTGCAGGTTTTCTAGCTCCAATACTACTCAAAACCAACAGCTTGATTGACATGACCGAAAACAACGATACAACAATCGAAACCGAAAAGCCCATTCGTAGGTCAAAATCATCGCCTCGGTTCTACAATGCATTCGAGTTCATCTCCTCGATGTCATCCGGCTTTGACCTGTCCAACATGTTTGAGACCAGTCAAAAATCAGAATCCTTATTCACATCAAAGTGTTGCGCGTCAATGATCATGAACAAGCTCGAGTCAATAGCTAAAAAGTTGAACTTCAAGATCTTATATTCTAATCAAAACGAGTACAAGTTGAAAATGGAGGGGATATCGGAGGGTCGAAAAGGAAAGTTGTTGGTAACCGCGGAGGTGTTTGAGGTGGCACCGGAGGTCGCGGTGGTCGAGTTTTCGAAGGCGGCCGGGGACACACTTGAGTACAAGAAATTTGAAGAGGAAGTTAGACCAGGTCTAGAAGACATTGTTTGGAGTTGGCAAGGTGATAAAAGTAGTTGATAACAAGAAACATATTTAAAAAGTTATAGTAGGCCTCACTTGTAACTGTATACCAAGATACATGTTCTAAACTTTTTTCTTTCTTTTTTTTTTTATGATTAACTATGCAGCCACTATTATGAAAAATACTAAGCATTATTTATTAAGTTGATTATATTATAACTTATTTAATGCAAGAACTCAAGCATAGCTTGATTAGTCTTGCAAGTCTACATTAGTTTAAACAAGCCTATTGTTAATATTTTTTTGGGTTTAGTATATCATATATATCTATATATGTGTGTATATATAGAGAGACACTATATACAAGAAATTGATCCTGCCCCGTCCAAACCTATCCCGACAACATATGTCGTTGCTGAAGCTCGACCTGTGCCGAAGACCTCTAGTCGGTACAGCATCCCGTGAGTTTTTTTTCTTTTTTGCATCTATCCCGACGATTTGTAGTCGGCAAAAGGTGAACCAGAAAGCGGGAGAATTTGGCGCTCAAACGAAATATCTATACCGACTACTCGTCGTCGGTATAGATAAAATACCTTTTATTTTCGTCGTTTTCGCTCGTGGGGAGCCCGGGTGCCTTAAATGGAAAAAAATTATTGCCACAGAGATGTCGTCGGCATAGGTTCCCGGCTAAAAAAATTTATCCCGACTTACCTATTCCGACGAGAAGTCGTCGGAACTGCTTAAATTCGCAAAAAATAAACCCCAGCGTCTGTAGAGCTGGGTTATTTACCCATTTGCTGCCCTTTCGCTTTTAGGTCGTGTCTTTCGAGCTTTAGACAGGTTTCAAAGGTAATTACCATTTCAAATGTGATTTTGAGCTTAGATTGTTGTTAGTTTTGATCCCCACTATGCCAAATTTCACTTATGTTCTTCATGTTTTTTAGGTTTTTGAAGTTAGATGGGTGTATAAGAACTTCTTTCATATTTAGGTTCTTCATGTTGCTACTCTTTCGCGATTTGGTCGTATCTTTCGAGTTCTTGATGGCTTTCATATTTACCTATCCTGACCACGAGTCGTCGCTATAGGGCTATTTCTGAAAATTTTTTAATTACCCTATACCGACCAAAAGTCGTCGCTATAGGGCTATTTCTCAAAAATTTTTAGTTAAGCTATACCAACCACAAGTCGTCGGAACAGGTCAAGTTTGTCCCGACGAAACCTATGCCGACGACTTTTTTATCTATTGGTATGAATCTATACCGACGAACCCTATGCCAACTAAAAGTCGTCGAGACAGGTCACGAATGTTGTAGTGAGAGGTAAAGCTTATAAAACATAATATGTTTTGCGTACAAAGTGTGCGTGAAATTGTCACACAGATGGATTATCCATTATAATTACATCACTTCGTGAAATTTTTCATGCAAGTGTTAATCCTAAATTCATCACGAATACATATGATGAAATAATAAAAGGCTTGATCACTCGGTAAGAGAAACAATATAACCTACCAGTCAAAATAATTCGTAGTGATAATGTTAATTTATATATGTGTGTGTTTGTGTGAAAGCTCACCTAAAAAGTTCTTTTTGTCTAAGAAGGCTGAGTAGGGTTTTAAAACCTAGAAATCAATCCAAACACTCTCTCATTGAATTCATTTCTGCATCATTGAGACCCGCTTGTCGAACCCTAAACCACAAACATTAATTAAACCTGAAACAATAGACCTCTAATAATAAACCCAAAACTTTTAAAACAAACCCCTAAACCTAAATATAAAACCAAGCTCTAAAACTTAACTTTAAACCTAGTTGTTAAAGTTAAAACCCAAAAACTAATATTATAGTGTTTGATAAGACGGTTACAATGTCATCAAAATGAGTTCAATCAGAATCCGTTCTAGTTAGTTTCGGAGGTTTTAAAGATTAGTCAAAAAGGACTTTCTATTTAATCTTTCTTATATATATATATATTGTTTTTTTATAAAAATTACACCATTAAACTTATCATATTTTTATCTTTAATTCAAGTATAGTCTTGTCAAATTTTTTTTCAAAGGGTTCGTAATTACACTAATGTAACGAGTTGAATTTTTTCAAAATGTTTGTAATTACACTGATGCAACGAGCTGAATTTTTTGAAAGTGTTCGTATGTATACTGATGTAACGAGCTTAATTTTTCAAAGTGTTCGTAATTACACTGATGTAACGAGCTGTTACATTAAATATAGATCGTTACACTGCTGTAATACAACGTAATAAAAGTTCATTCTCTTATTTTTAAAACCTTCATAACTTTTATACTCATTGTTTTTCATAAAAATTACACAATTAAACTTATCACATTATTATATTTGATACAAATATAATCTTGTCAAAATTTTTCAAAGTGTTTGTAATTACACTGACGTAACTTTTATACACAATGTTATCTTTTTTTTAAAATACACCGTTAAACTCAATTCATTTTTATTTTTAATTCAAGATGAGAGGGGGGAAGTTTTTTTTGAAAGATGGGAGTTTTTTGAAAATGAGAGAAAATTATTGCAACAACAATATTGTTTGTTACGTTGTTGTAATTTTGAAAAAAAAAATTGTCATGACTATAATGGAATTAACGAGAAAAATATGATGAATTTAATGGTGTAATTTTTTTTTAAAAAAAATAACATATTATAAAAAAGTTAAAAGAGTACAAAAATCAAAGAGAATATTTTGATTTAAAAAATAGAAAAATAGATAAACAAAAATCCATTACAAAAAAATTAAAAAAAAAAACTTGTACAAAAAATTAAAATCCAGTACAAAGTGTCAAAAATCCAGTAAAAAACAAAAATCTAGTACAAAAAAATAAAAATTCAGTAAAAAATGAATCTAAAACATAAAAATCTTACAAAAAATACATAATGATACATGTCAAACTTTCATTGATTTTATTTCTTTTAAACAAAAATATCTTCCTACTTTATCCGGCGTATATATGTGTGTTTTTTGTGCTTGTTGGATGCATTGCGTGGCATGGTTCGGCCCACCAGAACAATGTGTCATCATGAAAATGTATTTACCATAGATTCATATGTAACATAAATTCATGATATTGATGCATAAGATGGTGGTTGAGTCTTGAGATGAAAGAAATACAATCAGTGTCTAGTCAGATAATGAAAATGAACCTTCATACGTGTTAGAAATGGATTTGTTGATGTACTTAACCAACTTGTTTGAATTATGTGACAAAAAGTTTATAGTCAACTATAATTATATTTGATCAACAATAATTAGCAACTGTAAAAACACGAGTGAACCATCATCACAATTTAACATTAAAATATTTTATAAACTGATATTCTTCTTTTTTCAAGACTTTATGTGTATTAGTTAAAGAAAATATAGGATGAATATAAATATTACACAAGACTTACTTTTATACATCAAAACATAAACAACAAAATATATACTACTTTGTCAGCAGTTACTCTCACGGTCGGTTGGAGCGAGCATGACGTGCAGACCTCATCAAATGTATCTTTATTTTTTGAACTTCAGTTGAGGTCAAGTCCGCTTTTGTTCTTTATTTTTCAAAGAATTTAATTGTTAATTATTGAGATTTTTAGACAGGAAATAAAAACCAAGTAATTTGATGTACTGGTATTCTGACTTTTCCTTAGCGTTATGGGAGACATATACAATTAGACACATGGTTTAATTTATTTTCAAGTATGCAACTTGTGGTTGTACGTGTGGTATTTATATATAAACTATGTTTTGTATCGAAAATCATTTTATCATACCATTAATTGTTAAGTTATTTGTTTTGTGCTAATTTTCACCTTGCTTAATTCATTATATATCCAAAGTATGACATTCTTAATCATTTTCTTTAATCAATGTTTGATTTCTTGTATTACATTGAATTATATTACCTTTTTTTTTGAACAGCTAAACAAGTCCTCGGACCTAACAATCCACGCGCTGCGATCACAGACCGCTACCAACCTCCGGAAACATTTAAAGCCGGGCGTTGGCGAGTGCCGAATCGAGGAACCGCCACACCATCTAGGAGGAAACTCATACTGAGAAAACCCCCTAGCTCACCCAGAACATTTATTGCTCCAGGGGAGACTCGAACCCAAGACCTTCCATTGTTGGTGGTCAATGAGTACCACTATGCTATAAGCCCATTGATATTGAATTATATTACTTAAGATGAATTGTAAGTGTTTAGGAATTGAATATGCATGCAACATATAATTATCATTAATATACTAGTAGAATTTCAACTAACATTAATTAGTAACTCACTATATATCTAACAAACATATTAATTAAAGTTTACGTTGTTTTTCCAACAATGTATATGTCTTTTGTTTCTTTCTCTACATGTAATATGATATAAAGCAAGAAAAAGAAGGAAAAAAAACTAGGTACGCAAAGGTATGGGATATAATTATTAACTATGTTTATAGGTTAAATAAAAACCAATAACTCTACTATACCAATAAGAAATTGTAACTTGGATAAAAAAATAATAAAATTTAATCTCACAGTAACTAAATAAAATATGACTGAAAAAATGAAAGCTTGGATTTTTTTTTTGGTAATTACTACTTACTATTATTAATATTACTATTGAGAGTTTCAATATGAAAATTCTTTCATACACATATGTAAATGCATGCAAAATAATTTCTTATAGTTTAAAAAATAATAATAATTACTTTTTAACTGTTATTAGTACTTTAAACGTGTATAAAAAATATTGTTCTTGTAGTTTTCTCAAAAAACAAAACTTTTCATTTGATCCTTAATTATACATACATACTAACATGGGACATGTCGGTGAAGGACGTCTAATGGTGACGTTCACAATTTTTTTTTTTAATTCTACATACATAGAGAGAGAGGAGAAACAATTAAAGGAGAACACATTTTTTTTGGAAATTAAATGAACTATAGTTAAACTCATTTTAGTAATATTAGAATCGTTTTGTTGAATCCTAAATAACTATATATATATATATATATGTATGTATATGTATTTGTAATTTATGTGTGTGCATATATGTAAGTGTGTATATATAAGTGGACTAGGTTATTATCCCGTATATTACGCGGTTTGAATAAAAATTAATAATTCGTTTCCAATAATATAAATTTAAAAATTGTAAAGGATTTTTTTGATTTAAAATATGATCAACATTACATAGAAAATAAAATAATAATATTGCGTTCTTAAAAAATTTCTTTCTCAAAGTTTGGTTTTTAAACAATTTATTTTTTAAAAGTTGTTTTTAAAAAATGTCATTTTTTACAAAATAATAGGATGTTATCAATTATTACACAAGTTGATAAAAAAATAGTTAATTATAATGACTTATAAATTATAAAAGGGTTTTTTATATTTCCCCTCCTAACTTGTTAAATTGCATATTTTCTCAAATCATGCTTTCAGAGCATTGTATATTATGCATTAAAAATTTATACCTTGAGAAAATATGTAATTTTTCAAGTTAGGAAGGAAAATATGTAATTCTTCCATTATAAAAAGATATTGGGGGTTATAAATTATAGGAAAATTTTCATATTTTATAATAGTTTGATTTTTAGAAGTGTGCTTTTTAATATTAAAACATTTTTAATTATATTAAGAAATCCTTTTTAATTGAAAAAGGTAAAAAATATATAATTATAAAATTAATATTTAAGAAAGTTGTGTGTTTATTAGCAGAAGCGGGAAAAGTAGCGTGTGGATGCTCGAGATTTGTGACAAGTGTCACTAATTATTATGATTTATTAAGTATAACTAGGTTTTTTTCACGTCACGCGTTGCAGCGAGTTATCACAGTACACTTCCAATAATATGTATTATGTATCATTTACAGAAGCATAAATTACATAGCAAAATTATATCTCTTATCACGAACTGTATACAAATTTCTCATAAAAACATAAAATCATACAAAATTCATACAAATATGTTACGAGAATAATTGAAAAAATTACTCACAAAGTCTTTCTCACCGGTAACTAATTGGTTGAATTAAAAAATCCTAAATATATAAGCGAGCATCGATTTTTTATGAGAACAAATAAACCACCGTTGCATTATTGAACATATATAATATATAATATTTACTATTCTACATATATTTAATATTTTAAATATATAATATATAATATATAATTCCTTAAATTCCAATTTTGAATTTGAATTTAAATCACATAGAAAAAATGGGCTGAAGAAGTGTGTATGGCTCTAGATATAAACAATTGAATAAAAACATCAAATGTAAATCAAAGTGGCTAAACTATGAATTCATAAAACACAAATAGAAAAGTTGTGTTTTTAATATATATGTAATTTCCTATTCAACATATATTTAATATTTTCAATATATAAAATATAATTCCTTCAATTCCAATTTTGAATTTGAGTTTAAATCACATAGAAGAAATGGGCTAAAGAAGTGTGTATGGCTCTAGATATAAACAATTGAATAAAAACATCAAATGTAAATCAAAGCGGCTAAACTTTGAATTCATATAACACTTCTATTCGTTAGAAGTTGTGTTTTTAATATATAGGTAATAGATAATAGATAATAGATAATAGATATGTATATATATGGTTTAGCTTTTAGGGTTAAAGTTTAACATTTAGGTATATTCATGAATCATTGGGTGTATATTTATATTATAGTGCAAATTTATGATTCAAATAATATATTGTATAGGCATATGTTTTCAGAACTGTTCAAATTGCTCGACATTCGCTAGAAAATGCTCGGAAATATGTTTGTTTGATTTATGCTTGTTGAAAAGCACTTGATTTGGCTCGATTTGATTTGTAAATAAACCAAGCATGAGCAATGATACACTCGCTCGTTGCTCGTTGGGTTGGCTTGATTTAATTTCTTAATATATTTTATATATACATATAAACATAAATATAATTATATATAAGTGATTTTTCATTTCACGTTAATGTTAGTTGGCCCAATAAAACCAAAAAATACAAAAGAAAAATCGTAGTTAAAAACTTTAGTAGACTATAATAAAAAAAATATTTCGATTTTATAATTTCGTTTACTACGAGTAAATCTTGAAACTCTTTTTTTTTTTATGAATTTATGTGATTAACATAAGTATAAATATATTAGAATAAGATATTATGTTATATAACCATCCAAATCATTTAGGCCATTTTGTAAAAAAAAGAAAGAAAGTTAAATATGTCATTATTTGTTTTGCGATTCTCAAAATTCGCTCGACGGGCATCTGAAAAATGCTTGGATCAAAAATACGCCCGTTTGATTGGCTTGGTTGAAAATTATTTGGTTTGTTTAATTTGATTTGTAAACGAACCAAGTACAAGTAAATGTATGCTCGATTTCGATCGGCTCGTGAAACCTTGTTTATTGTTTTATATGGTAATAATCCAACAAATTGTATGTATTATTTGTTCAAATAAAATATATATTCCCCGTCAAATCAAGTGATAGAAAGAAAAATAAATTCATCAAATAGAATATTCAAGGACAAATTCACTTATAAAATTTCGAACAGATAACCCCATCAAACAACTTATGAAACTTGACAAAAACTAAAGCTTACAAAACAACTATCTACTAAAATACGATTAGCCATGTTTTCTAAAAAGTACACTTTTAAATTATTTACTTTTTTTAAAATAGTAAAAATTAGAAGAATAGACATCATAATTTCTTTTTTTTTTTTGCAACTTAAAATTAAACATAAAATTATCATGCTTAAAACACAAAGCCAAGTGTTAAAAAATTGTTTCACTACTAGAAAAAATGATTTTTGCTACCAAATGTGTTGCAAATGCATAGCAAACAAAAAGAAAAAAATTCTATTTGGTTGCAATTGTGTTGTTAAAAAAAGTAAAAAAAAATAAACATTTTCGTTTGAAAATTATACACACGTTGCTAATTTGTCGCAAACCTACAAAAAGAAAATTATTATTCATTGCAAATGTGTTGCAAATAAAAAATTATTTCATTTAAAAAATATATATAAGTGTTGCTAATTTGTCGCAAACTAATGAAAAGAAAATTATTTTCAGTTGCAAATGTGTAGCAAATAAAAAGAAAAAAAATCCCATTTAGTAGCAAATGTGTCGTTAAAAAAATAAAAAATAAATAAACATTGTCACAAATTTGTAGCAAATGACAATATGTAATTACGTTAATATTTGTAATAGTTTTTCAAAATACAGTTAACAAAAAAAATATAATTAGGGTGTGCGTAGCAAATGCGTAGGAATTTTGCGACGCACTCTTTTTGTCGCAAAATGGTTACAACTTGTGTAGCAAATTTGTAACCAAGCTTTTGCAACAAGCGTTTTTCCTCGAAAAAAATTTCGTGGTAAATGTGTCGCAAAATCCAGTTTGCAACGCATTTGCTACAAAATCGAGCGTAGCAAATTTACCTTTTTTCTAGTAGTGTTTTCATGTTTTATTTTCACTAATCGCGTCGTCTACGATCTTTTAAACACGATAAAATATGTTTTGACAGCCCTAACAAAAACAAATTACTATTCAGTTTTTTTTATCACATGTATATTACTTTTTATTAAATTTATAAAACTATTATAATCATTTTTTTAAAGTGATCATTTTTTAAAAGCATGTTTAGAACTCACAAAACGTGACACAAACAAAACGTGTACATCATAATATAAATATACACCCAACGATTCAGGTATTATTTGATAAACGTCTCATTACCAACATATTTAAATTTTGCATATTCCAGACTTATTTAATTTTCATGTAGAAGTCAGGCCATGAGACAACCTCTCCGACAACAAGATTAACAATGTTAATATCTAAGCAGGTTCAAGCACAAATATAAAGCCATCCGGTTCCTTGGTTTTCAGTGCAGCAACACTACTCGTCTTATATTTGCACATCATTGTAGGAACGGTTGCGGAATATGATCTATTCGATTTGTCAAGATGAAACCTTTTAAAAACAAAGAAAATTTTGAAGACGATAAAGAACATAGACAAGAATATGAGATGTAATGTAATGACTAACAATGTAAACCAATAAGATTCAATAGTTAACAAGATTACATTACCTACCCTTACATCCTCAAACTCTATGGATAAAGAATTCATGAGTTTATCAGAAAGAGCTCTCAAGACTACATTTGTACTCTCACGCGCTCTCTTGTATGTGCTTCGTTTTTACAAATGAGAATAATCTTTATTTATAGTATCACATGATGTAAAACTCTTAAAACAATAAATACAACAAAATGATAATAAATATTAAATATTAAATATTAATTAAGCTATATCATTTGTTGTGTTCTTCGGGTCTTATGGTCATTGAAGGTATTTAGTAGCTCGTGTGATGACTCATTGCTTCCTAATTAACAAATACATAATACTTCTTGTTTACATTCTATCTATACAAATTAACCGTTGGTCTTGATTTTTCTAGACCCAACAATCATATTCAATGATAGAGCTTGAAAGCTTTCAAAGGGGGGTGAAAATTACGGCAACTAGAATACATGTTAATTTTTTGAAGTAAGGGACAAAACCACTATTTTTATCTAAAAATAACATTTCCGGCCAAAAAATTAACACTAAGGACGAAAAAAGAGGCTGGGCCACAAGAAGCTTCGTCCTTGATCATATTTGCCAATAGACGCAAATGACGGTTTAAAGATCTAATCAGTGAAAGCAGCTCTTTATTAAAGGCCAAGATAGATGTGTAGGAGATGGGTTCACGTTTTTTATTATAAAACAATAATAAAATATACATAATAACGATACACTCGTTATTCGTAAGAAATGATTTAGTACATTACCGGTTACAAGACTAAAATAAAAGAATATAAATTAGTAATTTATATACGAAACATGTTTTGATGCATGTTTTCGTTGGGTACTCCAAATAGCGAGTCTTCAATCAAGCAACTTGACAAGCCGGTCACAAATACTTCAATACGCTTATGTCTTCCACCTGTTCTTCATTGACATAGAATAAACATGTTGATGATTGTGGTTGAGGCACGTATTCAATACGCTTCCCTTAAAACAGATTTCGCGCCTCTTCTCAAGATGAACACGTCTGTCTCCCAGGGTACAACAACCGAAACAGTTTGTGTACTGCCGGGATTAACCTAGCACCTGAAAATAATATCTTAAACAAGCTTGAAGAGTTGAGAAAGTTGGAAATTCTTGTGAGATTGTATGTGATATCATTTTCTCAACCCAAAACAAGACACCAATTGTCTTGTATTTATACAACAAGTTGGTGATTCCAAGAGTCTTGTCATAATACATATAATCAATATATGTAATTTGAAAAGTCTTGACATAATACATATAATCAATACATGTAATTTGAAGAGTCTTTATTTAATCTAGTAAGATGAAGAGTCTTGATTTTAATTCAAATTAAATTTGATAATTAATCAAATTTATCAAATTTCCAACAATCCCCCACATGAATAAAAATCAACTCATACACTCATGTGTTAAGACACAATTTCAGCGGTTAAGTATTGCAGGAGAAGTAGGTGTTCCCTTTGAACTTTCCTTTGTGAAGTATACTTAGTCTCCTAGTGGTTAGTAGGCGCGATGTCCTTGAACTAAACCCCTTTTTACGTAGACGTTATTACACTTCACACAATACTCTTCCTGGTCTGGTTAACCCCTCATTGTCGTGTCCGTTATGGTCATGGAACACTATCCTGGTTCTGCGAGAGCTCTAGGAATTATGCCCCACAATTCCATTCGAAGCGACCCCACTTCTCTCTAACATAGGTGATTTGTCCACAAATCATTAAAAGCATTTTGGTTATCATGATTTACACAGATCATTAACCATGTATTATGCTTAACCTCACACAACAATGTCACTGATTATTATAGGAATGGACTAGGATGTATTTAAACACCCTTTTTACAGTTTAGGAGGATATATATCTATATATATATATATATATATATATATATTAGCTTATACATCCATTGTATAACTATGCCCCCACAGTGACCACCCTAGATATATGAATTAGTTGTCCTATTGAACCTAGATCATGGGATCTCCAATCAACAAGGTTAGGTTTCCTTCAAATATCTCTTTACAAGGGCTTTAGTCACATTCCTCAACTTAATCTCTCATGTTATTGGATCCAAAATATTATCTTTGACTTCTCAAGTCAACAACAATAATTAGCAACTGAGATAAGTTGTTCTAACGTGTTCTTGACTCACAAGTCCTACTAGCCCTTTTATCAATTTATAAGACTATAACCAGTGATCTCAACTTGGATCTAGTTATGTTACCATGTCTTAAGAATGATTTGAAACTCATTTCAAGGCTAAACACATTTTCACTTTTACCGATTGGCATTTGAGTCCAATCAACTTGATTAACTCAATCGTGTACCCCACTTGGTCACGAATTTGCAATATTTATTTGGATTACTAAAATCCTTATTACAAAATCTATCACATACTTGTATTAAGTGCAAAAAACCCCCACATTTGAGTTTTATTAGATAACAATTTTCCAATTATTAAAATTGTGCTGTGAAAAGTTCTCCTTTTCCACCAGAGATTGAGAAACTTCTCAAATACTATCTCTTACAAACTCTAGAGGGTTGTTTCGTAAATGACACATTCTCCCACATTGCTTGCACTTTGATTAAGTTTGAGCAATTTATCTTTTGATGACTTTGACACATATATAAGATATCAAACATATATACATCATTGTGTCACTAAGTTCATCCATACATATTACTCCATGAGTTCTCCTCATATGAACCGAAACTCATTCTCATTTCATCACATATATTGAATGTTTAAAGTTAATTTAATCTCCGCAGAGCATCTAAATTAACATGAATTAGTCTAGCATGCTTTAGACTAAAATATTAGCACGTGAACAGAAGATGCATCATTCTGATCAATCACAGCTGCTAGAGATAACACATTATCTCTACAAACATTCATATCTTAGTTTAGACAAGAATGATGAGATTTTTAAACCCTTGGTTTAAGAAAAACTCATAACTATATTTAACTTCATCCATTATCTAGGATCATAACTCATTTGCCTTTAATCTCTAAGTCTTCACCATTTAATCTTAAGAACTTAAACATATGTCTTAACTCAAGTCACTTTGGTGAACCCATTCATCAACATATGATGAATGTTATTTGTATAAAATCACTAGACTCTTGAGATATAATCAATAAGATTATACTCAACAATATGACATCCCATGTGTCTAAAGTGATTTATACATTTATATTGTTATTTCAATGAAACCATGTATTAGGATACTCTCCCAAATTGAAAGATAAATCCTCCACATAGTTTCAAAAACGTTTATGGCTGTAGCATAATCTACAAGACCATCAGCATTGTAAGTATCTTTAATAAATGTGCAAAATTTATTAAGATTATTTACAATAATAACATATATTTCTTTCATATGTTATAGTAATCAAAACACACTTATGAATTTCCATGTTGATGCTCTCAACATATATTAGACGACATCCTTCATTCTTGTGTATTTTGTTTTAATACAGTCACCATATTACATTGATATTTGATACGAGACTTACAACATATATAAGTCAATATCATAACCCGCTCATTGTGTTCGTGCAAGTCACCACTTGTAATTTCCGTTTAAATATGTATCTTTATTAGACTAGAAAAAATTAAATTCTCCAAAATTTAAGTATTATTTACCATATATCATTTTATTATTTCTAGATCAACTTGTTTATTTAAAAATAAATAAATAAACTTAAGCCATAGTTGAACATTTATAATAAAATATAACACACAATATATTTTAAACGGGTACAAGAATGATAGCTAAACATCAAATCTTAAAGTGTTATTTCTTCAACACTTTCAACGTCTACCAAAATCATCTCAAATGACATCGTCATTTGACATGTTTTGAAGTCCTCCTTCAATAGAAAGTCATGTTTCATTATGACATACAACAAATTAATTTCAAATTTTCATTTGTTGTATCTCATGCTATGTATTTAGGATGCTCTTGTAAGTTAGTAGACACATAATTCACATAATTTCAAACACAATGAAAGCAATAGAAGCATCTAAATGTCATCATCACTTTATAATAAATTCCACAGAATATAGTTAACTATAACATATATCTCTTTCATATGTTATAGTGATTATTGTGCATAAACGCATGTGTTATCTTAAGATATTGAACACAACCAATGCACCAAAACAAATGTTTGTTTGTAATAGTTTAAAAATGCATATAGATGAATTCTAAACACCAAGTCATATAGTGTTACTATCTTGAACACTTTCGGTATCTGACATTTCAATGTCATCTAGATCAGAAGATGCATGAATGGTTGCACCTGTCATTAGGAATCATCCTCGATATACAATGACACGTGTCCTTTGGGATAAATCAAAAATTGCCCCAATAACATCTCCATTCTTTTGTCGTTTCATTTTGAAACTTTAAATCAAACAGTCACAAATCTGTTCAAAATAAAACGATTACACAAATCGTATCTAACTTTCATGTAAGATAATTAAATCGTTTACATAAAACAATTTATTGTTTACAACATAAATTTTTTCTAATAATCATATTAGAATTTAGTCGATTATAAAAATCGTATCTAACGTTCATGTTAGATAATTGAAAAATGCTTACATAAAGCAATCTTATAACATAATGCGTGACTAACACACACATGAATAAAATGTTTACTTAAACATTTTTATCCAAACATACTTCTATCTTGTCATGAAAACTAACCGGTTAAAAACTTAACATTCTTTTATGATAAACCAGTTTCTATTGTGCTCGTTTGAAAATAAACAACAAAATTTTCAAAGTTTTTATGTTTATATAACAAACCGGTTCTAACAATTCTGTTGGAAACGAAACGATTACACAAATCTTTTCTAAAGCCTTTCAAATTATAAAATAATTCGGTTCTACCACGCTTGTTAGAAATAAACGATTTTCTGAACCGTTAGAAAGCCTTTTTTTTATAAAATAAAATGGTTTTAACACTTTGTTAAAAAAAATAAACGATTACCAAAATCGTTATAAATCTTAGTATGTTTATACAAAATAAACTAATTCTAACATATTTGTTAGAAAAAACACGATTACCAAAATCGTTATAAAGCACATTATGTTTATACCAAATAAACTAATTCTAACACACTTGTTAGAAAATAAACGATTACCAAAATCGTTATAAAGCTTATTATGTTTATACCAAATAAACTAATTCTAACACACTTGTTAGAAAAAATAAACGATTACAAAAATCGTTATAAACTTATTACTTTGCAAATAATCTTTTATAACACGCTTGTTATAAAATAAATAAAGTGTTACACAAACACTCTCGATTCTAACATGTCATTTTAAAAAACTTAAATTGTTCAAACCAATATTATTTACCAAAAACAATAATTACATCTAACATGCTTGTTAGAAAATGTAAAGGTTTCGTAACCAGTATTATTTTTAAAAATAATAATAATAAAATTCTAACACGCATGTTAAAAAAAATGTTTACAAACATTTTTTCTCAGTTTCTAAACCACATTTTTTCTAATAAGAGTATTAGAAAATGAATGCTCAAAAACATATTTTGAAGCTAACCAAAAATTGCTCATGGTTAAATTCACAATCAAAACCCATGAACTCAAAACAATGAATCAAAACATACGTCTTGTAACACGGTATTTGGATCAAATATTGTACTCCAATTACAAAATCCGACCAACTTGTACTAAATATTTATCAAAAATATTTACAAGATTTTATAAAAAATCTCAGTTTATATTTAACTTTCATGAACCCAAAATCCTTATTTATAAGGTTTTTCACGAAAGTCTGTTTTAAGATTGTAGGAGATGGGTTCACGTTTTTTTATTATAAAACAATAATAAAATATACATAATAACGATACACTCGTTATTCGTAAGAAATGATTTAGTACATTACCGGTTACAAGACTAAAATAAAAGAATATAAATTAGTAATTTATATACGAAACATGTTTTGATGCATGTTTTCGTTGGGTACTCCAAATAGCGAGTCTTCAATCAAGCAACTTGACAAGCCGGTCACAAATACTTCAATACGCTTATGTCTTCCACCTGTTCTTCATTGACATAGAATAAACATGTTGATGATTGTGGTTGAGGCACGTATTCAATACGCTTCCCTTAAAATAGATTTCGCGCTTCTTCTCAAGATGAACACGTCTGTCTCCCAGGGTACAACAACCGAAACAGTTTGTGTACTGCCAGGATTAACCTAGCACCTGAAAATAATATCTTAAACAAGCTTGAAGAGTTGAGAAAGTTGGAAATTCTTGTGAGATTGTATGTGATATCATTTTCTCAACCCAAAACAAGACACCAATTGTCTTGTATTTATACAACAAGTTGGTGATTCCAAGAGTCTTGTCATAATACATATAATCAATATATGTAATTTGAAAAGTCTTGACATAATACATATAATCAATACATGTAATTTGAAGAGTCTTTATTTAATCTAGTAAGATGAAGAGTCTTGATTTTAATTCAAATTAAATTTGATAATTAATCAAATTTATCAAATTTCCAACAAGATGAAATATATATACTATAATTGATATTAAATTATAAAGAGACATATACTATAGTTTTGTTGAGAAAAACAAGAATGTTATCGCAAACAACTAGCATTATGTAGTTTGTTGTAAACTTGTATTGGTGAGATTAAAGAGCGATACGATACCAAGACCACCCATGAACCATTAGATCGATTTGTAAAGTTTGGCTGGATAGAAATGAATTCCGAGGCATCGAGCCAGTCTCTGAAAATCGATCTAACGCATATTCAGTTGTATCAGCATGAACCCACTCTTTCAATCAGCTAGACCTCAACTACAGTTGAGTGAAAGAAGAACCAAAAGGTTTATTTAAGACCGCCACAACATGTCTTTTAGTTGAAAACTATGAAACAAGTCTAGAGTGCTAGAGTATTTTTAATAGTCTTTCTAATACGGGTGAAAATTTTTGCCATACAGGGGTTTGATCACAATGCTCTATGTACACGTCACATAGTTTACTTTTCTGTTACCTACACAATTGTTAGTTTGTTATATTAGGGTTGAGGCTGACTATGTGATTAGAAAATGATTACTTTTTAATATTATTTTTTCAATTTTATTCAATAAACATTAAAAATATTGAAACATTAGTATTAAACAATAAAAGTAAAATCATACAACATTTAAAAAACTGAAATTAAACACAATAAAACTGAACAACAACATATTCGTAAAATTACATATTATATCTTTTCATAATATATTCATTCGTTTTCTCGGTTATTTCACGTGTGTGACCGGTTAAGTGATTAGTTAAAGTTTACAACAATTCTATGTCATTGTTGCACTGTTTTTGTTCTTGTATGTCGAAAAATTTTCTCATTCTCCAACGTTTCTTTGTAGTACCTTGAAGACGAAGATTGCATCATTTTTCCCTTTTTTTCTATTGGGCAGACGTTGTCGTTCAGGTGACATGTTTATCTCTTGTTCATCATCTAACTCGATTAAATCCACTATACATTGATCGGTGAATCGGTTCGAGCGACTGTGTAATGTCAAGATTGTGAAGTCTTGCTACATTTCATAGTTTGTGACTTCGAAACACAATGTCACTTTGTCGATTTTTTTCATAACTACCCATGCCATGTTATGAGTAAATGGACCCTTCACTCTAATATAGGCCATTAACGCCTCGTTTGTTGTGGGATTTTCTCATAACACCTCGATTTTCTCATAAATTCCCACATCACGTTCATCACCATTTCATCATTAACACACCTTTTTCAATTGTTAGTGCTGGATCCATAATCCATTAAACTTCGTCACTTTCTTTTGTAAATCGCGTCATTTTTCGGAAATCATGTCATTCGTCTAGTACACACTTCTACCCATTGCTTCAAAAATTTGGTTTCAAACACGATTACAAAATTTCATGCATGTTTGATTGTCACCTATAACACAAAAAATTTAAAATGTGTTTATAAAAACAAAATATATGTTTATTTTTTTATAAACATATTTATCAACTTACTACAAACGAATTTTTGAAATCATCGATATACGCTCGAGCTAGTGTAAACTCATCTTCATCAATCCATCTAGTGTTGTGTGGTTTGGAAACTTTTTCAATAACTTCATTCCTTATGTGTTTACGTCTTGACAAAGTAGACTATGGTCGGATTGTGTTTCAGGTATGGTTTCAGGTTCAGGGTTAGGTTGGATTTCGAGTATATTCTTAAACGTAGCTCATTGTTAGTTAAAAATAATAATTTTGAGTTGTACCAATTTGCAAAGGTTAGAAAAGGGTTTTGGTTGTTTGGATTGCTTGGGACGTTAAGATCGAGTTGAGACCAGTAACAATTGAAGAATGAATTGAAAAAAAAAACATTGTTTAGGTTGTTTAGATCGATGAAATAGATAATATTTGAAAAAAAAAAGAATGCTGGTGAAGTTTAAAGAATTTTGGATGGTAAATTGGTTGTGAGTTTTTTTTTGAATTTGGGTAAGTTGTATTTATAGTAAAAAAAAGTTTTTTTTTTTACTCAAAGAGTCATAAAGGTCCAAATAGTTAAATAAACCCAGCATGTCTTTCAAAGTATCTACACTTTCTTTTTTATGGACATCATCACACTAGCATGGTTACCCCCAACTCACGCCAGGTGTGTAGGGCTTTCTAAATAACCAAAAACCGTTTAAAACAGTTATCTAAACCGTATTCGTAACTGAATAAACCGAATCGAATTGTGAATTAGGTTTTCGGGTCGATTATAAACCATACCCGTATTAGAAATTCGTTTTCGGGTTGTTTACTGTTTAAGTATTTTTTTTTTAATTTGGTTATTCGTTTTAAACCGAATTATCATTTAAATATATATATTTTTTTATCGCTAATTGGAAGTTAGACACGATCTGCACTTTAGGGTTTCCAATCTCCAATTATGGTTGTAAACGAATCGAACGAAATGAGCTCTTGTTCGTGTTCGTTCATTTAATTTATGAACTTGTTCACGAACACTAACTGAACGAAAATTCTTGTTCATGTTCATTCATTAAGTAATTTAGCTTGTTCACGAACCATAACGAACACATATTATCTAAACAGCAAAAATCAACATTCTTAATCTAAAGCATTGTAGATAATCATTTATTATATATAAATTAAAATATTATAGTATTAAACTAAAAATAACTTAAATATTATGGTATTAAACTAAAACTTAAAAATATACCACACATTTAATATATAAATATAATAAATGAACTTATCTAAACATAAGTGTGAAAACCAGTACCAGATCGTCCGACAATCCGTACGGTATGTGTACTTTCACAATAGCTATGTGTGAATAACTATGTGTTAAACAGTTGTGCGACAACATGGCTGTAAAACATATGACAGTTGTATGTATTTCGATGAAAATTGAAATACATAAATACAACAAATCACAAAAACATATCTGTTGAGATCTGATTTCCGTAAATAACAAAAATTAAATGGCCGATAATTCAGTGGGAAAACAATGTCAAATAACTCATAACAATGTGAAAGTAGTTCAATTTAATTGAGTCCGTCTCTGAGAAGGTCAAATTCCAAACAATAATCTCAATATCGTTTCAGAATAATAAACCGATAGCGTGTTTGCGTGGGTGAGGATTCACACAAACATATCTATGGGTTTAACATTCTGAATGATAACTGAAGAGTAGAGAACAAAAGTCAGAAAGTAAAGCCATCATCGTGTTCGTTCGGGTGACGATTCGAACAAATATGCGCGAAGGTGAAGAGATATGACGAAACGATAATGATAAACGTTTTCGGAATAATAAAACAAGAAAAATTAATAGAAAACATTTACTAGGAACAACCACTTTAAAAATATTTTAAGAAAACTATTTAATACACTTAGTAATTACGCGCATTACGTTTCGTAAACGTAACGAAAACGAAAACCGAACAACCGAAACGAACCCGAACTTGCTTGGGTTATAAAAACCCTAATTCCCATAAAATTCCTCATTTATTAATCCATATACTCTCTTTCTCTCCTAAAATCTAGGTTTGGGTTTCTCTCACTAAAATTCCACCACAAAAACATCCATATCTTCATCAATTCTTGCTCAAATCCTTCAAACTTGGTATCAAATCGAAGCCCTCGATGATTAGAACGTGAAAGTACAAAGGATTGGGTCTGAAATCAACTGATTTGAACAAGAGGTGAGTTTGAAATCTCGGTTTTTCAGGGTTTTTACAAAACCCAGCCCTTTGCAATTGGAAATCTATTTTGGGCCATCAAATTATGTTAGAAATGCATGAAACTAAGTTCCCCATACTTGGATAGCATAAATTTAAGGATCTGAGCTTCTTGGCCATAGTATCGACACAAGCAACTCTAGTATCAAAGGATGAAAAAGGTTGCTACAATAGTATCGATGGCTAGGTACTGATTAGCTTCTATCGACATTAAGAAGATCGACGGGACTAAGTTCGAAGCTACTCTGGTCGATATTGATAATGTCGACTAGCCAAGTGAGCAGGGGTCAACTTCCATTGATAGTACCATCAATATTGGCCAATCCATCGACACTAAGCCCTGGTCGATCCTGATAGTATCGACAAGGAGCTATTTAATGTATTTTGTCGACGCTAAGAGGTTCGATGGGGAAACCAGCCTGAAACCCCATCGATACTGATGCTACCTTGTCATCCAAGTGAATTCAAACAAGAATTAAACAATATGGCTTAGAAATGAAGTCACAAGATCAATAGGAACACCATAGTGTCAATCGGGTACTCACTAGGGTTTAAGGATAACCGGTCTTGGATGATCATCGATACTAAACCCTTTTAATCCATCGAAACTAACTTGAATCTATTTAAAACTTAATTAAATCAAGAGATAAGTGTTAACATTAAGAATGTAAACTAAAAATATAATATGGTTGAAAACAAGTTAGAGTTTTGGTATAAAACATTACTAGGGTTACACTAGAAAGTGTAAACCCATCTTTAAACTTAGTTTATAAAAACCCTTGTTAATTATGTAATTAACATGCAAGATAGTTAATTTTTATAACATATTACTTGTGTTAGCACATTAGAATGATGAATATCATTTTAAGTTAACATAAGTATAGTATCCTAAGTTTTAACTTAAAAACTTAAGTTTTATACTTAGGAAATATTATGGTTTTCAAAACTTTACAATGTAAAAAAGTTATACACAAGTCTAAAACACATAAACAAGAGTGTTATAGTATATTAATATTTAACCTAAAATTGGTTAAATATTAGTGTACTGCACTACAAGGGAATTAGGACTAAACCAACGACAAAGGTCTATAAGTGTTAACCAACTTTAGGGTTAACTCGTAAATTCATAACTTATACTTATAAGTTACAAACAACTTGGAATCAAACACAGGGTCATGAATACAACACCAAGTACAATAAGTGAGTGTGTGCATTCTAGATCTAATTAGTCAACCACTACAACATCCAGGTAAGTTCATATGCCCCGTTTTCTAATCTTTTGATTTTAAACGCGAGGCTGAGAACATGCTAAAACCTTTTCTAAAATGTTGTATTATGACTTGTGCTAATAAGGTTTACTTTGATATTACGTTTGTATGCCTTGTTATGCTAATGTTTATAACTATGAGATTATAACTATTATTCCTGTTAGGCTATATCTATGATTTCTATGAGATTATGAATGTTACTCCTTTGAGACTATATCTGTGAATCCTAGGAGATTATAACTACTATTCCTAGAGACAATATCTGTGATTTCTAAGAGATTATAATTTACATTCCTCTGAGATTATAACTGTGATCTATTTGAGGTATACACATTATTCCGATGGAATTATTTCTGTTAATTCTAAGGAATTATATTTGTTATTCCTATGTGTGTATATAAGCTACTTCTATAAGACTATGTGGGTAATTCCTATGTGATGATGACTATGAGATGATGACTACGAGATTATGACTATGAGATGATGATTGTAAAGGACTATCTTGATTTTTAGTCAGCCTATCCCAACTATATCATTGTTGACACAAGTGATAATAGTATGATAGTGACTGCTAATTATCTCACCACTTCTATTATGTGGACTGGCATACTAAGAGACTCACCTCACTCATGTCATAAGCTGGTGGCAGGTAGTTGTGAGGACTTGGGAGAACAAATGATTAGGAATGGATTGAGGACATTGTGATTTGCCTTTGTGGTGGAAGCAATGTGGTCAACTCAATTCTAATCATCAAATGGGTTATAACTGCGTGTCAGACTTACTCTCACTTCTTAATCAGATGTGAGTAACAGTAAGTTCCAATGAATGAGAAATCATTTGAAAAGGGATAAGATTAATAAATCTATACTTTTGAAACTTAAAGAGTATACCACCATCTATAACTGTGGTAATCCTTGCTCTTTAAAATTTGTTATGCCATGCTAATATCAATGTGGGTAATGACTTATCATATGGGGATTACCAATTGTGATTAAGCCTATATGAGAGGAAATGGGTATATATGGCTACAATACAGGTGGTATAGAGTTCGGTTAAGTGTGTAATGGGTTGGAGGCTTCATTCATTATACGTATGCCCTATATATAAGCATGCTTAACTTGACGATATCCTATCTGTAGGTGTATCTATAGAGAGGAAAATGGGATGAGTTAATGTCAAATGAGATTAAATATGACTTATGTGTGACACAATGAAGTGAAAATAAATCCAATAATTTTCAACAACTAAACTTATGAACTCACCAACCTAGTGTTGACTTTGTTTTAAATGCATGTTTTCTCAGGTGACGAACAGTTCTAGGCACCAAGTATTAGGGTTAAACTAGTGGACTTTAGAGAAGGCCTAGCTTATTTTTGTGTTGTGCATATTTTTGAATGACATAACTTTAAATCATCTTTTGTAAATCTTGTACAAATACAAGATAGAAACACAACAGTTCTTTTGGGTAGATTTACTTACTTCAATTATGAACATGAATTGTGTAATTTAACTTTGTAATTCTATATCAATGTCATGTTAGCATTTCTCATTATATATCATGTGTCATGTAAACAATCTGATCATTTCAATTATCACACAATATCGTGCCCCGAGAACCTTACGCCCGACGGGAAAGTCGATCCAGCCCGCCGGCTCGGGGTGTGACAATAAGCGAATGTAAACAAAGATATTACCGAATGCTCAAGAACACAAATGAACGAACACGACATCTGTTCATATTCGTTCATTTAACTAAATGAACAGAACTTATTGTTCATGTTCTTGTTCGTTTATTTATTAAACGAATGAACATTAACGAACTTGTCGTCAAACGGTTCACGGGCTGTTCATTGAACGTTCGGTTCTTTTATAGCCATATCTCCAATACCCTAATATTCTCCACTCCAAGGCTGAAGATTTGCACTCAACTTCTCCATCCGCGCCATCATCTTCATCACCAATATTTGTTTCGAAACAGATGCATGATGAAATCCGCATCATCTGCCCTATCTTGTCGGGTTTCAGATGGACTCGTAGAAATCTGGTGTGTCGGCCGCTCGAAAACTAAATAAATCGAATCTAATCGCCTCTCCGGTGTTATAAACGTTGTCAACAACCTCAAGCTCCCCCTGAACTCTGTGATTAGTGTAGCAACATTAGGTATTGTGTGTTCTTTCCCAATTGTTATCTACATAATTATGTAAAATCAAAAATTATTACGTTTTCGCTAAAATTTTAGATACGATTTGTTGAAATTTGATTTCTTATGTTCAAGTAGTGTATTGTATCCTTAAGTTAGACACATTCTTTGTTGTTTATTTTCACCAGAGATTTAACAGTTTAGGGTTACATTTATATATTTGACTGAATGCGGTTGAAAACGGTTTAATTCTGGTTTTTCAATTATTAACCGAATCTGAACCAATTTGCATTCGGTTCGGTTTACCTCATCGCGAATGTGTTTCGGTTCAGTTTTCAGTAGGGGTAAAAAAATTGCAAATCGTTTAAACCGAACCGAATAAACCGTAAACCAAATTGTTGAACACCCCTACATGTGTGTAAAGTTGTCTAAGGCACGACCGCCGACCAGGTCGTGACACTTCATGACCAAGGTGTTGACTTCTCATAACAGATACCCTAATGGTCAATATTTTAATGGTTTGGTCAAGAGGCAATGGTTATAGTTTTTTTTAATAATTGTCGAGTATTTTTTTAACGGCAAATGTCTCAATCGTGTGAACTGTAATCCCTATGGTTTTTAATTTTCTATTTTATTATAATTATACTCGTACATAATAAAAACAAAGCGTTTATAACATCCTTTGGATAGTTGTATTCGTAGTTTTGACATAAGATAACTTTCGGATGACTATTTAGCCAATATTTCTCTATCCTCGAACTAACACTTTGGACCACCCATATATTCTAGATATACTTGTATACTAATGAGAAACTACATTCAAACCGCGCATAAAATCGAGCCCAAAGGAGGCAAGAATCACAAACAAAAGTTTGAAAACGTAACCATTGACTCACGCCAATATCCAAAGTTTAAACCCAATTCTCGACACCATGAATGCTGGATTACTCTCTTCCATATGATAGTACTCTGAAAACGATGAACGTGGGCGGAAACCGTGCGCAAAACGGAGTTATAACGAAGCGGGAATCGTGAAAACAAGTTTGATGTTTGTTGACGATATCAAGACGCGAATTTTATAAAAAAAGTCATCCCACATCGCCTAAGAAACCAATATATCTTCCCTTTAAACACCTATAAATATCCTTGCTTGGTCCCTTATAGCTTGCAACTCCTAGTTGAGTATAAACAAGCAGAATAACCAAATTTTGGTGGTTCTACAAGTTCAACACCTATTGGGATGTTGAACATAGTAGTTTTATTTTATGCTCTTGGCCAGGAGGTGCTGCGCTTTGAGATCTGCTCGACTGTAAAGTTTCTTTGAGGTAATTTTCTTTTTTCTTTTTCTTCTTTTCATTGTTCATTTATTTATTTATTTATTTATTTATTTATTATTATTTTTTTCCTAGTCTAAGTAGTTGAGCTTAGGTTATTAGTTGTCGGCATTAGCCTCGTTTAGGTTGCCTTATTTAGGCGGCCTTTAGAGTTGGTGTAGGCTTGTAGAGGCTCGTTATGCCAACGAGTCCGGCCTATGACGTCCGTTTATTTAGTTATGTCTAGCATAATGTTTACTCTTCCCCGTTTCATTCGTTTGACTAGGTTGAACCACGTTTGCTTTCGGATCGCATACTTGTTCCTTTGAGCTGTTGTCTGGCCACACACGTTCAATCTTCAGGGCATCCAATTTGATAAAACTGTTGATCTTGATTCTTCTTCATTATTCTAGTTTTCTTGAGCATCATGAAAGTGAGTAATTTTATACTCTCTCTTTTACATTTTGTACTTTTGGGATGTTACATATGCCAGTATTCAAAATCCAAGTTATTCTAAATTCAAATTCTATAGATGCAATGCCTTTAGTCTATTTGGTTTGATTCTTTGCTATGTAATAATACTTGCTTTGTGATTCTGTGTTATTCTATGTTACTCTATGTTATTCTATGTTATTCGATAACGAGTAGCCTAAGGTGTGTTAGATACCACCTTCGCTTTGACTTAGGTCAAATGTGCTAAAAGGGCGAAAAGTACAATCATGGGCAGACTTGTGAAAATACTTAGCTTTGTGCTTTGTATTGGAACGAGTTTGGAGACGATATAAACTATTGCAGACTTGTAGATATACCAAGCTTTTTAGCTAAGTATTGATACGAGTTTGGAGACGAGATATTCTAAATACTTAATTGCAAACTAGTAGGATATGCATGCTAGAATTTAAACTTTGTAGTCTAATTGAATTGCATCAGTTTTTTTTTATGTACACTATATAAACTGTATGGGTTACTCACCAACTATGCAAATAGTTGACAAAATCTTTATTTTGCATATGTGACAGGTTAAGAGGATGCTTTGACGAAGACATAAGATAGGTTTATGCTAGTAGACCTAGTTTTAAATTTAAACAATGTAGACTTATACAACTTATGTATTTTGGTTTTGTAAACAATGTAATGAATGTTTGTTAAATCTTTAATATTGTTGCATTAACTATTGAAACATATTAATAGCACCATGAGGTAATGAACAGTCGAGCTCGCGCCCCGACGTATTACGCCGTTGGTCGGGGTGTGACAGATTGGTAGAGCCATGGTTATAGGGATTTAGGTTATTAGAAAATGGTGGCCTAGACTATAACTAAGCTAACCCAAATATGAGTTATCTCATATCCCACTTGTGTGTTTATTACTTGCTTATGTGCTATATATGTTATACTTATTCAATATGTGTTATACTTATTCATTATGTGTTATTTATATTTGTTACCATAGAGGAAAGCCATAGTTGTTAATATGCCTTTGCTTACACTTAGTTAGGAATACCTTAGCTTAAGACAACTTCATACAATGTGGTTTAGACATTTCTTAAGGAAATCCATTCCAAACTCATGTAATTGAAAATAATCTTTAGATGATAGGAATTCAAACCCATTAGGCTTACTGCCTAGTATCATTCCCTAGACAACATAGGAATTCCTATATTGATTTTCAGATCTCGTTAGAATTAAGTTTATGAGGTGGATATGTACTAACTGGAAGAATACATGTCTAGGAAAGCTATTCGTATAAATCCCCGATGTACTGTGGGACCTGTCTAGCTTTCCTGGGGACTTTTGATGAGAGTACAATCACTTATAGGCCAAAGCATATTATACCAAACACCTTACAAAGTAAATGAATTCTAATATGTCACCCGGTGTTCAATTTTGAATACCATTGTGACAATTGCGCTCGAAGAACTATGTCATCAACGAAATGAGCACATTTGGTCTTGTTTGAAATCCACATTTATTATTACGTATGTGTCAGAAGGACCATATCATAGCATATCAGTTCATGACTTGTAGTTACTCAGGAATCTGGTGCTAGTAGATCTCAAAGAAACATTCATCACATGATGTTTATTCAAATAGATGACCAACCGATTTCATGTCTACAATCATAACTCGGAAATGAAGAAAATGAGTGTAAGCGAAATCGCAAAACGAGGCTCTGATTTCAAGATACACTGAATCGAATATAGCGATAGATAAGAGGCCAAATATTTTGAACTCTTTAGGTCTTGAAATTATAACCATTGGAAAGAGCTCGAAAAATCGTGAACGTGGGCGAAAACCGCGCGCAAAACGGAGTTCGTATGCTCCCGGAATCGCGAAAAGAAGTTTAAAATCAAAATGGTGGTCCTGATGACGTGGGGCGGTACGCCCCACCCCAAACCTCCAGTTGGGGCGATGCGCCCCAGGTACTATGTCGGCTAAAATTTTGTTAAACGATCAGAATGTCTAGAAAACATCAAAAAACGTATTTTCTTGATCTATCTCGACCTCCAGGCGAAAAAATTGCTTCCTAACACTTCTAAACTTCAAATCAAAGCCCTTTAAACATCCGGATCATCCCAGGAATCATATATACAAGTCCTGATCGCTGTTTTAACCGCAGAAATTCGTCAGAACAGGTAACGGTTCGTTTTAACCTTCTAGTTTGATTTTGATTGATTAGATCTTGATTTTGAACGTAATGAGATAGTTAGGATTGTTGATTATTGCCTAGATGATGGCTAGGATTCATTATAAACGAAGAACACGAAGTTCTAACGGTTAAATCCTTGTTTTGATCCGTTGTAATGCCCGATTTTCATGAAATCATACCCATGATTATAATGGTTTAAACCATTTGATTATGACAATGTAGGTGATTAGTTTGATTAATCTTTGAAATGCAAAGGTTAAATCCAAGTGTTTCAAACTAATCATAATCATTAACATACTCATTGGAATGATTATCTGATGTTTGTGATAACAGTCAGATTAGTATGTTAAATCTGGTTATTTAACCTATTCTGATGCTACATTGTGATATTTCATGATATTTGGGTAATCAATAATAAGGATTAATCCTTTCTAAGCCATTAATCTATCTAGAAATTGTTATGGCATCATAATCAACAACATTAACTATTTGATTAATCTGAGATTATTCTGATTAATCTAGAGTGTCATCAACTTTGTGTTAGGAATCTAATGCAATGTAGGTTCCTACATTATCATACATTGTATGATATGACATTAAATTAATTAATTATATAATTAATATCGAGTTGATGATTTACTAAGCAATGTCTTTGACATTGAACGTTCAGAAGGATCTAATCAGTAAACTAGAACATAAATAACTTATTAAAAATAACTAAATGCAGAATCATCTCTGTACTATCAGTTTGGTGATACTCTGCTACCTATTATCATCAGGTGAGTTTCGTACAACCCCTTTTATTTTTAATCTTTTATAAACATCGGGGAAACTCTGCAAACTGTTGTCTGAACATATGATATGCATCAATGATATCTGTGTGATTTCATGTGATTTTGTGGGATTTCATGGGATTTTTCCTGTAGACTGAACTCTATCATGGAACTGAAAGTCCTTATTTTTGAACTGTATCTAGTGAACCCATGTGTGGCCGAGCAGAAAACATTGATAGTACTATTGGTTGACACCCCATTCGCTGGGAGGATTGCATCTCCCCTTGTGTGAATGTTTGTTATCTGTTTCCTGAACTTCTTAATGGTGTGATAGACATTAAGATAATGAGGCACTAAGATATGTACCGACGGGTAATATCTTGAGACAGACTAGACGTCCGAAAGGAACTAGATACAGGTCCCATGGTTATCCGGAACTGAACTTTTGAGAACGTGCTTATCATATCATATTGTTTTAAATTGAACTGTCGATCTCACCAGCTTTGTGCTGACGTTTCAAACTCAAAACTTTTTGCAGGTAAACAGTAATAGCCGGTGAGGATGCACTTTTGGGATATTTGCACTTGTATAATTAATATTGTAATTAAATAAATATAGTTGTAATGTAATTGTGATTGCGACATCCTTGTAATGAGTTTACTTTAAGTTAATCTGTGTGCTTATGATATCGGTTCAAGTAAGTCACCCCTCACCTCGGAGACATCACCACTATGCTTCCGCAACCAGTTCGGTGACGTCAGACCAGACACGAGGTGACGAGGGGTGGGGGTGTGACAACCATTCCATATTTTTCAAACGAATTCAAACGATTTGCTTATTCGTGATTTTATTATCCATTCAATTTTGATTTAAAACCTCGTTAGAATTAAGTTTGTTAAGATGGACATGTAGTAACTGGAAGGGTAAATACCGGTAGTTGAGACTCCTGTCTAGGAAAGCGATTCATAATCCCTGACGAGGGACCAGACTAGCTTTCCTGGGGATTCTTAATGAGAGTATTTTACCTATAGGCCAAAGCATGTTACATTTTGCAACTAACATTAATTCTACTAAGCCAAAAGGTGTCCAGCTTGGATACCACTCCCTATGTTTTCTAAATCAAACTCAAAAATGATTTCAATACATTGTGTATACAATTTCAAACCTTATGATACCATATGTGAGATTAGTGATGGTGATTCATCACTACATCTCACAAGCTATGATGCCATTTTTACTTTGATGAATAATAATATATATGTTATGATTCAAAAAAAATTAATAATGTTGTACCTAAGGTTGTGATGGTGATGCATCACTACATATAAGAGTTATAATGTTATCTTTCTTGGATTAATTATGTATATGTTATGATTCAAGAACTCCAACATATCATACTTAAGGTGCCAGTTTCCTTTGTTAAATAATGTATATGTTATGATTCAAGAAAGTTAATAATATCATGCCTAAGATTGTAATGGTGATACATTACTACCTCTAAAGGTTACGGTGTTACCTTTCTTTGGATTTATAATGTATATGTTATGAATTCAATAACTTCATGTTATCATACTTGAGATTAGTGATGGTGATTTATCACTATGTCTCATAGCATATGATGTCATTTTTCTTTGTTTATTCCGCCTATGTTATGATTCAAGAAGTTAGTAACATTATATCTCAGAGTTGTGATGGTGATACATCACAATATAAAAAGGGTATGGTGGTATTTTTCTTGGGTTGATAATGCCTATGTTTTTTTTTAATTCTTAAAACGACATGATATCAAACTTGAGGTTAGTGATGGTGATTCATCATTGTGTCTCACAAGATATGATGTCAATTCTCTTTGATTTATGTTATGTAATATTATGATTCAAGAAATTAGTAACATTATACCAAAGATTTGTGATGATGATTCATCACTACATCTAAAGTTCATGGTGTTACCCTTCTTGATAATTTATAAGCTATGATTTTTAGAATTCCATGATATCATACTTGAGATTAGTGATGGTGATTCATCACTGCATCTCATAAGATATGATGTCAACTCTCTTTGTTTTATGTAACCCATAAAATGATTCAATAAGTTAGTAGCATTAAACCTAAGATTTGTGATGGTGATACATCACTAAATCTAAAAGGTTATGGAGTTATTATTCTTTGATTTATTATGTATGTTTTGCGATTCAAGTAAACCAATAATACTATACTTAAAGATTCAGTGATGGTGATTCGTCACTAAATCTGAAAGGTTAAGGTATTATATCACATATCTTATTGTAATCCATGATTCATATGTTATAATTTTATAAACCCGCTAGGATAATATGCCTAAGATCGGTGTTAGATAATTCTAACATGTCATTAGGTATTCAATCATGAAAAAAAAATCATTTCCTATGTTTGAAACAAGTCACGTTGATTTTTGATTTTATGACATTTTTTTTATATTCAATAGGGCGATATGACTTGAACATATGAAATTTTAGTATGGGTGATTCCATAGAAAAATTTCAAACAAGTTCATGTAAATCATATTATTGATTTTAGACGAATCATTCTATATTCATATCCTTAGATATCGATTCAAATATTCAATGATACTATACCTAAGATTAGTGATAATTAGTTATCACAACTATCGAAGGTTATAAAATATCAAACACTTGTACATTCTACATTATTCAATCATATACAAATTCATACGTTGCAACCAAGAGATTTCATTGCCCAATTTCAATATTGAAAACCTCTAGACTCAGACAAATCCTATAAGCAAGACAAAGTCTCCCACACCTATTCAAACACGTTTAAAGTTTATGTTAGCCTTGGTAGGCATTTGGTATGCTCTCAAAGTACTAGCAGTGTGGTGGGTTGGCTGCGGTATACCCTATATATAAGCACTAATAATACATTTATTGTTGTACCAAAAGCTTGATCAAGGGCTAGAATAGTCAATTCAATCTACAGATTCGAGTAAACTATGCTAGTCAAACCAACTGCTATTCATTTACTAAAACTTGGTGTGTATTCTTACACCAGGTCGAATCAAAGATATCGATAATCACATGAATCATATTAATGATTCTTAAACGAATCATTTCATATTCAAACAAGTACTCAAAGATTAAGTGATATCATAGCTAAGGTTGATGATAAGTAGTTATCATAACTATAAGATATCCCTACTAGTGTACTTTATATCAATCATATATTCAAAATCAATCATTTAGAAATCCATATAACTATGAGATTCAATTGCAAGATTGCAATTGTTGATATTCCTAAACTCATACGATTTTTAAAGATAGTCAACTATTCAAGCATCTATTCAAATGTAGTTAGGTTTAGGATAGTCTTGGTAGGTAATCGGAATGCTATCAAGGTATTAGTGATGTGGTGGGTTGGCTGCGGTATACCCTATATATAAGCACCAATAATACATTGATAGTAGCATCGAAAGCTTAACCAAGTATAGGATTAGTCAGTTTAATTTACAATTCGAGTGAACTATTATTTCAATCAAGAAAAATCAACAAATAAATTATTACGCAAATAACAATATTTGGCGAATATTTTATACTAAGTTATTCAAATACTTTTGCAAACCGTTAGTTGAGTCAATTTTCGTTAAATTCAAAACCCTCATAGCAAGTAAAATGGTTATAATACAAATCCGAAAATTCGAGTACATTTTCTTTTCAATTCTAAAACCAATTACGACTTTAACTATCCTCAGTTTCCAATTAGTGGTCTAAATTATCCTATAACATTAATAATAAAAATTCTAATGACATTAAATCAATAACGTAAAGTTATAGATATCCTAAAAATCAATAACCAAAGGTTAGAAAGAAGCAAAACAAGTTGAGAGAAATAATTAACACTCAAGCAAACGATCCTATAAAATAAATTTGAGCAAAAAAATACTTTTGTCAATTATATTAGTCAAAATTAGATTTTATTCATATACCATTAACAAGGGTGTACTCCTATATTGAGTTTAATCAATGATATTATAAATTATTCTTATCATGAGTCAGGTAAACTAACGTTAATTTAAAACCCTCTTAAAAATTTCACAAGTGTATACAAATTCTAAACAAGAGTACGCTACCTATAAATATTTCAATCCAAGTTCATTATACTTCAAGTCATAAAAACAAATGATAATCTCAAACTCCCCTAATAATCTATATAATAATTTATGAACCGAGACACTACTTTATATAACTAATAAGATAAACACCAAACTAATACATTAAGTCGATGGTCAAATTTCAGAAAAGAATAAAACGACGTAAAGTAAGAAACGAGAAACACTCGTAACAAAAGTTCAACTTAATTTCGGGACGAAATTCCCTAAAGTAGGGGAGACTGTAATCCCTATGGTTTTCAATTTTCTATTTTATTATAATTATACTCGTACATAATAAAAACAAAGCGTTTATAACATCCTTTGGATAGTTGTATTCGTAGTTTTGACATAAGATAACTTTCGGATGACTATTTAGCCAATATTTCTCTATCCTCGAACTAACACTTTGGACCACCCATATATTCTAGATATACTTGTATACTAATGAGAAACTACGTTCAAACCGCGCATAAAATCGAGCCCAAAGGAGGCAAGAATCACAAACAAAAGTTTGAAAACGTAACCATTGACTCTCGCCAATATCCAAAGTTTAAACCCAATTCTCGACACCATGAATGCTGGATTACTCTCTTCCATATGATAGTACTCTGAAAACGATGAACGTGGGCAAAAACCGTGCGCAAAACGGAGTTATAACGAAGCGGGAATCACGAAAACAAGTTTGATGTTTGTTGACGATATCAAGACGCGAATTTTATAAAAAAAGTCATCCCACATCGCCCAAGAAACCAATATATCTTCCCTTTAAACACCTATAAATATCCTTGCTTGGTCCCTTATAGCTTGCAACTCCTAGTTGAGTATAAACAAGTAGAATAACCAAATTTTGGTGGTTCTACAAGTTCAACACCTATTGGGATGTTGAACATAGTAGTTTTATTTTATGCTCTTGGCCAGGAGGTGCTGCGCTTTGAGATCTGCTCGACTGTAAAGTTTCTTTGAGGTAATTTTCTTTTTTCTTTTTCTTCTTTTCATTGTTCATTTATTTATTTATTTATTTATTTATTATTATTTTTTTCCTAGTCTAAGTAGTTGAGCTTAGGTTATTAGTTGTCGGCATTAGCCTCGTTTAGGTTGCCTTATTTAAGCGGCCTTTAGAGTTGGTGTAGGCTTGTAGAGGCTCCTTATGCCAACGAGTCCGGCCTATGACGTCCGTTTATTTAGTTATGTCTAGCATAATGTTTACTCTTCCTCGTTTCATTCGTTTGACTAGGTTGAACCACGTTTCCTTTTGGATCGCATACTTGTTCCTTTGAGCTGTTGTCTGGCCACACACGTTCAATCTTCAGGGCATCTAGTTTGATAAAACTGTTGATCTTGATTCTTCTTCATTATACTAGTTTTCTCGAGCATCATTAAAGTGAGTAATTTTATACTCTCTCTTTTACATTTTGTACTTTTGGGATGTTACATATGCCAGTATTCAAAATCCAAGTTATTCTAAATTCAAATTCTATAGATACAATGCCTTTAGTCTATTTGGTTTGATTCTTTGCTATGTAATACTACTTGCTTTGTGATTCTGTGTTATTCTATGTTACTCTATGTTACTCTATGTTATTCGATACCGAGTAGCCTAAGGTGTGTTAGATACCACCTTCGCTTTGACTTAGGTCAAATGTGCTAAAAGGGCGAAAAGTACAATCATGGGCAGACTTGTGAAAATACTTAGCTTTGTGCTTTGTATTGGAACGAGTTTGGAGACGATATAAACTATTGCAGACTTGTAGATATACCAATCTTTTTAGCTAAGTATTGATACGAGTTTGGAGACGAGATATTCTAAAAACTTAATTGCAAACTAGTAGGATATGCATGCTAGAATTTAAACTTTGTAGTCTAATTGAATTGCATCAGTTTTTTTTATGTACACTATATAAACTGTATGGGTTACTCACCAACTATGCAAATAGTTGACAAAATCTTTATTTTGCATATGTGACAGGTTAAGAGGATGCTTTGGCGAAGACATAAGATAGGTTTATGCTAGTAGACCTAGTTTTAAATTTAAACAATGTAGACTTATACAACTTATGTATTTTGGTTTTGTAAACAATGTAATGAACGTTTGTTAAATCTTTAATGTTGTTGCATTAACTATTGAAACATATTAATAACACCATGAGCTAATGAACAGTCGAGCTCGCGCCCCGACGTATTCCGCCGTTGGTCGGGGTGTGACATGAACACACTGTTTACAGGCGATGTCACAAAGGTCTAGTTACCTGGACCTCCCATGAGCCACCGCAACCACCCCAGGAGGAAACCCCACTAGAAAAAAACCCCTAACCCCCCTCAGACCCCTATTTCGCTACGGGAGGGACTTGAACCCAAGACCTCCCATTTGGAAGAATCCTGTGGTACCATTGAGGCAGCAACGCCTTGATTAGTTAGGTTTATAAGTAATGAAGTAACCAATGTAATAAATATTCTTTTAAATACGTATTGATTTATAATAAGATTTATATTTGTAAACTTATAATCTTCAAATGACTTTTTGTGGGGTTATGTTAAATTTTTTGCAGGTTAGTATATTCAGTGGTGAAACTGGAATGCTTTACTAAGGGGTGGGAATATATTTTTTTCAGTAAGTTATCGTTTTACGTTACTTAACTTTTTACTAATAGATGTATCCTTAATACAAGCCCGTATAGTCTTATAAAGGTCATATAAAAGTATGCAGAGTATAGCGTATAAAAGGGGAGTCATATATAAAATAAGTAGAAGAAATCGGGACTTTAACCTGCTATAGACATTATAACTCACAACGTCTCACCATTCTAACCAAAACCACTTTAAATATAAAATTTTAGAAACAAAGTATTTAAACACTCTAGAGTTGATGACTTCGCCTTGAACACCGACATAGGTTTTTAGGTATGATACATGTAGACATTATGTATATCTTGTTGGAAATTTTAGTAAAATGAGTTTTTACTAAACTTTGGACCATAATAATTATATGTATTTGTTACGTATTCAATTATTAAAAATAAGTTTATGTTCTATGATGTGAGAGGATCACAAAGAACTAAACCGGGTCCAAAGAGGAGCTAAGATAAATGAGATATCAAAACTTAAAAGTGTGTAGTTGTTGTAACCTTGGAAATGAATCAGTTGTTGGAACCTTGGAAAAGAATCAGTTGTTCCGAAGGTTATCTGATCAGTGGTTCCGAAGGTTATCTCATCAGTGGTTCCGAAGGTTATCTGATCAATGGTTCTGAGGTTATCTGATCCATGGTTCTTATCAGTGGTTGTACCCAAAGTTGTGATCAGTGATTGCTATCCATGGTTGTTATCAGTGGTTGCAATCCATGGTTGCGAACAGTGGTTGTTTACCAGCTGTTAAAGAAACAACAATTATTGCATTAAATGATCAGTTTTAATTGACTAATTTAATTTTATGACTGTTAGAAGAAATTAATTGGCTGTTTAAAGAGCAGACTTTAATTCTTGTTGTTTCAAGTACTGATCTATCAGTATAAATAAAAGGTTGTGTACCTCGGCTGAGATACACAAAAAATACACACTTTCTTCTACAATCTATTATGTTATCTATACTCTTGTTTCAGGTATTATTTCAGGTGCAAGGTTAACTCCGGCAGTACATACTGCTTAGGCTGTTGTACCCTTGGAGACAGACGGGATTCACATTGGTCGCCCGAAATCTGTTTTAAGGGACCTCTGTTGAACAGAAATCGTCATCCAACACCTTTTCTTTTTTCGTTATGGTTTTAATCTTTTGCTCTTCATTGTAATTCTATTTTTCATTAAAAGTGGTTGAGCATTCTGTTTTATTTGAAATTGTATTGTAATCTGAAATATTATAGTAATAAAATATTTATATTATTTTATGAACAGTGCTCCTACAAGCTTAAAACAAATTTTCGTAAAACCATCATTCATAATTTTAAGAAATTGAATAGATTGCAAACAATTGGTCAGTCTTTCTTTACATCTAATCAGTTATTTATAACAACTGTTCTGAATTTTGTTCAGCACTTAAAACAAGAAGTTTTATTTTGGTTAAGTAAATTTCGTTTTGTGTAAACCATAATTTATTTAAGTAAAGATCAGTTCTTTACTTTGGATTTATGTAAACCATAATTTATTTAAGTAAAGATAAGTTCTTTACTTTATCATTGTGTAAACCAATTTTCTGATTAATTGAGTTTTGCATATGTGACAGGTTAAGAGGATGCTTTGGCGAAGACATAAGATAGGTTTATGCTAGTAGACCTAGTTTTAAATTTAAACAATGTAGACTTATACAACTTATGTATTTTGGTTTTGTAAACAATGTAATGAATGTTTGTTAAATCTTTAATGTTGTTGCATTAACTATTGAAACATATTAATAACACCATGAGCTAATGAACAGTCGAGCTCGCGCCCCGACGTATTCCGCCGTTGGTCGGGGTGTGACATGAACACACTGTTTACAGGCGATGTCACAAAGGTCTAGTTACCTGGACCTCCCATGAGCCACCGCAACCACCCCAGGAGGAAACCCCACTAGAAAAAAACCCCTAACCCCCCTCAGACCCCTATTTCGCTACGGGAGGGACTTGAACCCAAGACCTCCCATTTGGAAGAATCTTGTGGTACCATTGAGGCAGCAACGCCTTGATTAGTTAGGTTTATAAGTAATGAAGTAACCAATGTAATAAATATTCTTTTAAATACGTATTGATTTATAATAAGATTTATATTTGTAAACTTATAATCTTCAAATGACTTTTTGTGGGGTTATGTTAAATTTTTTGCAGGTTAGTATATTCAGTGGTGAAACTGGAATGCTTTACTAAGGGGTGGGAATATATTTTTTTCAGTAAGTTATCGTTTTACGTTACTTAACTTTTTACTAATAGATGTATCCTTAATACAAGCCCGTATAGTCTTATAAAGGTCATATAAAAGTATGCAGAGTATAGCGTATAAAAGGGGAGTCATATATAAAATAAGTAGAAGAAATCGGGACTTTAACCTGCTATAGACATTATAACTCACAACGTCTCACCATTCTAACCAAAACCACTTTAAATATAAAATTTTAGAAACAAAGTATTTAAACACTCTAGAGTTGATGACTTCGCCTTGAACACCGACATAGGTTTTTAGGTATGATACATGTAGACATTATGTATATCTTGTTGGAAATTTTAGTAAAATGAGTTTTTACTAAACTTTGGACCATAATAATTATATGTATTTGTTACGTATTCAATTATTAAAAATAAGTTTATGTTCTATGATGTGAGAGGATCACAAAGAACTAAACCGGGTCCAAAGAGGAGCTAAGATAAATGAGATATCAAAACTTAAAAGTGTGTAGTTGTTGTAACCTTGGAAATGAATCAGTTGTTGGAACCTTGGAAAAGAATCAGTTGTTCCGAAGGTTATCTGATCAGTGGTTCCGAAGGTTATCTCATCAGTGGTTCCGAAGGTTATCTGATCAATGGTTCTGAGGTTATCTGATCCATGGTTCTTATCAGTGGTTGTACCCAAAGTTGTGATCAGTGATTGCTATCCATGGTTGTTATCAGTGGTTGCAATCCATGGTTGCGAACAGTGGTTGTTTACCAGCTGTTAAAGAAACAACAATTATTGCATTAAATGATCAGTTTTAATTGACTAATTTAATTTTATGACTGTTAGAAGAAATTAATTGGCTGTTTAAAGAGCAGACTTTAATTCTTGTTGTTTCAAGTACTGATCTATCAGTATAAATAAAAGGTTGTGTACCTCGGCTGAGATACACAAAAAATACACACTTTCTTCTACAATCTATTATGTTATCTATACTCTTGTTT
Source organism: Mikania micrantha (assembly GCA_009363875.1). Taxonomy (NCBI): domain Eukaryota; kingdom Viridiplantae; phylum Streptophyta; class Magnoliopsida; order Asterales; family Asteraceae; genus Mikania; species Mikania micrantha. Next base: position 48,580,596 of record CM018691.1, on the reverse strand, counting down.
CAGGTATTATTTCAGGTGCAAGGTTAACTCCGGCAGTACATACTGCTTAGGCTGTTGTACCCTTGGAGACAGACGGGATTCACATTGGTCGCCCGAAATCTGTTTTAAGGGACCTCTGTTGAACAGAAATCGTCATCCAACACCTTTTCTTTTTTCGTTATGGTTTTAATCTTTTGCTCTTCATTGTAATTCTATTTTTCATTAAAAGTGGTTGAGCATTCTGTTTTATTTGAAATTGTATTGTAATCTGAAATATTATAGTAATAAAATATTTATATTATTTTATGAACAGTGCTCCTACAAGCTTAAAACAAATTTTCGTAAAACCATCATTCATAATTTTAAGAAATTGAATAGATTGCAAACAATTGGTCAGTCTTTCTTTACATCTAATCAGTTATTTATAACAATTGTTCTGAATTTTGTTCAGCACTTAAAACAAGAAGTTTTATTTTGGTTAAGTAAATTTCGTTTTGTGTAAACCATAATTTATTTAAGTAAAGATCAGTTCTTTACTTTGGATTTATGTAAACCATAATTTATTTAAGTAAAGATAAGTTCTTTACTTTATCATTGTGTAAACCAATTTTCTGATTAATTGAGTTTTGCATATGTGACAGGTTAAGAGGATGCTTTGGCGAAGACATAAGATAGGTTTATGCTAGTAGACCTAGTTTTAAATTTAAACAATGTAGACTTATACAACTTATGTATTTTGGTTTTGTAAACAATGTAATGAATGTTTGTTAAATCTTTAATGTTGTTGCATTAACTATTGAAACATATTAATAACACCATGAGCTAATGAACAGTCGAGCTCGCGCCCCGACGTATTCCGCCGTTGGTCGGGGTGTGACATGAACACACTGTTTACAGGCGATGTCACAAAGGTCTAGTTACCTGGACCTCCCATGAGCCACCGCAACCACCCCAGGAGGAAACCCCACTAGAAAAAAACCCCTAACCCCCCTCAGACCCCTATTTCGCTACGGGAGGGACTTGAACCCAAGACCTCCCATTTGGAAGAATCTTGTGGTACCATTGAGGCAGCAACGCCTTGATTAGTTAGGTTTATAAGTAATGAAGTAACCAATGTAATAAATATTCTTTTAAATACGTATTGATTTATAATAAGATTTATATTTGTAAACTTATAATCTTCAAATGACTTTTTGTGGGGTTATGTTAAATTTTTTGCAGGTTAGTATATTCAGTGGTGAAACTGGAATGCTTTACTAAGGGGTGGGAATATATTTTTTTCAGTAAGTTATCGTTTTACGTTACTTAACTTTTTACTAATAGATGTATCCTTAATACAAGCCCGTATAGTCTTATAAAGGTCATATAAAAGTATGCAGAGTATAGCGTATAAAAGGGGAGTCATATATAAAATAAGTAGAAGAAATCGGGACTTTAACCTGCTATAGACATTATAACTCACAACGTCTCACCATTCTAACCAAAACCACTTTAAATATAAAATTTTAGAAACAAAGTATTTAAACACTCTAGAGTTGATGACTTCGCCTTGAACACCGACATAGGTTTTTAGGTATGATACATGTAGACATTATGTATATCTTGTTGGAAATTTTAGTAAAATGAGTTTTTACTAAACTTTGGACCATAATAATTATATGTATTTGTTACGTATTCAATTATTAAAAATAAGTTTATGTTCTATGATGTGAGAGGATCACAAAGAACTAAACCGGGTCCAAAGAGGAGCTAAGATAAATGAGATATCAAAACTTAAAAGTGTGTAGTTGTTGTAACCTTGGAAATGAATCAGTTGTTGGAACCTTGGAAAAGAATCAGTTGTTCCGAAGGTTATCTGATCAGTGGTTCCGAAGGTTATCTCATCAGTGGTTCCGAAGGTTATCTGATCAATGGTTCTGAGGTTATCTGATCCATGGTTCTTATCAGTGGTTGTACCCAAAGTTGTGATCAGTGATTGCTATCCATGGTTGTTATCAGTGGTTGCAATCCATGGTTGCGAACAGTGGTTGTTTACCAGCTGTTAAAGAAACAACAATTATTGCATTAAATGATCAGTTTTAATTGACTAATTTAATTTTATGACTGTTAGAAGAAATTAATTGGCTGTTTAAAGAGCAGACTTTAATTCTTGTTGTTTCAAGTACTGATCTATCAGTATAAATAAAAGGTTGTGTACCTCGGCTGAGATACACAAAAAATACACACTTTCTTCTACAATCTATTATGTTATCTATACTCTTGTTTCAGGTATTATTTCAGGTGCAAGGTTAACTCCGGCAGTACATACTGCTTAGGCTGTTGTACCCTTGGAGACAGACGGGATTCACATTGGTCGCCCGAAATCTGTTTTAAGGGACCTCTGTTGAACAGAAATCGTCATCCAACACCTTTTCTTTTTTCGTTATGGTTTTAATCTTTTGCTCTTCATTGTAATTCTATTTTTCATTAAAAGTGGTTGAGCATTCTGTTTTATTTGAAATTGTATTGTAATCTGAAATATTATAGTAATAAAATATTTATATTATTTTATGAACAGTGCTCCTACAAGCTTAAAACAAATTTTCGTAAAACCATCATTCATAATTTTAAGAAATTGAATAGATTGCAAACAATTGGTCAGTCTTTCTTTACATCTAATCAGTTATTTATAACAATTGTTCTGAATTTTGTTCAGCACTTAAAACAAGAAGTTTTATTTTGGTTAAGTAAATTTCGTTTTGTGTAAACCATAATTTATTTAAGTAAAGATCAGTTCTTTACTTTGGATTTATGTAAACCATAATTTATTTAAGTAAAGATAAGTTCTTTACTTTATCATTGTGTAAACCAATTTTCTGATTAATTGAGTTTTGCATATGTGACAGGTTAAGAGGATGCTTTGGCGAAGACATAAGATAGGTTTATGCTAGTAGACCTAGTTTTAAATTTAAACAATGTAGACTTATACAACTTATGTATTTTGGTTTTGTAAACAATGTAATGAATGTTTGTTAAATCTTTAATGTTGTTGCATTAACTATTGAAACATATTAATAACACCATGAGCTAATGAACAGTCGAGCTCGCGCCCCGACGTATTCCGCCGTTGGTCGGGGTGTGACATGAACACACTGTTTACAGGCGATGTCACAAAGGTCTAGTTACCTGGACCTCCCATGAGCCACCGCAACCACCCCAGGAGGAAACCCCACTAGAAAAAAACCCCTAACCCCCCTCAGACCCCTATTTCGCTACGGGAGGGACTTGAACCCAAGACCTCCCATTTGGAAGAATCTTGTGGTACCATTGAGGCAGCAACGCCTTGATTAGTTAGGTTTATAAGTAATGAAGTAACCAATGTAATAAATATTCTTTTAAATACGTATTGATTTATAATAAGATTTATATTTGTAAACTTATAATCTTCAAATGACTTTTTGTGGGGTTATGTTAAATTTTTTGCAGGTTAGTATATTCAGTGGTGAAACTGGAATGCTTTACTAAGGGGTGGGAATATATTTTTTTCAGTAAGTTATCGTTTTACGTTACTTAACTTTTTACTAATAGATGTATCCTTAATACAAGCCCGTATAGTCTTATAAAGGTCATATAAAAGTATGCAGAGTATAGCGTATAAAAGGGGAGTCATATATAAAATAAGTAGAAGAAATCGGGACTTTAACCTGCTATAGACATTATAACTCACAACGTCTCACCATTCTAACCAAAACCACTTTAAATATAAAATTTTAGAAACAAAGTATTTAAACACTCTAGAGTTGATGACTTCGCCTTGAACACCGACATAGGTTTTTAGGTATGATACATGTAGACATTATGTATATCTTGTTGGAAATTTTAGTAAAATGAGTTTTTACTAAACTTTGGACCATAATAATTATATGTATTTGTTACGTATTCAATTATTAAAAATAAGTTTATGTTCTATGATGTGAGAGGATCACAAAGAACTAAACCGGGTCCAAAGAGGAGCTAAGATAAATGAGATATCAAAACTTAAAAGTGTGTAGTTGTTGTAACCTTGGAAATGAATCAGTTGTTGGAACCTTGGAAAAGAATCAGTTGTTCCGAAGGTTATCTGATCAGTGGTTCCGAAGGTTATCTCATCAGTGGTTCCGAAGGTTATCTGATCAATGGTTCTGAGGTTATCTGATCCATGGTTCTTATCAGTGGTTGTACCCAAAGTTGTGATCAGTGATTGCTATCCATGGTTGTTATCAGTGGTTGCAATCCATGGTTGCGAACAGTGGTTGTTTACCAGCTGTTAAAGAAACAACAATTATTGCATTAAATGATCAGTTTTAATTGACTAATTTAATTTTATGACTGTTAGAAGAAATTAATTGGCTGTTTAAAGAGCAGACTTTAATTCTTGTTGTTTCAAGTACTGATCTATCAGTATAAATAAAAGGTTGTGTACCTCGGCTGAGATACACAAAAAATACACACTTTCTTCTACAATCTATTATGTTATCTATACTCTTGTTTCAGGTATTATTTCAGGTGCAAGGTTAACTCCGGCAGTACATACTGCTTAGGCTGTTGTACCCTTGGAGACAGACGGGATTCACATTGGTCGCCCGAAATCTGTTTTAAGGGACCTCTGTTGAACAGAAATCGTCATCCAACACCTTTTCTTTTTTCGTTATGGTTTTAATCTTTTGCTCTTCATTGTAATTCTATTTTTCATTAAAAGTGGTTGAGCATTCTGTTTTATTTGAAATTGTATTGTAATCTGAAATATTATAGTAATAAAATATTTATATTATTTTATGAACAGTGCTCCTACAAGCTTAAAACAAATTTTCGTAAAACCATCATTCATAATTTTAAGAAATTGAATAGATTGCAAACAATTGGTCAGTCTTTCTTTACATCTAATCAGTTATTTATAACAATTGTTCTGAATTTTGTTCAGCACTTAAAACAAGAAGTTTTATTTTGGTTAAGTAAATTTCGTTTTGTGTAAACCATAATTTATTTAAGTAAAGATCAGTTCTTTACTTTGGATTTATGTAAACCATAATTTATTTAAGTAAAGATAAGTTCTTTACTTTATCATTGTGTAAACCAATTTTCTGATTAATTGAGTTTTGCATATGTGACAGGTTAAGAGGATGCTTTGGCGAAGACATAAGATAGGTTTATGCTAGTAGACCTAGTTTTAAATTTAAACAATGTAGACTTATACAACTTATGTATTTTGGTTTTGTAAACAATGTAATGAATGTTTGTTAAATCTTTAATGTTGTTGCATTAACTATTGAAACATATTAATAACACCATGAGCTAATGAACAGTCGAGCTCGCGCCCCGACGTATTCCGCCGTTGGTCGGGGTGTGACATGAACACACTGTTTACAGGCGATGTCACAAAGGTCTAGTTACCTGGACCTCCCATGAGCCACCGCAACCACCCCAGGAGGAAACCCCACTAGAAAAAAACCCCTAACCCCCCTCAGACCCCTATTTCGCTACGGGAGGGACTTGAACCCAAGACCTCCCATTTGGAAGAATCTTGTGGTACCATTGAGGCAGCAACGCCTTGATTAGTTAGGTTTATAAGTAATGAAGTAACCAATGTAATAAATATTCTTTTAAATACGTATTGATTTATAATAAGATTTATATTTGTAAACTTATAATCTTCAAATGACTTTTTGTGGGGTTATGTTAAATTTTTTGCAGGTTAGTATATTCAGTGGTGAAACTGGAATGCTTTACTAAGGGGTGGGAATATATTTTTTTCAGTAAGTTATCGTTTTACGTTACTTAACTTTTTACTAATAGATGTATCCTTAATACAAGCCCGTATAGTCTTATAAAGGTCATATAAAAGTATGCAGAGTATAGCGTATAAAAGGGGAGTCATATATAAAATAAGTAGAAGAAATCGGGACTTTAACCTGCTATAGACATTATAACTCACAACGTCTCACCATTCTAACCAAAACCACTTTAAATATAAAATTTTAGAAACAAAGTATTTAAACACTCTAGAGTTGATGACTTCGCCTTGAACACCGACATAGGTTTTTAGGTATGATACATGTAGACATTATGTATATCTTGTTGGAAATTTTAGTAAAATGAGTTTTTACTAAACTTTGGACCATAATAATTATATGTATTTGTTACGTATTCAATTATTAAAAATAAGTTTATGTTCTATGATGTGAGAGGATCACAAAGAACTAAACCGGGTCCAAAGAGGAGCTAAGATAAATGAGATATCAAAACTTAAAAGTGTGTAGTTGTTGTAACCTTGGAAATGAATCAGTTGTTGGAACCTTGGAAAAGAATCAGTTGTTCCGAAGGTTATCTGATCAGTGGTTCCGAAGGTTATCTCATCAGTGGTTCCGAAGGTTATCTGATCAATGGTTCTGAGGTTATCTGATCCATGGTTCTTATCAGTGGTTGTACCCAAAGTTGTGATCAGTGATTGCTATCCATGGTTGTTATCAGTGGTTGCAATCCATGGTTGCGAACAGTGGTTGTTTACCAGCTGTTAAAGAAACAACAATTATTGCATTAAATGATCAGTTTTAATTGACTAATTTAATTTTATGACTGTTAGAAGAAATTAATTGGCTGTTTAAAGAGCAGACTTTAATTCTTGTTGTTTCAAGTACTGATCTATCAGTATAAATAAAAGGTTGTGTACCTCGGCTGAGATACACAAAAAATACACACTTTCTTCTACAATCTATTATGTTATCTATACTCTTGTTTCAGGTATTATTTCAGGTGCAAGGTTAACTCCGGCAGTACATACTGCTTAGGCTGTTGTACCCTTGGAGACAGACGGGATTCACATTGGTCGCCCGAAATCTGTTTTAAGGGACCTCTGTTGAACAGAAATCGTCATCCAACACCTTTTCTTTTTTCGTTATGGTTTTAATCTTTTGCTCTTCATTGTAATTCTATTTTTCATTAAAAGTGGTTGAGCATTCTGTTTTATTTGAAATTGTATTGTAATCTGAAATATTATAGTAATAAAATATTTATATTATTTTATGAACAGTGCTCCTACAAGCTTAAAACAAATTTTCGTAAAACCATCATTCATAATTTTAAGAAATTGAATAGATTGCAAACAATTGGTCAGTCTTTCTTTACATCTAATCAGTTATTTATAACAACTGTTCTGAATTTTGTTCAGCACTTAAAACAAGAAGTTTTATTTTGGTTAAGTAAATTTCGTTTTGTGTAAACCATAATTTATTTAAGTAAAGATCAGTTCTTTACTTTGGATTTATGTAAACCATAATTTATTTAAGTAAAGATAAGTTCTTTACTTTATCATTGTGTAAACCAATTTTCTGATTAATTGAGTTTTGCATATGTGACAGGTTAAGAGGATGCTTTGGCGAAGACATAAGATAGGTTTATGCTAGTAGACCTAGTTTTAAATTTAAACAATGTAGACTTATACAACTTATGTATTTTGGTTTTGTAAACAATGTAATGAATGTTTGTTAAATCTTTAATGTTGTTGCATTAACTATTGAAACATATTAATAACACCATGAGCTAATGAACAGTCGAGCTCGCGCCCCGACGTATTCCGCCGTTGGTCGGGGTGTGACATGAACACACTGTTTACAGGCGATGTCACAAAGGTCTAGTTACCTGGACCTCCCATGAGCCACCGCAACCACCCCAGGAGGAAACCCCACTAGAAAAAAACCCCTAACCCCCCTCAGACCCCTATTTCGCTACGGGAGGGACTTGAACCCAAGACCTCCCATTTGGAAGAATCTTGTGGTACCATTGAGGCAGCAACGCCTTGATTAGTTAGGTTTATAAGTAATGAAGTAACCAATGTAATAAATATTCTTTTAAATACGTATTGATTTATAATAAGATTTATATTTGTAAACTTATAATCTTCAAATGACTTTTTGTGGGGTTATGTTAAATTTTTTGCAGGTTAGTATATTCAGTGGTGAAACTGGAATGCTTTACTAAGGGGTGGGAATATATTTTTTTCAGTAAGTTATCGTTTTACGTTACTTAACTTTTTACTAATAGATGTATCCTTAATACAAGCCCGTATAGTCTTATAAAGGTCATATAAAAGTATGCAGAGTATAGCGTATAAAAGGGGAGTCATATATAAAATAAGTAGAAGAAATCGGGACTTTAACCTGCTATAGACATTATAACTCACAACGTCTCACCATTCTAACCAAAACCACTTTAAATATAAAATTTTAGAAACAAAGTATTTAAACACTCTAGAGTTGATGACTTCGCCTTGAACACCGACATAGGTTTTTAGGTATGATACATGTAGACATTATGTATATCTTGTTGGAAATTTTAGTAAAATGAGTTTTTACTAAACTTTGGACCATAATAATTATATGTATTTGTTACGTATTCAATTATTAAAAATAAGTTTATGTTCTATGATGTGAGAGGATCACAAAGAACTAAACCGGGTCCAAAGAGGAGCTAAGATAAATGAGATATCAAAACTTAAAAGTGTGTAGTTGTTGTAACCTTGGAAATGAATCAGTTGTTGGAACCTTGGAAAAGAATCAGTTGTTCCGAAGGTTATCTGATCAGTGGTTCCGAAGGTTATCTCATCAGTGGTTCCGAAGGTTATCTGATCAATGGTTCTGAGGTTATCTGATCCATGGTTCTTATCAGTGGTTGTACCCAAAGTTGTGATCAGTGATTGCTATCCATGGTTGTTATCAGTGGTTGCAATCCATGGTTGCGAACAGTGGTTGTTTACCAGCTGTTAAAGAAACAACAATTATTGCATTAAATGATCAGTTTTAATTGACTAATTTAATTTTATGACTGTTAGAAGAAATTAATTGGCTGTTTAAAGAGCAGACTTTAATTCTTGTTGTTTCAAGTACTGATCTATCAGTATAAATAAAAGGTTGTGTACCTCGGCTGAGATACACAAAAAATACACACTTTCTTCTACAATCTATTATGTTATCTATACTCTTGTTTCAGGTATTATTTCAGGTGCAAGGTTAACTCCGGCAGTACATACTGCTTAGGCTGTTGTACCCTTGGAGACAGACGGGATTCACATTGGTCGCCCGAAATCTGTTTTAAGGGACCTCTGTTGAACAGAAATCGTCATCCAACACCTTTTCTTTTTTCGTTATGGTTTTAATCTTTTGCTCTTCATTGTAATTCTATTTTTCATTAAAAGTGGTTGAGCATTCTGTTTTATTTGAAATTGTATTGTAATCTGAAATATTATAGTAATAAAATATTTATATTATTTTATGAACAGTGCTCCTACAAGCTTAAAACAAATTTTCGTAAAACCATCATTCATAATTTTAAGAAATTGAATAGATTGCAAACAATTGGTCAGTCTTTCTTTACATCTAATCAGTTATTTATAACAACTGTTCTGAATTTTGTTCAGCACTTAAAACAAGAAGTTTTATTTTGGTTAAGTAAATTTCGTTTTGTGTAAACCATAATTTATTTAAGTAAAGATCAGTTCTTTACTTTGGATTTATGTAAACCATAATTTATTTAAGTAAAGATAAGTTCTTTACTTTATCATTGTGTAAACCAATTTTCTGATTAATTGAGTTTTGCATATGTGACAGGTTAAGAGGATGCTTTGGCGAAGACATAAGATAGGTTTATGCTAGTAGACCTAGTTTTAAATTTAAACAATGTAGACTTATACAACTTATGTATTTTGGTTTTGTAAACAATGTAATGAATGTTTGTTAAATCTTTAATGTTGTTGCATTAACTATTGAAACATATTAATAACACCATGAGCTAATGAACAGTCGAGCTCGCGCCCCGACGTATTCCGCCGTTGGTCGGGGTGTGACATGAACACACTGTTTACAGGCGATGTCACAAAGGTCTAGTTACCTGGACCTCCCATGAGCCACCGCAACCACCCCAGGAGGAAACCCCACTAGAAAAAAACCCCTAACCCCCCTCAGACCCCTATTTCGCTACGGGAGGGACTTGAACCCAAGACCTCCCATTTGGAAGAATCTTGTGGTACCATTGAGGCAGCAACGCCTTGATTAGTTAGGTTTATAAGTAATGAAGTAACCAATGTAATAAATATTCTTTTAAATACGTATTGATTTATAATAAGATTTATATTTGTAAACTTATAATCTTCAAATGACTTTTTGTGGGGTTATGTTAAATTTTTTGCAGGTTAGTATATTCAGTGGTGAAACTGGAATGCTTTACTAAGGGGTGGGAATATATTTTTTTCAGTAAGTTATCGTTTTACGTTACTTAACTTTTTACTAATAGATGTATCCTTAATACAAGCCCGTATAGTCTTATAAAGGTCATATAAAAGTATGCAGAGTATAGCGTATAAAAGGGGAGTCATATATAAAATAAGTAGAAGAAATCGGGACTTTAACCTGCTATAGACATTATAACTCACAACGTCTCACCATTCTAACCAAAACCACTTTAAATATAAAATTTTAGAAACAAAGTATTTAAACACTCTAGAGTTGATGACTTCGCCTTGAACACCGACATAGGTTTTTAGGTATGATACATGTAGACATTATGTATATCTTGTTGGAAATTTTAGTAAAATGAGTTTTTACTAAACTTTGGACCATAATAATTATATGTATTTGTTACGTATTCAATTATTAAAAATAAGTTTATGTTCTATGATGTGAGAGGATCACAAAGAACTAAACCGGGTCCAAAGAGGAGCTAAGATAAATGAGATATCAAAACTTAAAAGTGTGTAGTTGTTGTAACCTTGGAAATGAATCAGTTGTTGGAACCTTGGAAAAGAATCAGTTGTTCCGAAGGTTATCTGATCAGTGGTTCCGAAGGTTATCTCATCAGTGGTTCCGAAGGTTATCTGATCAATGGTTCTGAGGTTATCTGATCCATGGTTCTTATCAGTGGTTGTACCCAAAGTTGTGATCAGTGATTGCTATCCATGGTTGTTATCAGTGGTTGCAATCCATGGTTGCGAACAGTGGTTGTTTACCAGCTGTTAAAGAAACAACAATTATTGCATTAAATGATCAGTTTTAATTGACTAATTTAATTTTATGACTGTTAGAAGAAATTAATTGGCTGTTTAAAGAGCAGACTTTAATTCTTGTTGTTTCAAGTACTGATCTATCAGTATAAATAAAAGGTTGTGTACCTCGGCTGAGATACACAAAAAATACACACTTTCTTCTACAATCTATTATGTTATCTATACTCTTGTTTCAGGTATTATTTCAGGTGCAAGGTTAACTCCGGCAGTACATACTGCTTAGGCTGTTGTACCCTTGGAGACAGACGGGATTCACATTGGTCGCCCGAAATCTGTTTTAAGGGACCTCTGTTGAACAGAAATCGTCATCCAACACCTTTTCTTTTTTCGTTATGGTTTTAATCTTTTGCTCTTCATTGTAATTCTATTTTTCATTAAAAGTGGTTGAGCATTCTGTTTTATTTGAAATTGTATTGTAATCTGAAATATTATAGTAATAAAATATTTATATTATTTTATGAACAGTGCTCCTACAAGCTTAAAACAAATTTTCGTAAAACCATCATTCATAATTTTAAGAAATTGAATAGATTGCAAACAATTGGTCAGTCTTTCTTTACATCTAATCAGTTATTTATAACAACTGTTCTGAATTTTGTTCAGCACTTAAAACAAGAAGTTTTATTTTGGTTAAGTAAATTTCGTTTTGTGTAAACCATAATTTATTTAAGTAAAGATCAGTTCTTTACTTTGGATTTATGTAAACCATAATTTATTTAAGTAAAGATAAGTTCTTTACTTTATCATTGTGTAAACCAATTTTCTGATTAATTGAGTTTTGCATATGTGACAGGTTAAGAGGATGCTTTGGCGAAGACATAAGATAGGTTTATGCTAGTAGACCTAGTTTTAAATTTAAACAATGTAGACTTATACAACTTATGTATTTTGGTTTTGTAAACAATGTAATGAATGTTTGTTAAATCTTTAATGTTGTTGCATTAACTATTGAAACATATTAATAACACCATGAGCTAATGAACAGTCGAGCTCGCGCCCCGACGTATTCCGCCGTTGGTCGGGGTGTGACATGAACACACTGTTTACAGGCGATGTCACAAAGGTCTAGTTACCTGGACCTCCCATGAGCCACCGCAACCACCCCAGGAGGAAACCCCACTAGAAAAAAACCCCTAACCCCCCTCAGACCCCTATTTCGCTACGGGAGGGACTTGAACCCAAGACCTCCCATTTGGAAGAATCTTGTGGTACCATTGAGGCAGCAACGCCTTGATTAGTTAGGTTTATAAGTAATGAAGTAACCAATGTAATAAATATTCTTTTAAATACGTATTGATTTATAATAAGATTTATATTTGTAAACTTATAATCTTCAAATGACTTTTTGTGGGGTTATGTTAAATTTTTTGCAGGTTAGTATATTCAGTGGTGAAACTGGAATGCTTTACTAAGGGGTGGGAATATATTTTTTTCAGTAAGTTATCGTTTTACGTTACTTAACTTTTTACTAATAGATGTATCCTTAATACAAGCCCGTATAGTCTTATAAAGGTCATATAAAAGTATGCAGAGTATAGCGTATAAAAGGGGAGTCATATATAAAATAAGTAGAAGAAATCGGGACTTTAACCTGCTATAGACATTATAACTCACAACGTCTCACCATTCTAACCAAAACCACTTTAAATATAAAATTTTAGAAACAAAGTATTTAAACACTCTAGAGTTGATGACTTCGCCTTGAACACCGACATAGGTTTTTAGGTATGATACATGTAGACATTATGTATATCTTGTTGGAAATTTTAGTAAAATGAGTTTTTACTAAACTTTGGACCATAATAATTATATGTATTTGTTACGTATTCAATTATTAAAAATAAGTTTATGTTCTATGATGTGAGAGGATCACAAAGAACTAAACCGGGTCCAAAGAGGAGCTAAGATAAATGAGATATCAAAACTTAAAAGTGTGTAGTTGTTGTAACCTTGGAAATGAATCAGTTGTTGGAACCTTGGAAAAGAATCAGTTGTTCCGAAGGTTATCTGATCAGTGGTTCCGAAGGTTATCTCATCAGTGGTTCCGAAGGTTATCTGATCAATGGTTCTGAGGTTATCTGATCCATGGTTCTTATCAGTGGTTGTACCCAAAGTTGTGATCAGTGATTGCTATCCATGGTTGTTATCAGTGGTTGCAATCCATGGTTGCGAACAGTGGTTGTTTACCAGCTGTTAAAGAAACAACAATTATTGCATTAAATGATCAGTTTTAATTGACTAATTTAATTTTATGACTGTTAGAAGAAATTAATTGGCTGTTTAAAGAGCAGACTTTAATTCTTGTTGTTTCAAGTACTGATCTATCAGTATAAATAAAAGGTTGTGTACCTCGGCTGAGATACACAAAAAATACACACTTTCTTCTACAATCTATTATGTTATCTATACTCTTGTTTCAGGTATTATTTCAGGTGCAAGGTTAACTCCGGCAGTACATACTGCTTAGGCTGTTGTACCCTTGGAGACAGACGGGATTCACATTGGTCGCCCGAAATCTGTTTTAAGGGACCTCTGTTGAACAGAAATCGTCATCCAACACCTTTTCTTTTTTCGTTATGGTTTTAATCTTTTGCTCTTCATTGTAATTCTATTTTTCATTAAAAGTGGTTGAGCATTCTGTTTTATTTGAAATTGTATTGTAATCTGAAATATTATAGTAATAAAATATTTATATTATTTTATGAACAGTGCTCCTACAAGCTTAAAACAAATTTTCGTAAAACCATCATTCATAATTTTAAGAAATTGAATAGATTGCAAACAATTGGTCAGTCTTTCTTTACATCTAATCAGTTATTTATAACAACTGTTCTGAATTTTGTTCAGCACTTAAAACAAGAAGTTTTATTTTGGTTAAGTAAATTTCGTTTTGTGTAAACCATAATTTATTTAAGTAAAGATCAGTTCTTTACTTTGGATTTATGTAAACCATAATTTATTTAAGTAAAGATAAGTTCTTTACTTTATCATTGTGTAAACCAATTTTCTGATTAATTGAGTTTTGTACTCTTGTTTCGGAAATGACTACTGTACCAGCTTCTTCTTCGACATCTGTGAGACCACCGGTTGGTACTCATGCTGCTCAAACCATGGCAAATCATGCTGAAAGACCAGAAAAGTTTGCTGGTTTGAATTTCAAGAAATGGCAACAAAAGATGTAGTTTTATTTTACAACTTTGAACCTTGCGAGGTTCCTGACTAAAACCCCTCCTGCTCCTACTGAAGGAGATGTTTAGAGTGTTAGTGTCGTGGAAGCATGGAAACATTCTGAATACCTGTGCTGAAACTATGTGTTGAATGGCCTTGTGGATGCATTGTGTAATGTGTACTGTAAATCAACAACTGCCAAAGAATTATGGGAGTCGTTGGATAAAAAGTACAGAACAGAGGATGTTGGCACAAAGAAATTTGTGGTAGCCCAGTTTTTTGGATTATAAAATGGTTGACCATAAACAGTATTAAACCAAATCCAAGAATTACAGATTATACTCAGTGACATTCATTCTGATGGGATGACTCTTAGTGAGACATTTCAGGTTGCACCTATGATTGAGAAAATGCCTCCTAGTTGGGTAGATTTTAAGAACTACCTAAAACACAAATGGAAGGAAATGACCGTGGAGGACCTTGTGGTCTGTCTTCAAATAGAGGAAGACAATAGGTTGGCTTTAAAAGGGAATCAAGCTTATGTTGTTAATGTTCCAAAAGCAAACATGGTAGAACATGGTCAATCCTCTCGTGGGTACAAAGGTCAAAACAAAAACAAAGGCAAAGGCAAGGCTGTTGATCTTGGACCTAGAAAAGGAGTTGTAAAAAAGCACGTTGTCCCTTTTAAAGGGAAATGCTACAACTGTGGTGATCTTGGTCACCGTGCTGATAAGTGTAAGGCTCCTAAACAGGACCGTGCACATATGGTTGAGGACAATATGCCTCTTGTAGCCATGATTTCTGAACTCACTACCATGATGGAGGAGGTAAATTTGGTGACTAATGACACTAAGGAGTGGTGGGTTGACACTGGTGCTACCCGTCATGTTTGTCCTGATTGGGACCTCTTTAATACGTTCAAAGAGGTTACTGGTGATCAAAAGTTGTTCATGGGGAATGAAGCGACTGCCAACATCATGGGTGAAGGCAATGTGATCTTGAAGTGGACTTCGTGGAAGGAGCTCACTGGAGCTCACTTTGAGCAATGTGATATATGTTCCTGAAATACGCAAAAGTCTTGTGTCAGGATGGTTGCTCAATAAGCATGGTTTTCGTTTAGTTTTTGAGTCTGATAAGTTTTATTAACTAAACGTGGAATCTTTATTGGTAAGGGATATGCCCAAAATGGTATGTTCAAACTCAATGTAATAGCTAAGAACATGAATAAATATGCTTCTAATTCTATTTACTTGATTGAGTCTTCTAATGTTTGGCATGGTCGTCTTGGTCATGTTAATTTCAATTCGATGCGTCATCTGATTAAATTAGATTGCATACCAAAACTTTCCATGGACTCAAAATACAAATGTAAAACATGTGTTGAAGCTAAACAAACTAGATCATCATTTAAATCAGTTGAAAGAATAACTGAACCCCTTGATTTAATTCACACGGATGTGTGTGATATAAAATTGATTCCCACAAGAGGTAGAAATAAGTACTTCATCACGTTTATTAATGATAGTACAAGATATTGCTTTGTATATTTAATCAAGAGTAAGGATGAAGCAATTGACAAGTTTGTCTTGTACAAAAATGAAGTTCAGAATCAACTTAATAAAAAGATAAAAGTTTTAAGGAGTGATAGAGGAGGTGAATATGTTTCATCATTTGCTGATATTTGTGCACAAAGTGGAATGATCCATAAGTGTACAACTCCTTATTCCCCACAACAAAATGGCATTGCTGAAAGAAAAAATAGAACCTTAAAAGAAATGATGATGGGAAGCCATTGTGTTGAATGCTTATCTTTTAAACAAAATATCTTTCAAGAAAAAGGATGTAACTCCTTATGAGTTGTGGATGGGAAGAAAGCCATCTTACAAATACTTGAAAGTGTGGGGTTGCCTAGCAAATGTGGTGGTTCCACCACCAAATGTTCATAGAATAGGACCAAAACAGTGGGTTGTCTATTCATTGGTTATGCCCATCATAGTAGTGCATATCGGTTTCTTGTACATGATCTAAAGAATCCCGACATACACAAGAATACTATTATGGAATCAAGGAATGCATCATTCTTTGAAGAAGTGTTTCCTTGTTTGGAAAAGGAACACACAAGTTCATCATCACCGGTTGATGAGATTGTTCATGATGAAGTTCAAGAACAATTAGAGGCTGAAGAAGTTGAGCCAAGAAGAGGTAAGAAACAAAGGATTGAAAAATCCTTTGGTGTTGATTTCCTTACTTACATGGTAGAGGGAGAACCTCAAACATACCGTGAGGCAGCCACTTCTTCAGAAGGACCTCAATGGAAAGAAGCAATCAAGAATGAAATTGATTCAATCTTACAAAACCATACTTGGGAGTTAGTAGATCTTCCATCAGTACAACCACTTGGATATCGATGGATATTCAAAAGGTAGATGAAAGCTGATGGTTCCATTGATAAGTACAAGGCAAGGTTAGTGATCAAAATTTAGACAAAAAGAAGAATTAGACTACTTTGATACTTACTCGCATGTGACTAGAATAACCTCGATAAGGTTGATGCTTGCAATATCGGCTTTAAGAGATTTGGAAGTCCATCAAAAGGATGTTAAAACCGCTTTTCTAAATGGGGATTTAGAAGAGGAAATTTACATGAAGCAACCAGAGGGTTTCTCAGCTCCATGCCAAGAAGGCAAAGTATGTAAATTAGTCAAGTCATTGTATGGCTTGAAGCAAGCTCCAAAACAATGGCATCAAAAGTTTGACCAAGTTATGCTTAACAATGGTTTCAAAATTAATGAACGCGACAAGTGTGTTTATGTGAAAAAAACAAAGAGAGGTTATGTCATATTATGTCTTTATGTAGATGATATGCTTATCATTGGGAGTGATGATCAGATGATCAAATCTATTAAAGACATGTTGAAAGTGAGATTTGAAATGAAAAACATGGGTCTAGATGATGTGATTCTTGGTGTAAAGATCAATAGAACCCAAAATGGTCTAGTGCAAAGTCAATCTCACTATGTTGACAAAATCCTTAGAAAGTTTAATACAGGGGATACGAGTGTGGCTCAAACTCCCGTGGATACCACCCAACATCATATCTATCGAAAAATAAAGGTAAGGGTGTTGCTCAGTTGGAGTATTCAAGGGTTCTTGGCAGCCTGATGTATCTGATGACATGTACACGGCCAGACTTAGCATATGCTGT
Organism: Mikania micrantha; assembly: GCA_009363875.1. NCBI lineage: Eukaryota > Viridiplantae > Streptophyta > Magnoliopsida > Asterales > Asteraceae > Mikania > Mikania micrantha. Next base: position 48,563,176 of record CM018691.1, on the reverse strand, counting down.
GAGCAGGCTAAGTAGATATACTGGTAATCCTAGCTCTGAACATTGGAAGAGCATGACAAGATTACTAAGTTACTTAAGATAAACAAGGAACTATGGGCTGCATTATGGCCGAGATCCAGCTGTGATAGAAGGATACAGTGATGCAAACTGGATATCTGATATCAAAGATTCCAAATCCACAAGTGGTTATGTGTTCACCCTTGGTGGAGCAACTATAGCTTGGAAGTTGTCCAAGCAAACTCTTATAGCTAGATTTATGATGGAATCTGAGTTTATCGCATTAGATAAAGCTGGAGAAGAGGCAGAATGACTACGTCAATTTGTGAAAGATGTTTCAGGATGGCCAAAGCCTATGTCGGCTTTTTGCATACATTGTGATTGCCAATCAGCTATTAGTAGAGCTCAAAGTGCAATGTATAATGGCAAATCAAGGTACATTCGACGTAGACGTAATACAATACGAAAACAACTCTAAATGGGTGTTATCTCAATTGACTACGTGAAGTCAAAGGATAACATAGCGGATCCGCTTACAATACACTTAAGCAAAGAGTTAGTACACAAGTCATCGAGAGGAATGAGACTAAAGCCCTTGGAATAAGTTTGTACAAAGGAAAACCTATCCTAGAAAATTGGAGATCCCATGATCTAGGCTCAATAGGACAACCTAATTATATGAATAAGGAAGGCACTGTGAGGAAGTACCTCAAATATATCAAGGGAGTTGCATAGTCCCTAGTTCAAAGCTTAAAAGTGTGTAGTAGTTGTAATCATGGAAAGGAATCAGTTGTTGGAACCTTGGAAATGAATCAGTGGTTCCGAAGGTTATCTGATCAATGGTTTCGATGGTTATCTGATCAATGGTTTCGAAGGTTATCTTATCAGTGGTTCTGAAGATTATCTGATCAGTGGTTCCGAGGTTATCTGATCCGTGGTTCCGAGGTTATCTGATCCGTGGTTCTAATCAGTGGTTGTATCCAAGGTTGTGATCAGTGGTTGCTATCCATGGTTGTGATCAGTGGTTGCTATCCATGGTTTTTATCATTGGTTGCTATCCATTGTTGCGAACAGTGGTTGTTTACCAGCTGTTAAAGAAACATTAGTTATTGCATTAAATGATCAGTTTGACCGACTAATTTAATTTTATGATTGTTAGAAGAAATTAATTGGCTGTTTAAATAGCAGACTTTAATTCTTGCTATTTCAGGTACTGATCTATCAGTATAAATAAAAGGTTGTGTACCTTGGTTGAGAGACACAAAAAATAAACACTTTCTTCTACAATATATTATGTTATCTATACTCTTGTTTCATGTATTGTTTTAGGTGCTAGGTTAACTCCGGCAGTACATACTGCTTAGGCTGTTGTACCCTGTGAGACAGACGGGATTCACATTGGTGGCCCAAAATATGTTTTAAGTGGCCTCTGTTGAACAGAAATCCTTATTTAACACCTTTTCTTTTTCTGTTATGGTTTTAATCTTTTGCTCTTCATTGTAATTCTATTTTTCATTAAAAGTGCTTGAGCATTTTGTTTTATTTGAAATTGTGTTCTAATCTAAAATATTAAATGTAACATCCTGTTTTGAGAAAAATAAATAAAATGTTGTCGATTAAAATTAAAATATAATTAAAAAATTATCAATTAAAAACGTAAGTCCTCGTCTAATAATATAAAATAGTTTATTTTTATGATTTTCGAGAGTATAAGAGTAGAAATAAGCGCTCAAAAATTTTAGCATTGTTTAAACGAATAGGTAGGATAAAACAATTATTAGAAATAAATTGATGTCTAAACAATTATTAAGTTTAGTCAAGAGTCGGTTAAATAATAATAATAATACTAAAATATATTATATTTGATTTTGATCCGTTTTTAACGAAACTTAGGTCGAAACGTAGATAAAAATGAGTAGGTTTAAACCACATATTTATAATTTTATAAAACTCAATATTTAAAAGGCTATAAGAATAAAACAAAACATGAGCATAATTAATAATAATAATAATAATAATAATAATATATAATAATAGTAATAGTAATAATAATAATAATAATAGTAATATAAATATATATGTGTACTTGTGATTGGAATTGTGCCGCCAACAAAAATAAAATAAATAAATAATAATAATAACTAATAAATAAAATGATAAAGAATTTTTTTTATTTATTAGGTATGTATGAAAAAAAATAAATAATAAATAAATAAATTAAATAATGTGCACGTGTGTAGTGTAAATTGAAGGAAGAAAATAGTCAGCATACATATAGATAAGATGAAACTTATCTTAAAATTTACAAATATACATCTAACTTGATTTTAAATTTATAAATGAATTTTTATGAGCATGGTATGTTTAAACTTTGACGCATAAAGGAATACTATTAGACCAGCATTTAGGCTATTAGTATACGTATGATTTGCAAATCGTATCCGCATATGGGTGAAATTCTCATACGTGGCTGGTACAGGTGGGCTGGAAGGTTAAACGTAAGACGTACTGCGCAGGCAACCTAACCAGTGACCAGCTATGGGCTCGAGGGAACAAAACGTAAGACGCGCTGCGTTGTAGTTCCTAACCAAAGACAGTTATAAACTAGTGTATGCAGTAGTTGTATCGATCAGTGAAATAACCTGTTAAATGTGTAGTATAGCCAATATTACTTATGGTTAAAGGACCGAACATGCTATGCTTACATATCGAGTCTGTTATTTGTATTCACCAACATTATGTTGACGTTTAAATTTTCAAAAACTTTACAGGTAATAATGAATGACAAATCAGAAGCAAGATTAGAGGTTAGGGCCTTTGTCGCCTTAAATATAGATCTTGTGGCGAAACCGAGAAGTGATTGGAGTTATACCTCCAAGTCCTGTGTAAACTAGGATATGTAAATATATATTTGTGAAAAACTCGGTATAAAATAAAATAAAATGATATGTTCATATCTATGCATATGAAATTTTATAAAACCCTGAAAAGTCATTTACAAGCGATGAAAATGTGGTTTATCATACCTATGCGTATGAATTATTTGTAAATTATGAAAAACGGTTTTCACATCCATGCATGTGAATTATTTATAAAATTATGAATTTATGAAATGACGCTTCCGCTGAAACATATTAAAATGAATAATAAACTCTGACCGAGATTGTATTTGTCAATGAAACAAATCGGGTCGCAGCGCCCGGGCCGCCGAGAGCCCGGGGTGTGACAGGTTGGTATCAGAGCTCCTGGTTTTAGCGAAATAGGTACTAATGATTGTATCTAATCTTTAACCAAACTGAGATAAGTGCCTATCAAAGGAATAGGTAGAGTAGAATACTTGAGACACTAAGAATGATTATCATGGTGAATTATTAGGATAGCTTATAAGCTAAATTACGATGAATTATTTTAAGACCTTGTCAAATATCATATTTTGTAGACAATATCTCGAAACCAAAATTCTGGCGGACCATCTGCAAACACTCGTGGGCAAAAGAGAACGCACACGGATATTAATGAACCTGTGATTCGAAAAGTTGAACTTCAGGAAATAATAACAAAAGAAATTAAAGACGCAATACCTACGATTATTGCGGGTTATGAAAGACAATGAAAATTCAAATCCAGAAAATACAGTGACAAAAGCAAAAGAGGTGTCTGGTTCGAACAATGAGAATATCATAGCTTCTAGTGCAAAACGTTTTAAAACTGAAGGATGTTCATACAAAACATTCCAATCTTGTAAACCTCCTGAGTTCGCTGGAACGGAAGGAGCTGTGGTACCATTAAGATGGCTCGAAAAGATTGAAGCGATAATTGCTATCAGCAAATGTGCCGAAGAAGATATGGTTCTGTATGCTTCGAATTCTTTTAAAGACAGAGCGTTGGAGTGGTGGAACGCCATTATTCAAACCAAAGGCAGAACCAATGCGTATGCTATGACTTGGGAAAGTTTTCGGGATCTTGTAACTCGAAAGTTTTGCCCAATGAATGAAAAGGAACAAATCGAGCGAAAATTCCTGACTCACCGCATGGTCGGTGCAGGGCATCGTGAGTACACTTCCAAGTACTTTGAGTATGCTCGATTGGTGCCACATCTTGTGACACCAGAATCAAACCTGATCAGTCGCTATATCTGGGGACTGGTAAGTGAAATTAGGGATATGGTCAAGGCGGCGATGCCTCAGACCATTGATTCAGCCGTTGAGTTGGCAAGGTTGCTTGCTGATGGGATGGTGAGAACCCAAGAAGAAAAGAAAAGTCTAGAAACGATCCAAAAGGTCAATCAAAGTTCAAAGAAACCTGGAGGAAAATTTGAAAAGAAAGAAGGAGGTATTGGTGTAATTCCACGATGCAAAATGTGTGGGAAAAATCATTTGGGAAAATGTCTTCGACCAAAATTTTGCACTCATTGCAAATTGACAGGTCATACAATGGATGAATGCCGAAGAAAGAAAATGGTGACATGTTTCAATTGCAATGAATAGGGACACTATCGAACCGAATGTCCTAAGTTGATCAAAGCAAGTGGAGTTAGTGGGGCTAGTGGTTTAGGAGCAAAAGCAGAACCAAATGCAAAGAAGACAACTAGAGCTTTTGTTCTTAATGCAAAAGAAGCTGCGGACATGCTGGATGTCATTACCGGTACGTTTCTTATCAATAATATTTACGCTATGGTTTTGTTTGATTCGGGAGCAAATCAAAGCTTTATTGATTATGATTTCTGTAAGCTTCTAAATGAACCATTAGTGAAAGTAGATAAACCTTATCTGGTAGAAACTTTGGGTTTTTGTTGTGTTCTTGTCAACCCATGTTATACCCGGTTTAGAACCCTAGTAGTGTCGATATTATACATTCGAGAGTGGGTCTGGAACAACAACAACACGACACAGGCTTTGGGTGGTCGGGGATGATCCACGGTGTTGATGCAGGTTGACAGGTTCGGTGGTGGACGAGGGAGCCGAACCCTAATGGTGCAACGAACCTTTCCATAGTGGGGACGAACCTTTGTGGTGAGCCACGAACCCATGATCACACAAACCTTTGGGACACGAACCTGTTACCATGTAGGCGAACCCTCGAAAGCTGCCAAACCTTCTTGTAGCGAACCAATGCCAGAAACGAACCTAAGGTTCGTTGATCACAACCATCCAAACCCTGATGGGTTTCACGAACCTGCACGAACCATCACCATGCCCGAAACTTCAGGCGAACCCTGGTTCTCTGATCATCAAGCCGAAACCTTCTGATAGCCATAATCGACGAACCATGTGTGAAACCTCGGCGAACCTTGTATGCAGCCCTTTTAGGCCGAACCTTTAACCACCATAGACGAACCATGTGGGCATGCATGGCGAACCTTTAGCCACCGGCGAGCCTATATCAGGCGAACCTAAGGGTTCGCTGCCACTTTTGGCAAACCATTCGAAGTCATGCAGCCGTAAATGGTTATCAGCCCAATGCCCTTTTGTTCGGCCCCTTACTTTAAACAAAACCATTTACTTATTCCATTTCATGATATTTCGGCCCAATAGTGACCCAACATTTAGCCTCGCTTGGACCTTCGGCCTACACACACATGTTTCGGCCCAACTCAAACCTATTCGGCCCAACTTCATTAGTAATCGACCCATAGATAAAACCAAGCCCAAATTGAGTTATATCGACCCATTATGATCTTTAATTGGCTCAACATTATCTTTGGAACCTTACATGGTCCATATGCATATTGGTTGGCCAACACTATATCCAATTGACCCATTGTTAACCTAAGAGGCCAACGGACCTTGGTTTAAGCCCACCATAATTTCATGGACTTAAGGCCCATTGTTTGGCCCACAAAGCAAAGTAATCATGAATTGATCTTGGTTGGGCTAAGTTTAACTTAAACTAATAACGAGATCAATTCATAATTACAAGGGTCTAAAACACTTGAACATATCTATACGTTTTCATATTAAGCAATGGTCATCAAACATCATTAGCACTAGTCATTTTATGCATACAAGTTGTGCATAAAAGGATATGACACCTGTTTTCATGAATCAATTATCAATCAAGTGACTAAATCATGAGGTTCAAATTCATACAACATTCATAATCATGAGATCATGTAATCAAGTTTTAATCAAGTTTTAATCAAGTTCAAGATAACACAAGTCAAGCAATGAATCAAAGTCTATACAATTATAAATCTTATATCTTATGTATGATTACAATGATATAGGAACCAGTTAGAAGTCCTGTTTGCTACTTGCTATTTGTTATAGTTCAGAGTCTACTGCAGACAGGTGAGAACATTAGCCCCTCTTTTACCGTTTTTCAACTATTTTGGGTGGAACACGTGATCAAATACACTATGTACAATTGTATTTCATTATACAAGATGTATGCTATTCTTCAAACATTACAGGTTCATGGTACAAATTCGACAGATTATTCAACCATTTCAAAGGACTTTATCAACTGTTAAACATTTTCTATTAAAGAGGTTTTATAAAGTTTTCTTGAAATATATTATATCAGTTTTACTCGAATAGTTTTATAAATGACAAACACTTTTAAATGATGTGACTTATAAACCCTTTTACTATAAACTCGCGTTGTCGAAAATAATCTTTTATAAACCTTGTTACTATACAAGGACACTATTCTATGTACTCAGTCAAAGGTTTCAAAACAAGGTATTCAAACAATGGTTTTCATGGTGATGTTCAAACAAAGGATTTATTTCATGGTGTTCAAACAAGGATTCTTAATTATATTATCAAATAAGGCATTTAATCATTGGTTTTAAAGCAAAGTTCAAAAGCATGGTGTCCACTGTTGTGAACAAACTTATAAACATATCAAGTTTCATATTCATTAGCGTTAGTACTGGGTGATCACAACAAGGGAAAGCGGACACATTGGGACATACCAAAATGGAGTTAGCTTTTAAATTTGTTTTATAAGCAAACTGCAGGTTTGGTTTCATTATGGTTTTATCAAAACTGCTGATACATTATCTAACTCCAAACGTGGTTTGGGACTTGATAATATGTTGGCTTCATTAGCAAATAGTCTGCTGACTGTTTGGACACGTTTTACATACTTGATGTTAGTTTGGGTTGCAGCTCATCCATGTAATTTAATTATTGCTTTAAACATATGCCTTACACTGCAAATATATGTTTACAATTGTTAAACCTATTTTTCTCACCAACTACTTCTGTAGTTGACAGTTACTTTTCACGTGTTTCAGGTAATCACGTTTAAGACACACTAAAGGACAACTAAGGAGACCGCTAAGATAGAACAAGATGAAAAAACATGCTAGGATGGATTTAGAAACACACTAAAATCCTGAATGTTTAATTGTCTTGTTTGAAGTCTTATTTTGTAAACTATATTTTGGGTCTGTAGTTGTCATTCTTTTGGTAGATAGATTGTCTGTAACTAAACAACTGTCTAAACATTATGAAACTTAGTAATCCATTGTGGTTGTTCTTAATCAATACTTGTGCATGATTCAACTATTCATACGTCACCGCGCCGTGGATTCCGCACGCGGCACAAGGGGTGGGACAGGTTGGTATCAGAGCCAAGGTTGTAGAGAACTAGGAAAAACCCAATGCTTAATGACCTAGACTATAACCTAAGCTACCCAATAGGACTAAGTGCTATAGACTTGTGGATACTTAGGATCTAAGTAACTTGAGGAAGCATTAAGTCTACATTAAGCTTGAAAGATCTTAGGGATACTCTTCTAAGATTAGATATCGAGTCAAGGAATTTGAATCGGAATTCTATAATTTTAGAAACCGAATTAAATTTCTCACATATATTCATTAAAGGATTTCAGAGGCAAGGATCTGTATTCTTAGTATCCTTGATCTGAAATTCTCACACAGAGTTCATTAAAGGATTCCAGAGGCAAGGATCTGTATTCTTAGTATCCTTGATCTGGAATTCTCAATCAGTGTTCATCAGAGGAATTTAGAGGCAAAGATATGTATTCTTAGTATCTTTGATCTAAAATCCTGATCATGTTCATCATAGGAATTCAGCGGTCAAGATCTATAATTTTAGAATCTTTGATTTGAAATCCTTGTCATGTTGTCATTATCAGGTATTCATTATCATAGGAACTTTATAACTTAGAATCTGTGTAACAGTATTCTTTAGTTGAAGTTCTCACAGGAGATCATTATACTCAATACTGTAAGTATTGGGAACCTAGGTTAATCAACCTAGGACACACATACTAAAACCTAAGGTCTTAATTTCAAGTAAATTAAGGACATGGTTTACACAATCATAAACATATTCATAGAACAAGAGTCAAACATGAATCAATCATAATCAAGCAAGAGTTGGAATTTTAGCTCCAAATACAAACGGCGGATTAACGCTGACGTGCTGAGGTAAGTGGTGGGCGGTGAGAGCTAGCCCTATATATAAGCTTATTTCGGTATGTCAGGGGGAATCCGGCGTTCGTATTTGAAGTAAAGATTCGGGAGCAACTGGAATCATTGAACATTAGTCAAACACATGAGATACAATCAGTTGAGATACAATCATTGGCGAATCAAATCATTGTGCTATTCAAACTTGGAGGAGTCAAACATTTCGTGTGAATCAATCAAGTTGTGAACATTCATTCAATGTAAACCTTAAGTAAAATTCTTAAGTGATTACATCATTAGTATTTACTAACACAGTTTAACAAGAAAAATGTAGAGCACACATATGATTTTGTTCTACATGTTAACGATTGTTAGTAGGTGCACACATAATTCGAACATAGTTCAATCATGGATTCAATCATAGTTCAAATTGATCAAAGATCATGGGATTCTTAATAAATGGAACATACATGGGAATCAGTACAAACATGTTGCCAAATGCTAGCAAGGACATGATCGTGGTATATCGAAGCGGTGGTGGGATGGCGTCTGGGCTGGCAGTTTGCTTGACCCTTTCGTATGCCCTATATATAAGCTATCTTCGGTATATCGGGAAAGTGTCAGTGTGTAGGTTTGGCGGAGTGAGATCATGGAACATCATACACATTCACATGAGAAGTATGCTAATGAGCTGATTGCTTATACGTGTACATGCTCATATTACAATTGAATGATAATACTAGTAGTATGGATATATTACTAATTTTATCATACAAATTCAATTGTATCCTTCCTCATTACTAACCCACTTTTGGCTTCTATTCATAGAATGCATCCCCGACGTGATCCTAACGGAGGGGGTTCGACAAGTGGCAACGACGATGAGATCAACAAGATTGCCCGAGCCATCGCTATACACATGAGAGATGTCATTCCGGGCATGGTCACTGATATCACCCAGAATCTTCGGGGAAGTACTAGTGATTCAGCACATAACTCAAATGCTACTAACACTAGAACTGCTAATTTCACTTTTAAGCAGTTCAATGATGCTAAACCTCCTAAGTATGCTGGTACTGAGGGAGCTACCAGTCTACTGCAATGGCTGGAGAGCATTGAGGATATCCTGGACTTCACAGGATGTCCTGAAAATCTGAAGGTCAAGATGGCCTCAAGCGTTTTTCACAAAGGCGCACTCACCTGGTGGAATTCTGAGAAGAACACCAGAGGATGAGAGGTTTCTTTGGCCTTATCCTGGGAGGATTTCAAGAAGTTACTTGTGGAAAAGTTTTGTCCACGTCATGAACTGAAGAAACTTGAGGTTGAGATGTGGAATCTGGCCCAAGACAGTGGTGAGAACGCGAAGTATACAACTCGTTTTCATGAGTTGTGCATTCTGGTGCCACACCTGGTTACTCCTCTATCCCGCAGGATAGAGAAATACATTGAGGGTTTACCTCTAGTCGTCAGGGGAACTGTTATGGGGAATAACCCCACTACTCTGAAGGCGGCAATTCAGCTTGGTGCTACCCTCACTGAAGAATATGTTAAGTCTGGGGTGCTCACCCGAAAGGGGTACAAGAGAGCACAGATTGATGAAGGCAAGAAGCCTGAAAAGCACCATCACAAGAAGAAGAAGCAGAAGACAATCAAGAACTTTGCAGCCATGACTGTAGCTGCACCCACTCATGCCACACCTATTACTGCTATGCCACAATCTGCAACAGCCAGAAAGCCTTATACTGGCCCGTTTCCACTCTGCACCAAATGCCAATATCATCACCTACCCAATACTCCATGCAAAAAGTGTCTTAAGTGTGGGCGGATGGGACACTTGGCAGCTACATGCCGATCTGCACATCTTGCTGCTGCAACAACTGCTACCACAACTCCTACTACTACAGGTGGAAGGGCCTGTTATAATTGTGGAGTAGAGGGACACTTCAGAAACCAGTGTCCAAAACTCAACAACAACACTGCTACTGCTCGTGCCTTTGTTATCAGAGCTGCCGAAGCACGCGAGGAGCCAGCAGTTGTCACGGGTACATTTCTTCTTAATGGTCATTACGTTTCTATCATATTTGATACAGGTGCTGATAAAAGCTTTATCTCCGCTCATACTGCTTCTTTGTTTAACAAACAACCATCTATACTTACTGCTCCCTATACCGTAGAAGTAGCTGATGATAAGACCATACTTATAGATTCTATAATACATGGTTGTGAATTAAGATTAAACGACCATCTTTTCCTCATCGATCTTATTCCTATGACACTCGGAAGCTTCGAAGTTGTGATAGGAATGGATTGGTTATCCAAAAACAATGTCGAAATTGTATGTTCGGAGAAACTTATTCGGATTCCTTTACCGTCCGGCGAAACGATGAGAATTTACGGCGAGAAACCCTGCCGCGGTTTGAAGATTGTGTCGTGCATCAAGGCTAGGAAGTACCTGAGAAAGAAATACTACGCATTCTTGGCTCACGTGGTAGAGAAGAAACCTGAAAAGAAAGCAGTTGGAGACGTTCCAGTTATCAGAGATTATCCTGACGTGTTTCCAGAAGACTTGCCTGGATTACCACCGATCCGGCAAGTGGAGTTTAGAATCGATCTCGTCCCCGGAGCAAATCTAGTGGCGAAGTCACCGTATCGATTAGCACCATCTGAGATGCAAGAACTGTCTAGTCAGCTTCAAGAACTTTTAGACAAAGGTTTCATAAGACGGAGTTTCTCTCCTTGGGGAGCTCCGGTTCTCTTTGTCAAGAAGAAAGACGGTTCATTTCGTATGTGCATCGACTATCGTGAGCTAAACAAGTTGACAATCAAGAATAGATATCCTCTGCCCAGGATCGATGATCTGTTTGATCAATTACAGGGAGCAACTTGCTTCTCTAAGATTGATTTACGATCCGGGTATCATCAGTTGCGAGTAAATGATGACGATATACCAAAGACTGCATTTAGGACTCGATATGGACACTACGAGTTTGTGGTTATGCCATTTGGGCTGACCAATGCACCTGCTGTGTTCATGGATTTGATGAATCGAGTCTGCAGACCTTACCTAGATCAGTTTGTTATTGTCTTCATTGACGATATATTGATCTATTCAAAGATGGAACGAGAGCATGAAGATCATTTGAGGAAAGTCTTAGAATTACTAAGAGAGGAACAACTTTTTGCTAAATTCTCAAAATGTGAATTTTGGCTAAAAGAAGTTCACTTCTTAGGGCATGTCATAAACAGGAATGCGATACATGTAGATCCAGCAAAGATTGAGGCGATTAAGAACTGGACTACCCCATCTACTCCAACAGAGATTCGTTCATTTCTGGGATTGGCAGGCTATTACAGAAGGTTCATTGCGAACTTTTCAAAGATCGCCTTGCCACTTACTACTTTGACCCAGAAAAGTCAAACGTTTATATGGGGACAGAAACAAGAAGATGCATTTCAACTTCTTAAACAGAAGTTATGCAACTCCCCTATCCTTAGTCTTCCAGAAGACAGTGATGATTTCATTGTCTACTGCGATGCTTCAAACCTTGGTCTCGGTTGTGTACTTATGCAACGGGACAAGGTCATTGCATATGCTTCAAGACAACTTAAGGTTCATGAGAAGAATTACACTACTCATGACCTTGAGTTAGGGGCTATGGTCTTTGCATTGAAGATTTGGAGACACTACCTTTATGGTACTAAATGTGTCATCTATACAGACCACAAGAGCCTGCAACACATCCTTAATTAGAAAGAACTCAACATGAGACAACGTCGTTGGGTTGAGCTTCTAACTGATTACGACTGTGAGATTCGTTACCATCCGGGTAAAGCCAATGTGGTAGCGGATGCTCTTAGTCGTAAGGAACCAGTCAAACCAATTCGTGTAAGAGCAATGGAGATCAACACACAGCCAAACTTGAAGGATTTGATTCGTATTGCACAACAACAAGTAGTAACAGACAATCAGCTTAAGGCAGACTTAGACTGCGGAATTGAGAAGAAACTGGAACCTCGATCTGACGGGGTGTTATATCTCAACGGTCGCATTTGGATTCCAAAGTCAGAAGAATTGCGCACACTCATCTGTGATGAGGCTCATAAGTCGCGATACTCAGTTCATCCTGGAGCAGATAAGATGTACCACGACTTGCGGGCATCTTATTGGTGGCCAGGAATGAAGAAAGACATAGCACTGTACGTGGGAAAATGTCTTACATTTTTCAAAGTCAAGGAAGAACATCAAAAGCCTTCGGGACTTCTGCAGCAACCAAAAATTCCTCAATGGAAATGGGAACAGATTTCCATGGATTTCATAACCAAGTTGCCGAGAACTCCGCGAGGTTACGATTCGATTTGGGTGATCGTTGATCGACTCACCAAATCTGCTCATTTCCTCCCGATCCGAGAGGATTACAAAATGGAGAAGCTATCCACATTGTATATCAACGAAATCATTGCGCGTCATGGTACTCCAACATCAATCATATCTGATCGTGATAGTCGATTCACTAGTCTCTCCCGATTTAAGAAAACAGTAAAAGAAGGGGTTGTGTGAAACTCACCTGAAGTATTATGAAAAGAATAAAATCCCACGAACGGTGGCTAAAAATGCTAATCTGCATTAGTTTATTTATAACATAATTATTTGTGTTTTAACTTGCTGATTAGATCTGTTTGAACGTTCAATGTCACCGACATTGTAATGAAAAGTCATCGAACTAACATTAGATGTTTAATTAATTATTTAGTCTAATATCATACAATGTACTATAATGTAGGTACCTATACCCGTTTAGGTACCTTGTGTTAAGTTGATGACTCATTGGATTAGCCGGAATAATCTCCGACTAATTAGTTAGGTAATGCTGTTGATTATATTACTTAAACAGTCCCTAGATGAAATCTCGGCTTAGGAATGATTAATTCTTGTCACTAATTATCCATGTATCACAAAACATAACAATATGACATTGGAATAGGTTAAACAATCATGTTTAACATATTAATCCGACTGTTATCATAAAACCAGACAGTTATTCCAATTGGTAGGGTAATAATTGTGATTAGTTTGAAACACTTGGGATTAACCTTGCATTTCAAAGATTAACCAAAATAATCACTTACATTGTCATAATCCAATGGTTTAAACCATTAGAAGTATTGTTATGGTTTAGTGAAAACCGGGCATTATAACGGATCAAAACAGGCATTTACCCGTTAACAAGACAAGTTATCCGTCAAAAATCATTCCTAGCTATCATCTAAGCAATAATCAACAACCCTAACTATATCATTACATTCAAAAACACGATCTAATCAATGAAGATCAAGTCAGAAGATTAAAAAGGATAGTTACCCAAATCAGACGATTCTACGGACAAAATCACGATCAGGACGTGTATACACGTTCACCGGTTCGAGCTGGACGTTCTGGTGGTGTCAAATATGAGTTTTGGTGGGAGATTGGTCAAGATCTTGAGTTACAGAGGGTTTAAAGTCGAGAGGAAAGAAAATAGAATTTTCTGCATGCTTCTGCGATATAACAAGCTGGTTCAACAGACCGACCTACTCGTCGCGTACCGCGACGAGTGGCCCACATGTCGTCGCGTACCGCGAGGGATTCCGGATAAAATTTGATATCTTGACTTGTCGCGTACCGCGACAAGACTCCAAGGAGTCGTCGCGTACCGCGAGGGATCCAATTTCAAGATTTTTCTTCGTTTCGCGATTCCGGACAATCCGTAACTCGGTTTCACGCACGGTTTTCTCCCATGTTCCCAATTTCTCGCACACTTTAAACCTGTAATGATTAAAATCATCAATTTAACACAGATTCCTAGAACGACCAAACGTGCTCGTGTTATTGATGACGTAATGTTTACCTGCAATTGTCACAGTCTCCTCCTGTTACAGAAATTTCGTCCCGAAATTTGCTTTAACTCCTACAGTTTGATCGCCTATGTAAACAAATGAGGATACTTCTGTTTCATGCGGTCTTCACGTTCCCAAGTGTACTCTGGCCCTCGTTTAGAATTCCATTTGACTTTTACAATTGGTATTCGACTTCGTTTGAGGGTCTTTTCATCTCGATCCATTACTTCGACTGGTTCTTCCGTGAACTGTAGGTTTTCGGCAATGTGTATCTCATCAAGAGGTATGACTAGTGACTCGTCCAATAGGCACTTTTTCAGATTCGAGACATGAAACACATCATGTATGTTACTAAGTTCTGAGGGTAACTCTAATCTGTATGCTACCATTCCAATCCTTTCAAGAATTGTAAATGGTCCTACAAATCTTGGTGAGAGTTTTCCTCGTTTTCCGAATCTGAAAATACCTTTCCAGGGAGAGACTTTTAGCATCACTTTATCACCAATCTGGAATTCGAGTGGTCTACGTCGATTATCAGCATAACTCTTCTGTCGATCGCATGCTGCTTTAATTCGTTCCTGAATGAGCGCGATCTTATCAGTCGTTTCCTGGATCAGTTACGGGCCAACAATCTGACTTTCGCCTACTTCTGACCAACACACAGGAGATCGGCATTTGCGCCCGTACAAAGCTTCAAATGGAGCACATTGGATACTAGTAAGATAGCTGTTATTATAAGAAAATTCAACCAATGGCAGATGAGTATCCCAGCTACCTCCAAAATCAATTACACAGCTTCGAAGCATGTCTTCTAATGTTTGATTTGTACGTTCAGTCTGCCCATCCGTTTGTGGATGATAAGCTGTGCTCATGTTGATCTGTGTACCCAAGGCATGTTGAAGAGTTTGCCAAAAACGTGACATAAATCGACTATCTCTATCAGAAATAATAGAGATTGGCACTCCATGTCGCATTACGATTTCGTTGATGTAGAGTTTAGCTAAACGGTCCATGGAATAGTCTTCCCGAATTGGTAAGAAATGTGCTGATTTGGTAAGGCGATCTACGATGACCAAATAGCATCATGGTTATGCGCCGTTCTGGGTAATTTAGTGATGAAATCCATGGAAATTTGTTCCCATTTCCACATAGGGATTTCTGGTTGTTGCAATAGCCCAGATGGTCTTTGATGTTCTGCCTTAACCTTAAGGCACGTTAAGCATTTATTCACATATTCTGCTATTTGTTTCTTCATACCAGGCCACCAGTAGAAGGCTTTGAGATCTTTATACATCTTGTCAGTACCTGGATGAATAGAATATTTGGATTTGTGAGCTTCGTCCAAGATAATTGGTCTGATATTACCAAGTACTGGGATCCATGCTCGGTTTTTGAAATATAATATTCCATCCGTTTTGGTTTCAAGTTGTTTATCTAACCCTCGTAATTTCTCAACGGTGTAATTTGTTGTTTGCAAGGCCTGCCGTTGAGTTTCACGTATTTGAGGGTTTAGACTAGTTTGAATCGTCATTTCCAGCGCTTTCACACGTATGGGTTTGACTCTCTCTTTGCGACTTAAAGCATCGGCTACAACATTTGCTTTACCTGGGTGGTAACGGATTTCGCAGTCATAGTCGTTCAGAAGTTCCACCCATCGCCTTTGTCGCATATTTAGCATTTTCTGATCTAGAATGTGTTGAAGACTTTTGTGATCTGTATAGACCGTACACTTCGTCCCGTACAAGTAATGTCTCCATATCTTGAGTGCAAACACTACTGCACCAAGTTCTAGATCATGAGTGGTGTAATTCTTCTCGTGCACTTTTAGCTGCCGAGAAGCATAGGCAATCACCTTGTTGTTCTGCATCAGCACACACCCGAGTCCTTGACGTGAGGCATCACAGAAGACTATGAAATTCTCTGTGCCTTCTGGTAGTGCCAGAATAGGTGCATTGCAGAGTTTATGCTTCAACAGTTGAAATGCCTCCTCCTGTTGAGAGTCCCATATGAACTTTTGATCTTTCTGGGTTAGAGTAGTTAAAGGCAAGGCTATCTTTGAAAAGTTCTTGATGAATCTTCTGTAATAGCCCGCTAACCCTAAGAATTGACGAATCTCTGTTGGGGTTTTCGGTGTCTCCCATTGCTTTACCGCTTCAATCTTGCTGGGATCCACTTGTATACCATTTTCATTTACTACATGCCCAAGAAACTGGACTTCCCGTAACCAGAACTCACATTTGGAAAATTTGGCATAAAGTTTCTCATGTGCTAAAAGTTCCAAGATCAGTTTTAAGTGTTGCACATGTTCTTGTTGACTGCGGGAGTAAATGAGAATGTCATCAATAAAAACAATCACGAATTTATCCAAGTAAGGTCTACACACACGATTCATCAGATCCATAAACACTGCAGGCGCATTAGTCAGCCCGAAGGGCATTACTAAAAACTCATAATGCCCGTATCGAGTTCGAAAAGCTGTTTTAGAAACATCATCATCATGGATTCGTAGTTGATGATATCCAGATCTGAGATCGATTTTTGAAAAATAGATAGCACCTTGCAATTGATCGAATAGATCATCTATACGGGGTAGTGGATAACGATTTTTGATTGTCAATTTATTGAGTTCCCGATAGTCGATACACATCCTGAGAGTACCGTCCTTCTTTTTCACAAAAAGGATAGGTGCGCCCCAAGGTGAGTAACTCGGTCTAATGAAACCTTTGTCTAAAAGTTCCTGTAATTGACTCGATAGTTCTTGCATTTCCGATGGAGCCAATCGGTAAGGAGCTTTAGCTATAGGTGCTGCTCCTGGTACTAAGTCAATACGAAACTCAACTTGTCTCACTGGGGGTAATCCTGATATATCGTCAGGAAAAACTTCAGGATATTCTCGAACTACAGGAATGTCTTCAATACGTTTTTGATGTGGTTTGTTTTCAGTCACGTAAGCTAAAAAGGCTTGACAGCCCTTTCTTAAGCACTTTCGAGCTTGCATACATGATATGATACTCAGTTTCCTGCCAGCCCTTTCACCTTGTATCATAAGTGTATCACCATTTGGTAATGAAATACGAATCATCTTATTTTGACATATGACTTCCACTCGATTTTCTGAAAGCCAGTCCATACCAATAACAACATCAAAGCTTCCCAATTCAATAGGAAGAAGATCAATATTAAAAAGATGATCGTTTAGATTCAATAAACACCCTTGAATCACATTGTTAGTCATAATTGACTTGCCATTAGCAAGTTCAATGACGTAAGGGTTTGTTAGGTTATCAACGGCCAATCCGAGTAGTGAAGCAAAATCAGAGGAAACAAAACTTTTGTCCGCTCCGGTGTCAAAAAGAACAGATACATAGTGATTGTTAAGAAGAAACGTACCGGTAACGGTGTTGTTATCACGTCGAGCCTCTTCCGCCCCTATCTGGAAGGCTCTTCCTCTTGCTTCATTGCCCTGGTTGGTGTTGTTGGTAGGGCAGTTTTTCATGAAGTGATCCGGGCTTCCACATCTGAAGCACGACCGGTTGATTTGTTGTGGTTGTTGTTGTTGAGTTCCTTGGTTTGATCGGCGAACAGGGAGATTGCAATATTTGGAGAAATGCCCGACCTTGTTACAATTGTTACAAACAGGGCAGGGTCCCACATGATGAAATGGGCACTTAAGACATTTAGGTGCTTGCCCTACATAGGCTTTTCTCTCCAAAGTTGTGGCAATGTATCCCTTTGCCATTTGCACATTCCGGCTGGGTTCCACCGGAGCCCCTGGTTTGCCTTTCCCAACCCATTTTCGTTTCACCCCTTTAACAGTGCTGGGGGTAGTGGTTGCCAGACTGCTGCTTGACTCACCTTTCACTGTCAATGTACCACTTCTTACTGCAACATCGGTAAGCCTGGTGGTTAAGGTGATAGCATGTTTCAAAGTACGTGGTTCAGCTGCCGTGACCATTCCCTTGATTTGAGGTACCAGACCTTTGATATATTTTTCTATCAAAGCCTGCTCAGTTGGAAACATGTTTGGCAGCAGACATGTTAATTCGTGAAATCGATCGGTATATTTCAAACAATCAGCACCGATCATAGAATGGTTCCAAAATTCCTCTTGGAGCTTTTGGATTTCAGTGATGGGACAATATTCTGACAGAATCAAAGTTTTAAACTCGTCCCAAGTCATAGCATCCACAACAGCCGTGGTCAAGGTTTTTGCCTGGGTATTCCACCAGGTCAATGCTGAGTCTGTCAGTGAACAAGCTGCATAAGACACTTTGTGTTCAGCCAAACACTGGCTGATCTTGAGCTTAGTCTCCATGCTCTCAATCCATTTCAAAAGTCCTGACGCTCCTTCCTTCCCCGTAAAAGTAGGGGGATTGCAAGAAGCGAAGTACTTATAAGTGCATCCTCGTTGTGGAGGATCCGGATTGATTGTGTTGGTACTAGTCGTATGGCGGGTTTCAACATGTCCGCCTGTAGCATTATGCTCCGTATGGACTCTACCCGAGCCAGAAGCACGATTTGTTTGATATTGGGCCAACATGCCCGTAAGAACAGCGGATAATTGGTCACCTGCTATACGAGCAACGTCCGCTTCATTTAGACTGGGTCCATTCACAGGTGGATCCTGAATGGATTCTTGAGTTTGAGGATTTTTAGCAGAACGACCTCTTCTAGGGGCCATAGTCTGATCACACACAGATAAAGTAAAGTCAGAACAAGAATCCATAGTCGTAATAAAGACAAATGTTGTATAACTACTTCGAGTTTTTCACAGTTATATTGTACACCACTAAGTCATGTTCATAGTTGCAGTTATACTAGTACGTCTGTTTGTCTTGCCAAGCGTATACTAGTATCATTTTATAGTCTACCAAAATGACACCGATTTAGACATGTTACTACACTGATATGTACTAGTATTACATTATTTCACTATAATGTAGTACCGATATTAATATGTTTCTACACGTGTTTGTTATGTACTAGTATTACATTATTTCACTATAATGTAACACCGATATTGATATGACCCTATCACAAATTTTGTTACGTACTAGTATTACATTACTTCACCGCAATGTAACACCGATATTGTTATGTTTTCGCACAAGTTTTCTTTTTATATGACTTGAAAAGTTAGCACCGGCTATAATGTAAAGACACAATGTTGCACATACAATGTTAAAAGAAAACTTTTATTATAACTGTCACAGTTGTACATTAGGATTAGTACATATGCAAGAAAATATCCTAATGCAGTTGTACCCACTATTACAACCTAACCGTCCGAGGCCTATTTTACAAGTCAAAACTTCCTCGGAGTAGTACAGTCCAGCCTATTCGATTCCTTTACCGTAGTAAATACAGTAAACATGTGATAATGATGGCCACCGCTGCCATCACTATTGCTGCGTCCAACAGTCGTAGCTCCATCCTCATATTGCCTAACCCTACCATCCATCCCCTAACTCTCTCTACCCCACTCCTACACATACCACCCAAAGTCCACTGAAGTCTACCCTCAATCACCTCCCTCCATGCCCTGGCACCTGCCTCCAGGACAGCAACATGTTCAGCTAAACTCTCATAGGCCGTGCGAGTTTCCCACAGAGTGTCACGTGTTTCCTGCAATGAAACACGCGATAACTGAAGATCCAATGTAACCCGTCGCAGCTGAACTCTCATCTCAGCCTGCTGAGATGACTCGCCTTCCTCATGTATGGAATGAGGTACATCCCGGGTGCTAGTGGTCCTCTCGGAATAGGACCTGTCGAGATGCGGGCTCGTCCCCGCCTTCCTCCAAACCCTGTAAATACTGGTACTTGCTGTGGTGGTGTAGGGCTTTGTGCCCTCCCGATAGCTGGTGAGTCAGCATCTAACAGATGCTGAGGTATAGGTGGTGTAGGTGGTATTGATGGTAAAGTCTGGTGGGACATTTGAGATGACGGCACTGTCTGTGTTGATCCTGAACTTGTTTCCGTGCCAAATGAATCACTTTCTGAGTCTGACATTGCTGTATCGACACACAAGTTCGTATTAGTAACATAAAATAAATAAATAACAACAACATTTATTTGAGTGTTTATATTTGTTAACTATGTTCGGTGCTCTCAGTGTAACTATTCGAGCCTATGGTTATAATCTAGGTTTCTAAGTCCGCCTAAATTCTATAACCTGTGGCTCTGATACCACCCTGTCACACCCCCACCTCCGCGTCACCAGACGACGTCATTTTTAAAGGTAGCGGAAGCATAGCGGCGAAGTCTCGAAGGTGAGGGGTGACTTACTTGATCCGGTATCATAACACACATAGTTAAGAAAAGCACTAATTACAAATCACGACAAATATTTATTACATGTCCTGAATATCCGTTTACAACTTAAGTTCCTTCTATTACATCCCAAGTCCTAACTACATGGTGCGTGCACAGGTGTTTCCTCACCGTTGGTACTGATTACCTGTAAAAGATTTAAAGTTTAAAAATATCAGTATAAAACTGGTGAGTTCATAAATAAGACTCGATACAATATGATATGATAGTAAAGTCAATGGTACACATTAACATAAGTGAATAATCATGTGACCCGTATCCAGATCCTTTCTGACAGTCCAGTCTAGAAAATAACCGAAGTTAAAATCCGTGCCTCTAACTCAATGTCTCACTACATCAAGTCGATACCAGGAATGGTGACAAGCATTCACACAAGGGTAGACGCTATCTATCCATGAATGGGGTTGTCAGCCCGATAGTACTATCTTTGTCCACACATTCGGCCCCACATGGGTTAACCAGATACAGTTGGTTTTGAGGACTTTTGTTGTACACAGAAAATAGTCATAATCCCATGACACCCACATGCAAGCCGGTATTGCAATTGTTACTAAACATATCACACGTTTGATAAAGATTTCATAATAGTCACCCCGATGTTAAGAAAACAGTAAAAGAAAAGGGGTTGTATGAAACTCACCTGAAGTTTATGAAAAGATAAAATCACACGAACGGTGGCTAAAAATGCTAATCTGCATTAGTTTATTTATAATTAATTATTTGTGTTTTAACTTGCTGATTAGATCTGTTTGAACGTTCAATGTCACCGACATTGTAATGAAAAGTCATCGAACTAACATTAGATGTTTAATTAATTATTTAGTCTAATATCATACAATGTACTATAATGTAGGTACCTATACCCGTTTAGGTACCTTGTGTTAAGTTGATGACTCATTGGATTAGCCGGAATAATCTCCGACTAATTAGTTAGGTAATGCTGTTGATTATATTACTTAAACAGTCCCTAGATGAAATCTCGGCTTAGGAATGATTAATTCTTGTCACTAATTATCCATGTATCACAAAACATAACAATATGACATTGGAATAGGTTAAACAATCATGTTTAACATATTAATCCGACTGTTATCATAAAACCAGACAGTTATTCCAATTGGTAGGGTAATAATTGTGATTAGTTTGAAACACTGGGATTAACCTTGCATTTCAAAGATTAACCAAAATAATCACTTACATTGTCATAATCCAATGGTTTAAACCATTAGAAGTATTGTTATGGTTTAGTGAAAACCGGGCATTATAACGGATCAAAACAGGCATTTACCCGTTAACAAGACAAGTTATCCGTCAAAAATCATTCCTAGCTATCATCTAAGCAATAATCAACAACCCTAACTATATCATTACATTCAAAAACACGATCTAATCAATGAAGATCAAGTCAGAAGATTAAAAAGGATAGTTACCCAAATCAGACGATTCTACGGACAAAATCACGATCAGGACGTGTATACACGTTCACCGGTTCGAGCTGGACGTTCTGGTGGTGTCAAATATGAGTTTTGGTGGGAGATTGGTCAAGATCTTGAGTTACAGAGGGTTTAAAGTCGAGAGGAAAGAAAATAGAATTTTCTGCATGCTTCTGCGATATAACAAGCTGGTTCAACAGACCGACCTACTCGTCGCGTACCGCGACGAGTGGCCCACATGTCGTCGCGTACCGCGAGGGATTCCGGATAAAATTTGATATCTTGACTTGTCGCGTACCGCGACAAGACTCCAAGGAGTCGTCGCGTACCACGAGGGATCCAATTTCAAGATTTTTCTTCGTTTCGCGATTCCGGACAATCCGTAACTCGGTTTCACGCACGGTTTTCTCCCATGTTCCCAATTTCTCGCACACTTTAAACCTGTAATGATTAAAATCATCAATTTAACACAGATTCCTAGAACGACCAAACGTGCTCGTGTTATTGATGACGTAATGTTTACCTGCAATTGTCACACTAACCGACGGTCAAAGCGAAAGGACTATCCAAACACTCGAAGACATGCTTCCTTCTTGTGTGATTGACTTTGGTGGGAGTTGGGATACTCATCTTCCACTCATAGAGTTTTCATACAACAACAGCTACCATACAAGCATTCAATGTGCACCATTCGAAGCTTTATATGGTAGGTAGTGCCGATCACCGGTCTGTTGGACCGAGGTTGGTGACTCACAGGTCGTAGGACCAGAACTTATTCAGGAAACAACAGACAAAATCACAATCATTCAATCAAGGCTTAAGGCCGCACGAGATCGGCAGAAGAGTTATGCTGATCGACGTCGGAAACCGCTTGAGTTTCAAGTCGGTGACCGAGTCTTACTCAAAGTTTCTCCATGGAAAGGCGTTGTCCGATTCGGGAAGAAAGGGAAACTTGCACCAAGGTACGTTGGACCTTTTGAGATCCTGGAAAGGATTGGTCCCGTAGCCTACAAACTCAAACTTCCAGTGGAGCTAAGCAATGTTCACGATACTTTTCATGTATCAAATCTTAAGAAATGCTTGGCAGATCATGATGTTCAGATACCACTGGAAGACATTCAGATTCAAAACAACATGCAATTCATAGAACGTCCGGTTGAAATCATGGATCATGGGGTCAAGAAACTTAAACGTAGCCGTATCCCGATCGTAAAGGTACCATGGGAGGGCAAACGCGGTGCTGAGTTCACCTGGGAACGTGAAGACCAGATGAAGCTTAAGTACCCTCATCTTTTTACAGTACCTTCGGCTAGTTAATTTCGGGACGAAATTCCCTTAACTAGGGGAGACTGTAACATTTGTACATTTAGTCATGGTAGTTGTAAACAGTGTTAGAACAAATGTGTTTTCATATCAAATCAGTCAATGTGATTCATGTGTTCATAATGTGCTTGTGTGTTAGGATCTTTATTATTTAGGAACAAGTATGTATTATTTATTTACAGTCGAGTTCGCTAGGCAAGAACAGTATCGTATTATATCGAAACAGTGGTGGGACGGCGTCAGGTACGGCAGGTAGCTGGAATCTGGGGTATGCCCTATACATATACTGCGTTCGGTGTAATGGGATAGTGTTAGTGCGTAGTGTTGAGACGAATATTATGACAATTAATTAAACCAAAAATCGTAATACGTAAGCGAGACTGAGTATAGTTATGGGTGACGATCCATAATGATACGAATGTTGAACTTATAATTATGATTAAACGCCTAAATAATTAATACGATCGGAAAACGTACGCGATTGCGGGTATACACGTAATTGTATATGTTTAACGATCTGTCAACACACGAAGAGTAAATATAATTGAAATATCTTATTTTACATATTTTTACAATTTTGAAACTCATCAAAATGATGAGAATAATAATCCTTTTATTTAAATCGCGTAAAATACGTGTTACGCGACGGAAACGCGAACCGAGCGACCGAAACGAACCCGAATACCACTCGAACTATAAAAGCCTTGAAGAAGGCTAATTCTTTCATAAAATGCAGCCAAACCCTTTCTCTCTGCCAAATTCGTTCTCCAACCTCTCTCTAAAAATCCAAGCTTCAATCGCGCATATCTTCTTCGTTTCTTCACGGAATTGAGTGATTTTTGAACCTACGCGAAGCTCTCGACGTCCTCTACACAGAAGTACAAAGGATCTGAAGTTTTAGCCGGCCAAAGACGAGGTATTGATGCTTGAAAAACACGAAAATTAGGGTTTTTGTTGTGTTCTTGTCAACCCATGTTATACCCGGTTTAGAACCCTAGTAGTGTCGATATTATACATTCGAGAGTGGGTCTGGAACAACAACAACACGACACAAGCTTTGGGTGGTCGGGGATGATCCACGGTGTTGATGCAGGTTGACAGGTTCGGTGGTGGACGAGGGAGCCGAACCCTAATGGTGCAAAGAACCTTTCCATAGTGGGGACGAACCTTTGTGGTGAGCCACGAACCCATGATCACACAAACCTTTGGGACACGAACCTGTTACCATGTAGGCGAACCCTCGAAAGCTGCCAAACCTTCTTGTAGCGAACCAATGCCAGAAACGAACCTATCACAACCAGCCGAACCCTGATGGGTTTCACGAACCTGCACGAACCATCACCATGAACCTTCAGGCGAACCCTGGTTCTGTGATCATCAAGCCGAACCCTTCTAATAGCCATAATCGACGAACCATGTGTGAAACCTCGGCGAACCTTGTATGCAGCCCTTTTAGGCCGAACCTTTAACCACCATAGACGAACCATGTGGGCATGCATGGCGAACCTTTAGCCACCGGCGAGCCTATATCAGGCGAACCTAAGGGTTCGCTGCCACTTTTGGCAAACCATTCTAAGTCATGCAGCCGTAAATGGTTATCAGCCCAATGCCCTTTTGTTCGGCCCCTTACTTTAAACAAAACCATTTACTTATTCCATTTCATGATATTTCGGCCCCAATAGTGACCCAACATTTAGCCTCGCTTGGACCTTCGGCCTACACACACATGTTTCGGCCCAACTCAAACCTATTCGGTCCAACTTCATTAGTAATCGACCCATAGATAAAACCAAGCCCAAATTGAGTTATATCGGCCCATTATGATCTTTAATTGGCTCAACATTATCTTTGGAACCTTACATGGTCCATATACATATTGGTTGGCCAACACTATATCCAATTGACCCATTGTTAACCTAAGAGGCCCACGGACCTTGGTTTAAGCCCACCATAATTTCATGGACTTAAGGCCCATTGTTTGGCCCACAAAGCAAAGTAATCATGAATTGATCTTGGTTGGGCTAAGTTTAACTTAAACTAATAACGAGATCAATTCATAATTACAAGGGTCTAAAACACTTGAACATATCTATACGTTTTCATATTAAGCAATGGTCATCAAACATCATTAGCACTTGTCATTTTATGCATACAAGTTGTGCATAAAAGGATATGACACCTGTTTTCATGAATCAATTATCAATCAAGTGACTAAATCATGAGGTTCAAATTCATACAACATTCATAATCATGAGATCATGTAATCACGAGTTAATCAAGTTCAAGATAACACAAGTCAAGCAATGAATCAAAGTCTATACAATTATAAATCTTATATCTTATGTATGATTACAATGATATAGGAACCAGTTAGAAGTCCTGTTTGCTACTTGCTATTTGTTATAGTTCAGAGTCTACTGCAGACAGGTGAGAACATTAGCCCCTCTTTTACCGTTTTTCAACTATTTTGGGGTGGAACACGTGATCAAATACACTATGTACAATTGTATTTCATTATAAAAGATATATGCTATTCTTCAAACATTACAGGTTCATGGTACAAATTCAACAGATTATTCAACCATTTCAAAGGACTTTATCAACTGTTAAACATTTTCTATTAAAGAGGTTTTATAAAGTTTTCTTGAAATATTTTATATCAGTTTTACTCGAATAGTTTTATAAATGACAAACACTTTTAAATGATGTGACTTATATACTCTTTTACTATAAACTCGCGTTGTCGAAAATAATCTTTTATAAACCTTGTTAGTATACAAGGACATTATTCTATGTACTGAATCAAAGGTTTCAAAACAAGGTATTCAAACAATGGTTTTCATGGTGATGTTCAAACAAAGGATTTATTTCATGGTGTTCAAACAAGGATTCTCAAATCATATTATCAAATAAGGCATTTAATCATTGGTTTTAAAGCAAAGTTCAAAAGCATGGTGTCCACTGTTGTGAACAAACTTATAAACACATCAAGTTTCATATTCATTAGCGTTAGTACTGGGTGATCACAACAAGGGAAAGCGGACACATTGGGACATACCAAAATGGAGTTAGCTTTTAAATTTGTTTTATAAGCTAACTGCAGGTTTGGTTTCATTATGGTTTTATCAAAACTGCTGATACATTATCTAACTCCAAACGTGGTTTGGGACTTGATAATATGTTGGCTTCATTAGCAAATAGTCTGTTGACTGTTTGGACACGTTTTACATACTTGATGTTAGTTTGGGTTGCAGCTCATCCATGTAATTTAATTATTGCTTTAAACATATGCCTTACACTGCAAATTTATGTTTACAATTGTTAAACCTATTGTTCTCACCAACTACTTCTGTAGTTGACAGTTACTTTTCACATGTTTCAGGTAATCAGGTTTAAGACACACTAAAGGACAACTAAGGAGACCGCTAAGATAGAACAAGATGAAGAAACATGCTAGGTTGGATTTAGAAACACACTAAAATCCTGAATGTTTAATTGTCTTGTTTGAAGTCTTATTTTGTAAACTATATTTTGGGTCTGTAGTTGTCATTCTTTTGATAGATAAATTGTCTGTAACTAAACAACTGTCTAAACATTATGAAACTTAGTAATCCATTGTGGTTGTTCTTAATCAATACTTGTGCATGATTCAACTATTCATACGTTACCGCGCCGTGGATTCCGCACGCGGCGCAGGGGGTGTGACATTTAAGCACAACATGCCTGTGAAATTCTTACCAATGAGGTTGGCCGGTTTTGATGTGGTAATCGGAATGGATTGGTTAGCTATAAACCAAGCTTGTATCTGATGCGACACCAAATCCATTGAAGTTCGTGTCCCAACGGGGGGAAATATTGATCATCAAGGGTGATAAGTCAACAAATAATGTTGGAATCATCTCTATGATCAAAGCTACAAAATATCTAAACAAAGGTTGTTTAGCTTACCTAGTCTCAGTTACCACTGAAGATCAAGAAAAGAAGAAACCGAAAGATGTACCGGTTGTAGCTGATTTTCCCGATGTATTTCCAGATGAATTGCCTGGTTTACCACTAGAACGAGAAGTAGAATCAATATCAATCTGGTACCAGGTACTGCTCCAATTGCTAAATCTCCTTATAGATTGGCACCGACTGAGATGAAAGAACTCAAGAAACAATTAGATGAGCTATTGGAAAAAGGTTTTATTCGTCCTAGCTCATCACCTTGGGGAGCTCCAATCTTATTCGTCAAGAAGAAAGATGGGTCGGTGCGGATGTGCATTGATTATAGGGAGCTAAATAAGGTGACAATTAAGAACAAGTATCCACTTCCACGAATTGACGACTTATTCGATCAACTTCAAGGAGCTTGTCATTTTTCTAAAATTGATCTTCGATTAGGATATCATCAACTGAAATTCCAAGAAGAAGATATTCCTAAAACTACTTTCTGTACAAGGTATGGGCATTATGAGTTCATTGTTATGCCATTTGGACTTACTAATGCTCCAGCTGCCTTCATGGACATGATGAACCAGATATGCAAACCTTATCTGAACAAATTCATCATTGTGTTCATTGATGATATTCTTATTTATTCAAAAACACCCGAGGATCATGCTATTCAACTTAGAATCCTACTTGAATTACTAAGACATGAGAAATTGTATGCTAAATTCTCTAAATACGATTTCTGGGTCACTGAAGTACAATTTCTGGGGCATGTTATTAATGCTCAAGGTATTCAAGTGGATCCATCTAAGATAGAGGCCATTACCAAATGGGAGAACCCCAAGTCACCAACAGAGGTGCGTAGTTTCTTAGGCTTGGCGGGTTATTATCGCCGATTTATTCAGAATTTCTCCCGAATAGCCGTTTCACTCACCTCATTAACTCGAAAATCTGTAAACTTTGAATGGGGTCCCAAGAAAATTGAAGCATTTCAAATTCTTAAAGATAATTTGACTCACGCTCCAATCCTAGCATTACCTGAAGGTGTTGAAGACTTTGTTGTCTATTGTGATGCTTCTCATACAGGATTAGGATGCGTATTGATGCAACAAAACAAAGTTATTGCTTATGCATCACGCCAGTTGAAGACTCATGAGAAGAACTATGTGACTCATGATCTGGAGTTAGGCGCCATAATCTTTGCATTAAAGTTATGGCGACACTATCTGTACGGAGTTCATTTCACAGTTTATACTGACCATAAGAGTTTAAAGTATATCTTTGGTCAGAAGGAACTGAATACGCGACAACGAAGATGGATGGAAACTTTGAATGACTATGACTGTGAAATTATCTATCATGAAGGAAAGGCATGGTTGCTGATGCCTTAAGCCGAGAGGAGGTAGAGAAACCGAG
The DNA here is from genome assembly GCA_009363875.1 of Mikania micrantha. Classification (NCBI taxonomy): domain Eukaryota; kingdom Viridiplantae; phylum Streptophyta; class Magnoliopsida; order Asterales; family Asteraceae; genus Mikania; species Mikania micrantha. Next base: position 48,534,481 of record CM018691.1, on the reverse strand, counting down.
AAGAGTACGTGCTTTACGGCTAGAACTTCAAGTCGATTTGTTTAATCAAATTAAAGAAACACATAAACAAGCCCACGAAGATGAAAACAAGGAACAAGAAGGAATGAAAGGCATGACTGAACAACTGGTCAAAGGAGACGATGAAATCCTTCGAATGAACACAAGAATCTGGGTGCCAGTCACTGGCGGCTTAAGAGAAAGAGTATTGGAAGAAGCGCATAAATCTAAATACATGATGCACCCAGGAAGCGATAAAATGTACAAGAATCTAAAAGAGAAATATTGGTGGATTGGCATGAAGAAATATATTACCGCATATGTTGCAAGATGTTTAACTTGTTCACAAGTTAAAGTTGAGCACCAGAAACCTTCTGGCATGTTGCAACAACTGGAACTGCCTGTTTGGAAATGGAAAATGATAACCATGGATTTTATAACTAAACTTCCTCGAACCAGTCGTGGGAATGATACGATTTGGGTTATCGTTGATAGACTGACCAAGTCTGCTCATTTCCTACCAATGAAAGAAACTTACTCTATGGATAAACTAGCACAATTGTATGTAAATGACATTGTATCTTTACACGGTGTGCCATTATCCATTGTGTCAGATAGGGATAGTCGTTTTACATCTCGATTCTGGCAAAGTTTTAAAAAAGCTCTTGGAACACGATTAAATTTCAGTACTGCTTATCATCCACAAACTGATGGGCAAAGTGAAAGAACCATCCAAACGTTGGAAGATATGCTCCGCACTTGTGTGATAGACTTTGGAGGAAGCTGGGATGACCACTTACCTCTAATGAAATTCTCTTACAATGATAGTTATCACTCAAGTATTCAGGCTGCACCATTTGAAGCTCTTTACGGAAGAAAGTGTCAAACACCAGTCTATTGGTCTGAAATTGGTGAAAATCAGTTGTCTGGTCCAGAAATAGTACAAGAAATACTGATAAAATCTTTCAAATTAGAGAAAGATTGAAAACGGCCAGAGATCGACAAAAGAGCTATGCAGATCGAAGAAGAAAGCCACTAGAATTTAATGTTGATGATAAGGTGTTACTTAAAGTTTCACCATGGAAAGGAGTAGTACGATTCAGTAAAAAAGGAAAGTTAAGTCCACGTTATGTTGGACCTTTTAAAATTCTCAAAAGAATCGGACCGATGGCTTTTCAGCTTGAACTACCGGAAGAAATGGCCGGAGTACACAATGTGTTTCACGTCTCTAATCTCCGAAAATGTTTGGCCGATGAATCATTATTAATTCCACTTCAAGATGTTGAAGTGAATGAAAAATTAAAATTCATCGAACAACCACTTCAAATTGAAGATCGTCGAGAAAAGAGACTCAAGCGTAAGAAGTTAGTATTAGTTAAGGTTAAATGGAACTCTAGACGTGGTCCTGAATACACATGGAAACTAGAGTCAGAAATAGAAAGAAATATCCACACTTATTTCAATAATCTCGAGGACGGGATTAAAATAAAGGTGGGGAAGATGTAACATCCTGTTTTGAGAAAAATAAATAAAATGTTGTCAATTAAAATTAAAATATAATTATAAAAAATTATCAATTAAAAACATAACTTCTCGTCTAATAATATAAAATAATTTACTTTTATGATTTTCGAGAGTATAAGAGTAGAAATAAGCACTTAAAAATTTTAACATTGTTTAAACGAATATGTAGGATAAAACAATTATTAGAAATAAATTGATGTCAATAATAATAATAATAAAATATATTATATTTGATTTTGATCCGTTTTTAACGAAACTTATGTCGAAACGTAGATAAAAATGAGTAGGTTTAAACCACATATTTATAATTTTATAAAACTCAATATTTAAAAGGCTATAAGAATAAAACAAAACATGAGCACAATTAATTATAATAATAATAATATATAATAATAATAATAATAATAATAATAATAATAATATAAATATATATGTGTACTTCTGATTGGAATTGTGCCGCCAACAAAAATAAAATAAATAAATAATAATAATAACTAATAAATAAAATGATAAAGAATTTTTTTTCATTTATTACGTATGTATGAAAAAAATAAAAAATAAATAAATAAATTAAATAATGTGCACGTGTGTAGTGTAAATTGAAGGAAGAAAATAGCCAGCATACATATAGATAAGATGATACTTATCTTAAAATTCACAAATATACATATGGGTTTTCTTCAACAGAACAAGAGTCTGTTGAGTTTCAAACGAAAAAAAAAAAAAAGATAGAACTAATTTGTTGTGAGCATATACGTCAATTTGGATCCTTCAAACTAAGAAATCAATTCGTGGTTTAGGTATGTATTGTATCTCTTAGTTTAAATACTTTTTAGTTATTTAAACTTTCGTATAATATTTTTAGGTTAGGATCTGACCCTTTGTATACAATTAATATATTAAACTTGTAAATAATTTTAGTAGCAGAAAAAAAAAATAAGCATCAGGGTGTCATCCTTTCGAGATAGTTATAAGGATATATTAAGCAGAAACGATGCCCAAATTTATATTGAAAAGTTCTAAGCTGTCACTCAGCCAACCAAAAATTCAGGTGAATACATCTAACTTGATTTTAAATTTATAAATGAATTTTTATGAGCATGGTATGTTTAAACTTTGACGCATAAAGGAATACTATTAGACCAGCATTTAGGCTATTAGTATACGTATGATTTGCATATCGTATCCGCATATTGTGAAATTCCCATACGTGGCTGGTACAGGTGGGCTGGAAGGTTAAACGTAAGACGTACTGCGCAGGCAACCTAACCAGTGACCAGCTGTGGGCTGGAGGGAACAAAACGTAAGACGCGTTGCGCTGTAGTTCCTAACCAGTGACAGTTATAAACTAGTGTATGCAGTAGTTGTATCGATCAGTGAAATAACCTGTTAAATATGTAGTATTGCCAATATTACTTATGGTTAAAGGACCGAACATGCTATGCTTACATATCGAGTCTGTTATTTGTATTCACCAACATTATGTTGACGTTTAAATTTTCAAAAACTTTACAGGTAATAATGAATGACAAATTAGAAGCAAGATTTTAGGTTTAGGGCCTTTGTCGCCTTAAATATAGATCTTGTGGCGAAACCGAGGAGTAGTTGGAGTTATACCTCCAAATCCTGTGTAAACCAGGATATGTAAATATATATTTGTGAAAAACTCGGTTTAAAATAAAATAAAATAAAATTATATGTTCATATCTATGCATATGAAATTTTATAAAACCCTGAAAAGTCATTTACAAGCGATGAAAATGTGGTTTATCATACCTATGCGTATGAATTATTTGTAAATTATGAAAAACGTTTTTCACATCCATGCATATGAATTATTTATAAAATTACGAATTTATGAAACGACGCTTCCGCTGAAACATATTAAAATGAATAATAAACTCTAACCGAGATTGTATTTGTCAATGAAATCAATCGGATCGCAGCGCCCGGGCCGCCGAGAGCCCGGGGGTGACATTAAATTAATAAAATATTTATATTATTATATAAACGATGCTCCTACATATCTAAATTTAATTATTAAAAAATTATTAAAGATGTTTATATAAATATTTATTTATAAAATTATATTAAAGAAAAAACAACCATTTTTAAGATCTACTAAAATTTAGGACTCGTGCGTTACGTTGGGTCTGATATATCGAACCGACGTACTTAAATCCATCTACTGAACACTTAAAATTTTCAATGTAAACCCACACATTATAACAAATACATTGACAATATCATAAATTTATGTAATAAGGTGACGTGTGTCATACATCGAGATGTGTTAAGTCGTTACTCAATTTAGTTTTAAAAATAGAACATAATGATTACTTGATACATATATTAATATGAAATATTTTTACTTTGATTAATAGCCTAAGAGGAAAAATAACATAAATATTTGTATGAAATAGAAACTTGCAAGCATAGATTCAAAACAACGTCCTCAATCACGTAAAAGTAAAGGTAAAAAATAAAAATTATTTGATATATATATATATATATACTAATACTCTATTTCTAAAGGAAGATTTTTACTTTTAATAATAATTTAAGAAAAAGAAAACATAGATATTTATATACAATTATAGTTTACACACATTATTTTTGGAGACCTCTATCGGTTTTCTTAAAACTAAAGCTAAAGTCTACGTACAGTGTAAACTAGGCTCGTTTTAAATTTTATTTTTTAAATTCGAGCTCGGCTCCTTATAAAATTTATTAGCTCAAGCTCAGCTCGGCTCGTTTAGGCTTTAGCATTTAACTAAATAATTATTTTTATTTTATTATTAATTCTAAATATATATTTATAACTACATTTTTATATATAACATAAAATAAGTAATTTTTATTATATTTTTGTAATTTTATACATAAAAATAATTATTTATATAAATAAACACTTATTTAATTAAATACAAAATTTATATACAAAAACTCGTTTAGGCTCGCAAGTCGGCTCATAAGCTGTGTTGATTTATTTGCACCACCAAGCATAAGAATTATTTAGACATATATTAATATTACAAGAAAAAAGTTTTATTGCAATACAAGATTACAAACATATATTCAAGACTTATACATTTAAAAAAGTAAGGGAGGACGGAGTGGATCACGGGGAGAAGCCGGGGAGCACAACACCAATCCGGGGCCGACCGGGAATACCGGTCCCCCGGAAATGGGGTGGGGGAAATAGGGGTGTGCTCACCGAATGAGGCCGAGCGTGGGGAGGGGAAAAAAACCGTTAAAGGGAAAAAGTGATGTGGGAAAATGTGGGAAAAAGTGGGACGACGTCATGCAAAATGGGGAAAAGTGAGGAAAACTGATGTGGCGCTGATGTGGCAACGGGGAAAAGTGAGGAAAAGTGGGACGACTCCGAGTGGCCTAAAAGAAAAACATAGATAAACAATAAATACCATCACATCAAATTTTTTTGAACGGCGAAGGTCTCAATCGTGATCCCACTGTTTACAGGTCATGTTGCCAATGTCTAGTTACCTGGACCTCCCATGAGCCACCACAACTACCCCAAGTGGAAACCTCACTGAGAAAACCCCTGACCCCCCTCTGACCGTTTTTCGTTGCGCGAGAGATTTGAACCTAAGACCTCCCATTTGGAAAAATCTTGGGGTATCATTGCATCAACTCATTGGACGATAATTGCTAAATTGAATAGTTATTATGTGTGCAGGATAAATCTTTTCTATAGACATACATGCATGCATGCATAAATATATGGATTATATCATGTGAAAACTTAAATTTAGAAAAAAGAAATTAAACTCTATCTCGGTTGTTCGCTTAATGAGTAATACTTGTTAAATTTCAAAATTTCAAATTGATGACATAAAATAATTTATAAAATAATTAATGAATTTTACCATTGTTTTCATGAATTTCGCAACAAAACACCGTTTCAAATTATATATATATATATATATATATATATATATATATATATATATATATATATATGGAGATGATCAAAAATTAACCCTTTCTTATTGCGTTAACCGAATAACTACATCTTGTTACTTTGGGCCCACATAAAAGTAAATCTAAGGTGTATGTTATATATTCTTTTTATAATTAATGTATGGTCCACTTACATTAATATAAAAAGAAGAAAAAACATACAACTTTAGATTTACTTTAATGAGGGCCCCAAAGTAATAAGGTGTAGTTATTTCGTTAACGTAATAAACATGGGTTAACAAAAAACCACACTATATATATATATAAATATGAAAGTGTTCAAATAATAACACGTTATTAAAGCAATAACTCAGATAACTTTGCCAAAAAGAAGCCAAATCTTGGATTTTTTTTTTTTGAACATCATTGTAACATATTTAGAACACTATGTTCTTTTATGAGTTTGTGAAAATTCATCACCGTTTAAGAGATATCATCGTTGTAAGTTTTTGATTTACAGCACTGCAACTGTTTTAGGCCCAAAACTTACAACGATGTAAACTCTTATACGGTGATGAATTTTCGCAAACTCATAAACGAACATAGTTTTCTAAATGTGTTACAATGATGTTCAAAAAAAATCTAAGATTTGGCTTCATCTTGGCAAAATTATCTGGGTTATTGTTTTAAGAGTGAGTTATTATATGATCCCAATCCTATATATACATATATATATATATATATATATATATTTGTGTGTGTATGTGACATCCAGTACCTGATCATCCGGGAAGTCCGTACGGTATGTGTACTTTCACTATACACTGTGTGTAAATACAATGCATGAACAGTGTCTGTGATAACAGAATTCAGAAATACAATAGACAGTTGTACGTATTTATGTGAAAACCTAAATACCGCAAGTACAACAACTCACGATAAACAATAGTTGTATGTATTTAGGTGAAAACCTAAGTACAATTAATACAACGAATCAAGGGAAACAACAGTGTTCAAGTAAACAACAAGAACATGTCGGTTGCGATCTGATATCCATAGATGACAGGAATCAGATGGCCGATAATTCGTTTTGAAAACAATGTGAAAACAGGAAGTTAGTTGAGTCCGGCAGCGAGGAAACACAATTCAGAGAATAATGCAATGTTATATCAGAATAACGAACTGACAGTGTGTTTGTGTGGGTGACGATTCACACAAACATATATGTGAGTTTATTGTTTTGAAATGATGACTGAAAAGTAAAAAACAAGAATCAGAAAGCAAAACCATCGTCGTGTTCGTTCGGGTGATGATTCGAACGAATACGCGCGAAGGTGACGCGATCTGACGAAACGAAACCGATCAACGAATTCGATAAAATAATTTAAGAAAATTAAATATTAAACATTTATTAGGAATCACAACCTTTAAAATTTAAAAACAAATTTGTTTTATTTTAAATCATAAATAACGCGCGTAACGTGTCAGAAACGCAATGAAAACGCGAACCGAGCAACCGAAACGAACCCGAACTCCCTCGGGGTATAAATACTATGAATGAGTTCATCTCCCTCATTTCCCCTCTCTCTTTCTCTCTCTAAAACCCTAAATCCGGCCACACTCCCTCTCACTAGATTTCAAACTTCAAATCACCATAATTTGCTCATTTCTAAATGAAATCGAGTGATTCTTGAGCCTAAACGAAACTCTTAACCTCCTCTACAAGGAAGTACAACCTATTTGGAACGAAAACCATCTGATTCGAGGTAATCTGAGGCGCAAAATGACGATTTTAGGGTTTTTCACCCTTTTGTTCTAGTCCTTAGTCTAGCTGGTTCTAAACCTATTTATTTCGGCCCTACATTCTTGAAACTAGTTTTGATATACACCATCACATAAACCATCATGAAACTCGGCTATGAGCTTGATTGAACACCCATGGCCGATCCACACCCCCAGCCTGCCGAAGGGACCCATTCGGCCGAATGACCATGGGCCTGCCGAACCACTCTCTCGCCCGAATGGCCATCCGTCGCCAGCCATTCGACCTGGACAGACCATCCGCTGGTTGAGCTTCATTCGGGCCAAAAGCCTTCCTTCGGCTAGCCACTTCATTCGTCCTCCTCCATTCGCTCGAGTCACTTGCTTCGGCCGAAGGTGAGACCTGGCTTAGCCGAATGGCCGAGTGCTGCTAGGGTTGGCCGACCGACTGACCTTCCTTCGCTGGCCATTCTCTCGGCCATGGCACCATTCGCCTGCCTGGTCATTCGATCGAGACTCAACTATTCGGCCCAAGTGAATGTTTCGGCCCAATCTCAGTTTAGTCGGCCCATTATTGCTCAATCGGCCCATGGGACTGTTCAGGCCCAACATCATCCTGCAATAGGCCCATATGACTCAATTGGCCCATGAGATCCAATTCGGCCTACCTTCAATTATTTGGCCCACATGGATTAAATTGTAAACAAACACACTAACACAACCGTTATTGACAACATGTATGGTTTTCTTGAACTACTACAAAGGTGACAAGGTTTTGGGCTTAATTTCATAAAACCTAAAATCTAATCTCTTGGAATATGTTAACAAGCGATTTCAAGTATTGAGATAAATGGAATAATGATCATGCAAACTCTTTTACAAAATGCTAAGGATTATCAAGTTATAATCTAAAGTCCAAGTCAATGTTTATAAACAATGATGATGGGCAAGGTTACTCAACATGACAAGGTCAAAACGAAGTAAAACATAAAACAAGTAACAAGGTATACTATGCTTAATCTAATTTGATTGAGTGTTAGTATAACTATGACAATTGAACAAGGGCCGAATGATGACCGGGAATCACAAGTGTTAGCCAACTTTAGGGCTAACACACACCCATACGCACACTCAAGTACATACAACTCATACTCACAAGTTACAAACAACGTGAAATCAATACAGGATTGTGAAATCAACATCAAGTACAACAAAGAGCACGTGCATTCTTGTTTAGGCTAAGTCAACCACAACTATTACAAGGTGAGTTCATATGCCTCTTTTCTAATCATTAACTGATTTTAAACTCCCGGGGCTGAGAAACATGCTTAAATTTTATTTATTTAAAAGTTTTAGTTTAACATATTGCTTATACATTGATTTAGATAATATTGCTTGATTTATTATCATTTATCATTGTATGCATGCTTGTATGATCATGACATGACAGAGACAACTAAGATGAATATGATGATATAATTTCATGAATCATCAACACAATAGAATAACAAAGTTGTAAGATTCTATCTTATAACACTTAATTATTCTTACAAGAACAGACATTGAGATTATCACATGTGAACATGATGACAACAACAATAACAAACATGAATGATATGAAGATAATATATCTTCATAATATCATTCAACATCGGAGTTAGCTAAGTGTAATAAGATAAGTTCTTATAACACTCAGCTTATAACTCGGTGCATACTACAAGATAACATGAAACAAGTATCATCCACCACCTGAGTCCACTAAGTGTAGTAAGACTAGTTCTTACCATACTTTAGTGACAACCGGGTGACTATATCGAACAAAAAGGAATGATAATCATGATAATGTAACTTCATGATAACAACATCATTCGTACAACAATTAACATAGCAAAATAAGACAAGATCTTATTTAACATTGTTAACAACAACGAGAACACAACATTGAGAACAAACAAAATTGGTGAAAACAATACAATTGATTACTATTAAACTGTCTGCATTATATCATTTCAATCATGTTCCATGTATTCAAGTTTGATCATTGTAAGTCCCTTCACAAATCGCTGACCAGTTAATTTAACGTGACTAAACCGAAGATAGCATAGTGGTACCATAGGTTTGACAAACCTCTAGCTTGTAGGGCTAGTATGTTGATCGTAATCATCATTGGCCGGCAACGTATGACCGGTGACAGGGCGACGAACAGTCAGGGTCTGGTAAAAAACACATGGTGATATTAATCTGCAGTTATAATTGTAATTAATCCGTCAAGTTCTGTTGACTAGTAGACTGAGGAATTTACTTTCTCTCATGTCATATTACTAGTAACCGTTTCGATGAGGCCTACGGTAATACAAAGTGGTAAAGGTAAATCAGATGCATTGTAATCTGATTACGTGAGGATTGCAATGGATTCCTTTTAGGCTCTATGCACTTCAAGTTGAGAACATATAACAATTGATTAACTGACACTCTTATTATTAAAAGTGATCAACAGTTAACCCCACAAGTAATAGAATAATAGCAAGGATCATATTAACTTAATCTAATTTCCTTAACACATTGAGAATTATCAATAATTTGGTTTGATAACTAAACTCCTCCCATAATATTATGCTACATATGATACAATGGGTGATGAACACAAACGGACGGGTGAAAGGAAAATGGGTATCTTTAGTTGTATTGCAAGTGTGTTAAGTTCTATTAGGTATGTGGTGGGATGTTGGTTGGGGCTTGTTCCCCTACATATGCCCTATATATAAGCATATCTAATAGGATGAGATACTACTTGTAAATATAACTATGGAGAGGTCATTGTGTGAACAGGTGAATCAAACAATTTACAAGTAACAGTACGACATTGTGATTGTGTATGTGAACAATTCATGGTTTTCAATTATCAAATTTATGAACTCACCAACCTAGTGTTGACTTTGTTTAAATGCATGTTTTCTCAGGTGACGAACATGTTTAGTCATCAGACATTCAGGGACATAACTAGTGGATTTTTAAAAGACCTAGCTACATTTTGTGTCGTGCATATTTTGGAATGACAAAACAATGAATCATCTTTTGTAGATCTTGTACAGTTACAAGATAGAAACATATTGATTCTTTTGGTAGATTTACTTAGTTAAATTATGATGATACAATGTAATTTAACTTTGTTATTATATTTCATTGTCATGTTAACATTTCTCGTTTATATATCATGTGCTATGCAAACAATCTGATCATTTGTGATTATCAAACGATATCGCGCCCCGAGAACTTTCCGTCTGACGGGAAAGTCGATCCAGCCCGCCGGCTCAGGGTGTGACAGTGTAGCATTGTGAACAAATAATAACCAACTTTTAAAGCATTAACCCAAATAACTTTGCAAATATGAAGCCAAATCTTAGATTTTTAACATTATTGTAACATATTTACAACACTTTCTACTTTTTTAAGTTTGCGAAAATCATTACTATTTAAGATGTAACATCGTTGTAATTTTTGGGCATAAAACAGTTAGTGATGTAAGTGTTGCATATATGCTACAATAATTTAAAAGGAAATCCAAAATTTGGCTTTATCTTGGCAAAGTTATCTGGGTTAACGCTTTAACGCTTAAAAAGTGAGTTATTATTTGAACATTACCATATATATATATATATATATATATATATATATATATATATTAAAAAGAAGAAAAAATTACACCTTTAGATTTAGTTTGATGTGGGCTCTAAAGTAATAACATGTAGTTATTCGGTTATCGCAATAAGGAAGAGTTAACAATTGAACAATTCCCTATATATATAGGGTAAGGTTCCATTGTTAACCCGTATAACTCCATGTAAAGATCAATCCAAATCTTTGTTTTCTTTTCTTTTTTTAAATATCATTATTACACATAAGGGTCGGTTGTTAATCCACCTTAATTGATGTAATCTATTAACCTTAGAAAGATTCGTTCAAGTCTTTGTAATTTTTTCCATGGTCTTTTTTATACATAAATAGGGGAGCTCCTTTTTTATAATTTTGTTAATTCACAGACGTTTAGAAATTAAACCAACTGTAAGTTTGCGTTACACTGCAAGTTACACCACATTTTTATAAAATCAACTCTTTTAATTTAATTTAGTATTAATATTTAACTAAAAACTATTATGATAAAAGTCACAATTTAAAAGACAATTATGGTATGATGAATGTGACATAAAAGTTAAGAAGTGATTCATTTGATTTGAGATGATTTCTTTTATAGTTATTTTTTGACACTTTATTTCTTAAAATTATCAATGTGAGACAAGCTAAAAGGTAAAAAAAAACCCTTTGTTTATGGTTTTTAAAACGAGTTAAATGCCAAAATGGTCCCTGTGTTTATATCAAAAATGTCATTTTAGTCCCTAAATAAAATTTGTTGCCATTTTAATCCTTGTTTTTTAATTTAGTTGCCGATATAGTCCTTCGTCTAAATTTTTGTTGCCATTTTAATTCTTGTGTTTGAAATTTAATTGCCAATATAGTCCCTAAAATGGCAACTAAAAGGACCATTTTGGCAACTAAATTAAAACAAAAGGACTAAAATGGCAACAAATTTTATTTAAGGACTAAAATGACATTTTTGATATAAACACAGGGACCATTTTGGCATTTAACTCTTTTTAAAACTTTGTAAGTTGTACTTCATGCTATAAGGGTTGTAAAACTCTTAATTTTAAGAGTTTTTAGTAAAATATCACTGTATCCTTCTAATATATATATGGAAAGGATCAATTGTTAACCTACTCTTATTACGGTAACCCGTATAACTCCGTCAAGATCAATCCAAACCTTTTTGTCTTTCTCTAAATATCATTATTACACATAATAACACTTTCTTCTTTTATGTGTATGTTTAAATTAAACATCGTTTAAGATTTAAAATCAGTTAAGTTTAAAATACATTGTACCGAAAATAATAAATCCCGTTAATGTAACCAAAACTTACATTGATTTTAAATATTAAACGGTGATGAATTTACGCACACATAAAATAAGAAAGTATTATTTATGTATAATAATGATATTTAGAAAAAAGAAAACAAAAATTTGGATCGATCGTGACAGAGTTAGACGTGTTAACGTAATAAGAATGAGTTAACAATAGAAGTTACCGTGTATATAGATATATATTTCAATGATCAGAATCCTTACTCGTGTTACTTCACTAGAACTTTCCAGTTTCAACTTAGACAGTAATGGCACCTTCTCAAATAACGATGACTCATGCTTATTTTAATAAATTGATGCCTTATTCGGTCATCCATCACCATCTCTCGTTTTTAGCCATTTATAAAAACTTACTAAAAATAGTACGTGTGTCGTAATAAATAAAATGTTAATGTTTTTTTTAACAATAAATGGCTCATCATCAACTATATATGTGTATACTCTTATACCCTATCAATGATTTAAAAATTGTATTTTTATATAAATTCTTATTTTATGATCAATTTGTCGTCGTGACGAATGAAAAAACAATCGATCATCAAAGCAGTTAAATTTTTAGTTTATTTATACTCAAACCACTTTCACTTTTAATCTCGCAAAAAAGTCAACTTTGTTTTCATTGTATTTTTCTTTAAAGTTATGACTAATCTAGTCATTATTAGGGGTGTAAACAAACCAAGGCAGCTCGTAAAATGCTAGAGATCGGATCGGTAAAAAGCTCGAACGAGCCGAGCTTAACGAGCCTGAGCCCGAGCTCGAGCCCAAAAGTGTGGCTCGTTTAGTTATCGAGCCCGAGCTCGAGCTTTACTTAACGAGCTCGAGCCGGCTCGCGAGCCTTAACGAGCTTTTTGTTTATATAATTTTTATTTATTATATTAAGTGTTTATTTATAACATTAATTATTTTTATATATAAAATTATGATAAATATATTTAAATTAAATAATTTATGTTAAATTTATAAAATATAGTTATAAATATAATTAAATTAGTAATTAAAATAAATAAATTAAATAAATAAAATCTAAACGAGCAGAGCCGAGCCGAGCAGAGCTCGAGGCTAAAAATTCTTTAACGAGCCGAGCTCGAGCTCGAGCCCTAATTTATCTTAACGAGCTCGAGCTCGAGCCCTAATTTATCTTAACGAGCCGAGCTCGAGCCTTAATTTTTCTAAACGAGCCGAGCTCGAGCCTTAACGAGCTCGGGATCGGCTCGGCTCGTTTACACCCCTAGTCATTATGTTATGTGTAATATGAGGCTTAATAAAAGCTTGATCAGGTGTCACAATTTTAAGATTATAAACCTATACTTTAATTTAAGTTTTGCCTGTGATTAACTCGCCATCAAGAACAATGTGTTTTATCACTCCAGAACACGTGTGTCGAGACCATATATAATTTACTTTCGTCAATATGTGACATATATACAACAAGCTAATGTGATGAGAGAGTAGCATACATCACGTACAAGAATATCAAACAAAAGAATTGTTTGGTTTATTATATAGACTATATCTCATGTGTACACAGGTTTAATATAAAATATTAAATAGTTAGTAATAAAAATTTATAAATTATATAATAACATTTTAATATTAAATGTTTAAAATAAGTATTAATAAATACTTTAAGTAATAAAACAATGATCAAAAACTTTATTTTTAAAAGAAATTAATTTTTTTAAATTAAATACTTAAAAATGTCATTTGTTTATAAAAAAAAACTATTCTTTAAAATCTATGTATTACAGTCTATTTTATTTTTATTTTTTTAGAATAAATGGATTTAGAAAAAAAATTAATAAATACCGATTTAAAAATTATTTATTTCTAAAAAATATTGATTTTTAGCAAAAAATCATATCTTAGAATATTTTTAAAGTGTTTTATAATAAAATAATATTTTTAATTGATTATAAAACTTTTTAATATTCAAAAGGTTAATAATATCATTAATATTATAATTATTGAATATGAGATGTATATACTTATTTAATAAGAATGATAATTAAATGAGATGATAAAAAGTTGTCAAGTGACACTATTAGCCTTAAATTGTGACAAGTGTCAAACAATATTTTTGTATATTAAGATACTCAAGTTTTATTTAATGGTTAAAATGTTAGCTGATTGATTCAAATATGTTTTTAGTGAAATAAACAGCTTCAGCATCTAACCGAGTTAGAGGTAGCCTGCTATCAAACAGCCCTAAAGATGCAAACTAAACATCAATGTTATATATAATGTTAATTCAAGTGTATTTACGAATGTATTTTTTCTGTTTGCTTCGTTTTCAAGATTTTGAGTTTGTATTTTGTCTTCGGCGTCTGTAATTGATTCTTTGAGTGGGTTGGTTTCAGATTTGTGTTTTGACTTTTGTGTATGCATTTTGTAGGGATCGATTTGTGTATTTATTATGAGACAGGGCCCAGCCCAATGTTCTGGAGTCTTGGAGAACACTAGAAGAACCCAAAAATCCCAGAGATGGGCCAAAAAAACATATCCGAAACCAAAATCGATTACCCGAACTAGAAACAGTTCTATCTGAACTGGCGGGTATAGACGGTTCTGGTTTTTCTAGATAATGGAACCGGAATTACCATAACTGGTTTCACCTTTACCCATTTAAAACCCGAACCGAAAACCACCAAAAAGGGCAAAAACCCAAAAGTAACCGGGACCGATAAAGGAAAAAAAAACATGTTTGCCCATCTCTACAGCCCATCCGACTGAAGGATCAGCAAGAAGGAATTAGTACCACAGAAGCACTACTGCACGAATTACAAGTGTGAGTGAGACACTATGGGCGTTCATCTTTTCCGATAAAGTTTTTTTAGATTTGAAATTTATAGAGTTATATCTAAAATACTCAACTTAGATTAGAAATATGCTTAATTGATCTGTATATATTTTAATATTCGAATAAACCGAACAAACGTATTGTGTTTAGGTTTAATTCAAATATCTTAAAAGGAATAAGCAAGGTATTATATAGGGAATTTGATCCGAATATAAAATTGATTATCTGACTCGAATCTATTCAAATAAGATCTCGAATCTGCTAGACCCAGAAATGAACGAATCTCGGTTGGAGTAGATGGGGTAGTCCAATTCTTAATCGCTTCAATCTTCGCTCGATCTACATGTATCCCATCCCTATTGATCACATGACCTAAGAAATGAACTTCCTTTAGCCAAAATTCACATTTTGAGAATTTGGCATAAAGTTGTTCAGTTCCTAATAGCTCTAAGATTTTCCTCAAGTGACCCTCGTGTTCCTGTTCGTTATTGGAATAGATCAAACCCTGAATGAAATGAAATGAATTTAGTCAGGTATTGGGTAGGACCCGTGATTACCACGCAAGTGGGTTCTCCGATCATCAAAAAAGTGAAATGAATTAGTTATCGAATTTGTTGAGTAGTCTTTCGTCTTCCCATCTGTAATTGTCTTCTCATCACCTCTAACTTGATTTTGATTTAATAAAATTACCCTGGTTTCTGTTTCGGGTAAAAATTAACAAGGTTAATTCTTAGCAAAATTGAATTAGAAAAGTGGGGTATTTTGTTTTACCATCTGCATTTCATAGTTTGTGTGTCTTGACCCATCAAACACGCATTATTCCTATTCATTTTCCTAAGGCCCGTGTCTTCAGTCAGGTCTTTCTGAAAACAATATTTCTTTCCTTAGGGATAAAGGTTTTGTATGTATACGTCACGTCTTTCTCATACCCTATAAATAACCATAAACCATGCTATAAGCATTATTTATTAGGTATACTCATGTGGGTGAGGGTTGCATGTTTAATATCATTCTTAAAAGTGTTTAAAAAGATGATGATTCAAAGAAAACCTATCAAAAATAGTTATACTCTTTTTTTCATAATAGCAAGAATAAATACCCTACTAACTATATCAAATGACATTGAAATTATTTTATTTTTTAATTTAAAAGTTTGTATTAAATAATCTAAAATGTAAAACAAATTTTCTCCGGAATGGGAATATGGAAATAATTCAAGCGCGATCGTGCGCTTCATCATTTGCCACGTGTCGAGATTTACCCAATGAGCGGTAACGCAAAGGTATGACTTGGGCAAACCATGAGGAGACGACCAAATATCGGTGGTTAGGTTCACACCGCTTGTAAATTTTCAAAAACTGTAATTAAATCTTTTTTTACATTTTTCCACATCTATAAGCAATAATGTCTAAGAGTGGTGTGACTTACATGTAGCTAGGTTGGAGCGTCTCCCAAATCATTTTTGTTAAACGGAGTTGTCGAAATGGTCGAATGACAAAACATCTTGAATCACGAACTTAGACATTTTATCTCGAACCATGTTTATGTCATACATAAACATTCCATCGTCAACATAGATTTGCATTTGATTGGAATCCGGATTTTATTTCTTGCCTTTACAAAATTTAAGAATGTGCTTCTTCAATGTAGTGTTGGACACTTTGGCCAACAAAGTGCTACAAAATTTGCAACGAATCTTTGATGACCCGTCACTCATTTCACATAAATCCTAATTGCACCAAACTTCCAGATTTCTATTGTTAGGTAAAACTTGAACAACAATAAGGTCGGTAGAAGAATCTTTCTATCCAACGGATGATTGCGATTGAGCTATATTAAGAGAATAAGAATTATTAAGAAGAGAGTAAACAAAGTTATCATAAGAGCTTTTTGCCATTTTACGTTTTGAGCGTTCGGGTTTGCGTTTGAGATTTGTGAATCATCCAATTCATCAAAAACCCTTATATACTATATTAGACGGGTAAATTGGTCAAGAAATCATAAAAAAAGGTAACAAATGACTATATTTCGAAAACTGTATGAACCGGGTTCGGGTCGGGTCGGGACCGGTCTGGACCACTCTCCAAAAATTCCATAACCGGGTTGGACCCGCCGGTTTTTTCTGGGTTGGAACCATGTACGGGTTCAGGTATTGGATCGGGTACGGATCCATACCCGGTTTTTTTGTGCACCTCTAATGTATATATGTGTGTGTGTGTTAAAAATCGAGCCTAGCTAACCCTATTTTAGGCTGGGCTTGTTCTAAATGAGTTTTTTCGAGCAAGCCTTGAGGCGTGAGCTTTTGAACATCCATAATGCTCATAGATTTGTCTACGGGGAATGCCATTTGTAAGGTGTTGCAGTCGTATGAAGGAGGGGCGGTGACGGAGCTGCAATCGTATGGAGGCGATGGTGCTACAGTCGTACAAAGGAGGGGTGAAGGAGGAGGGGCAGCGACGGAGGTGGGGCGACAGAGCAGCAGTCATATGGAGGCAATGGTGCTGGAATGTGGGGTTTACATATGTGGTGTTTGAAATTAAAGGGTTACTTGAATGGGTATATTTGTCACAATTCGTAAAGATATTAAAGTTGGATATATGTGTAATTAAATTTTTCTGTTGGGTATATGTGTAATTAGAATAATAAGAGGAGGATATATGTAATTCTTCCTTTTTAAAAGAACTCTTGGCTCATACTTGTAAAAACAAAACAAAGGATGACAAATATGCCATGGCTGTAATTTTGTTCGCTAAGATGTAGAGTATCACATCAATTCTCCATTATGTCATCATATACAAGGTTGGTCCTGAGAATTTAAGTGACCGGGACGAGAAGGAAAAGGTCTCTAGGCTCAAACGAATTATCAATTATATAAGCTCTTATTTTAAAAAAATTAATGTTATAACAATAAACATAGCAAAGTTATAGTATTATAATAACATACTGGAATAACTAACCATGATTTGTGAAACTCCACCTAGCATTCTTGGTAGTAAAAGACAACTTACGTTTGATTTCGGTAACATTAGAACTTAACTGATGGACTTAATTTTTTTAGCTTGGATATTAGATTTATTTAAACTTAATAGGCATAAAAAAATTATACAAAATATAAAAAGAAATAATAATAAAAATGTTAGGCCCCTAAAAAACTATGCCCAAGACAGTGACCCGATTTGCTCTTGCTTTGAACCGGCTCTGATCATATATTATGTAATAATTGCCTATCAGGCAAAGGCGCAAAGTAGTTGCCTCATCAAAGGATTAATCATTTTAACACATATCATCATGACAATCTAAATAGTTTAATTTCAAAACAGCAAACACAGTGAAGCATGTGGCTTAAATCATCATAGCCCAAAGGAAAAGAACTCAGATGTAACTTAGTTCATCATCGTAGACGTTGGTTGTTTTTTAAGAGCTAAAATGTCTGCAGTCTACGATCACATCTGCAAACATATGTAGAAGAAGAGGTGGACCAAATGTCTGTAATCTGCAAGAAGAATAGTGTTTGTTTTTTTAACGTCTATTGACTGTTAAAATAAATTGGTGGTGGTGTACTGATGGTTGTAGTGATGGTGGAGGTGACCGACGGTGGTGGCGGTGGTGGCCGACGATGGTGGCAGTGGTGGCCAACGATGATGGGTGGTCTATACAGACCTTAGAAGATCCTAAAAGTGGCTGAGCCACATCTGTACCAAGAAGAGCACGCGTAAACGTTTTTTAATGTAACATTCTCAAAAAAAAAACTAATAGTCTGCAGATGTCAATGTCTACGCATAGTCTGCACGGCATAGACAAAAGAGGCTATGTAGACATTTTTGGAAAAAACAAATAACACCATAGTCTCATATTTGTAAACATCAAACCAATCATGAATCATCATAGCCCAAACGAAAAAGACTCGGTTGAAACTTGATCCATCATCATAGCCTCAGATATATAAACATATAAAGTGATTGACTATATATTTCTAAAATAAAAGAAAGAACAAATCTAATAATGATATGATCATTCGTATAATTTACTTTAAACTTGTTTTAATAGAATCCATCATACAAAAACTTTCGTGAACACATAGGAATGCACTTGTAAAAGACATGTTAGGGAAATTAACAATGTACGATTGTCTATCAATAACGTATGATCATGTGAGCTTACGTAGGGCAAGGATCAAATAAAAAGTCTATTTTGCCTAAGAAGGCTAAAAAGGATTTTTAAAAACTCTAAAACCGACCCAAACGAACACCGATTGAACTCATTTCGATGGCATTGGAACCGTCTCATCAAACCCTACAATATTGGATTTTTAGTTTTAGTTTTAACAACTAGTTTTAGAGTTTGAATTTTAAGTCATATTTTATTAACTTTTAGGTTTTATTTTTATGTTAAGGGTTTGTTTTTATAGTTTTGATTTTATGATTAGGGTTTATTGTTTATTATTTAAGGTTTAGGTTTTAGGGAATTATAAGCCGGTTCCAATGATGTAAAAATGAATTCAATCGGAGTTTGTTTGGGTCGGTTTTCGAGTTTTTAAAAATCCTTCTTAGCCTTCTTAGGCAAAAAGGACTTTTTAGGGGAA
The DNA here is from genome assembly GCA_009363875.1 of Mikania micrantha. Lineage (NCBI taxonomy): Eukaryota > Viridiplantae > Streptophyta > Magnoliopsida > Asterales > Asteraceae > Mikania > Mikania micrantha. Next base: position 48,514,916 of record CM018691.1, on the reverse strand, counting down.
CCTTCCCCAGCTTACGTAGGCGCCTAACATGAGCCAATAATAATGCACAAGGGTCCGTGGAGACAATGGCTTTGTACCACTTTGTGTTTCTTGTCCCATAGGCTCACGCAGGTGCACGATTTAGCGGCACATATTCTAAATCATTCTTTAAACCTCCCAATGATAATGATTAGAAAAAAAACCAAAATTGTGAAACATTTTTCTACCAGAACCACAAGAATCAATACATCTTTCAGCCTCTTCAAACCGTTGTTGTGCAGCCACGAGTTCAAGACCTCTGTCTCTCAGATCAATCTCAGCGTCTTTTTTGACCAAAATGATGTTTGCTTTCATTTCCATAAGAAAACTGTATTTCTTTGTGGCTTCCTTCCTTTTGTGTATGGCTTCCAAGTGAGCTCGAAGCCATGCCACGTTAATGTTGGCTGCCTCTATAGCCAACAATTGTTGCTCTATTTCTTAGGGGTGTAAACGAACCAAAGCAGCTCGTGAAATACTCGGGATCGGATAGGTAAAAAACTCGAACGAGCCGAGCCTTAACGAGCCCGAGCCCGAGCCCAAAAATATGGCTCGTTTAGTTTTCGAGCCCAAGCTCGAGCTTTACATATCGAGCTCGAGCCGGCTCGTGAGCCTTAACGAGCTTTCTGAAAATATAATTTTTATTAATTATATTAAGTGTTTATTTATAAAATTAATTATTTTTATATAAAAAATTATGATAAATATTTTTAAATTAAATATTTTATGTTAAATTTAGAAAATATAATTAAAAATATAATTAAATTAGTAATTAAAGTAAATAAATTAAATAAATAAAATTCTAAACGAGCCGAGCCGAGCTCGAGCCCGAGTTTATCTAAACGAGCCGAGCTCGAGCCCAGTAAATAAAGCTCTTAACGAGCCGAGCTCGAGCCCAGTAAATAAAGCTCTTAACAGCTCGAGCCCGAGCCCGAGTTTCTCTAAACGAGCCGAGCTCGAGCCTTAACGAGCTCGGGATCAGCTCGGCTCGTTTACACCCCTACTATTTCTTCCATTTCCTCGAGATAATCAATGGTTTGAATTCGACTCACAACTTCACAAACGACGGTGGAAGGCCGGTAAAACCGGGTGGGATCAAGAATCGAACCCATGACCTGGGTCTTCTATCACTTCCCCATACATCTATCTTACCACTAGGACAAGACATCATTGGTAATAAATTCATTTATTAAACTAGCTAACATTAACGAGTAAAAAATAAGATTACGTCTAATTTTGTTGAAAAAAAACTCGATGTTAAATCCTCAAATAAACTCAACGTCTCCCTACTTCACAAATTCAAGATTCCAACTTAAAGCCCCAACCTAAAAATAGTTACGACGGTGTAACCCAACTTACATGAGTAAACTCGAGCCCCAACATGAGTCCCAATCCTAAAAACTTAAAAATGAAATGAGACTGGTTATTTAATTCAACACAGTCACCGACTCTATACGCCTCGTATATGTCTATACGCGGCGTATAGCCCTGCGTATAGATCTATACTCCTCTTATAGGAGTCCAATCATTGATAATGACACCCAATGACTGGTCGCGTATAAGACCTATACGACGCATATAGACGCGTATATGTCTATACCCTCATATCAAATTCTAATCATTAACACTGACAGATTCTGACACCTAATAATTGCACCATATACGTCTCGTAATACGAGACGTATAAGAGGTGTGAGGTGAGTAAGGTGGGTGTGTAAATATCACAACCCGAAATGAAATTCGTAGAGAATTTAATTCTAACGGGTCAACCATGTCGAGAAATGAAAAATGAAAAACATAAAAAAAAATCCCAGTCAGATATCCAGCTGTACCAAATCAGCCACGTGGAAAAATTCTATTCGCTCAAAACACGCCACCGACGTGGCATCGTCATGGAAGAAACTCAAAGTAAGAAACTACAAACACATCTGAAGTACCAATTCGAATCATACACACAATTGCACAAACACGTTCTCTCCATCTAGTCTGTGTTTAAGTCGCCGGAGGCCGGATCTCCCGCCGGAGTTTCCGACCGAAAAAAATATTCAGCCGTGGCTCCTCCGTCAGGGCAGCAGCAACAGAACAGCAACAACAGCAACAACCTCACTCGAAGACGAACCGGTTCATCCAATACGCCGTCGTCACGTCCGTTGGCTCCGACTCGGATTATTTACAGAGAAACGCTTGGCGCTTCATTGGAATCGGATCTAGACTTACCGTTTTGGCAACGAACTTGGTTCATCGGACTTTTACTGGTGATGGCGCTTTCGTTTTTCGGTCTAGCAATATTTCTTTTTCTAACCCTAGATTCTGATTATACATCGTCTCCTGTCTACGCGGCCACTTCGGAAGGCGTTGAGGTAATTGTTGCTTATTGTAAGATCTGGTGTTGTTTTTGTTTGTGATGTTGTTGGAGTTTATTGATATGTTTGGGCTCTCATCAACGGATCAAAATCTGATTTAGATTGCTAATTATTCCTTCAAATTTTGTATGAATCATGCAGTTATCAAGCAAAATTCGATAAACTTGGGTAGATTTTTTTGACAAATAATACGCATTAAAGAATGCTGGTGTTAACTTTTAATCTAAAGTCACTGAATTTCATTTTGCAAAGTTATACGGTTGACTCCCAAACTGGAAGTCATTTAATTTATCAATTTATTACTTTGTTTCTTAACCTGGACATTAAGAATTAAAAAGACTTGATCCTTGGGATTTGTGGTCAATTTGTGGATGAATGGAGTATGGACTCCTTCCTATCCATGAATTGAGAAAAAAAAATTGTGATCTTTTAAGGTCAAGTGGGCCACTTTATTAGACCATTGAAGCTTTTGTCTTTTTGAATTTGAGATATATGTGATAAGTGATAACTACATGAAAGTTTGTGTTGAAGCTAGAACTTGAAAAAGAAAAATGAAGTATTATTATTTTCAAGTAATATTTTTGTACAGATGTGTATGTTAACATTGATTTTGTTAACTAGCAAAGGGAGAACACTGTAGTGGCACTATATTAGGGTTAAGCAAAATTGGACAATTGGTACGTATTTTTCCTAATATGATAGTAAGTACTGCTTGGGATATACACTTTTGTTGGTTTTCATTTTGATTGCAAGTTGTAATTTATTCCTTAATTAAGGAAAGACTTCTTTAATGTTTAATGATCACAAAACCAATCACTAATTTCCAAATACCAAGAAAAATAAAAGATGCTTTATTAATGGTTTAGCATTATGTACTCAAAGTTGGTTGCATAAGAATCTCTATTCTGTTAGTTTTAGAACATCAAAGCTAGTAAAATGGTGAGTAAGCTGTAAAACAAACCAGATTTCGTTTTTCTTTTCAATACATTTTTGGGATGTTATATACTTTAATTTATGCATATTTATTGCAATTTTATGTATGTTCCAGATTACTTATGGGTCGGTACTTAAGTTGATGCATGAAAAGACACGATTTCGGCTGCACTCACACGATGTGCCATATGGATCAGGCAGTGGTCAGCAATCTGTTACAAGTTTTCCTAACGTAGATGATGCCAATAGCTACTGGGTATGTTAATATTGTTTATACCCAATTTTATATGTGTGAAACTTTGAATGATACAATTCAGTTTTATAATATAGTTGTGGTGTGGTGTTTCCAATTATTATATTCATATTGAACTCTTACAAAACTAGATTGTGAGGCCTATGCCGGAAACATCAGCAAAACAAGGAGATAGCATAAAGAGTGGAAGCATCATTCGATTGCAACACATGAAAACCAGGAGATGGCTTCATAGTCACTTGCATGCCTCACCAATCTCCGGCAATCTAGAGGTTTGTAGATTGTCCTTTGGCTCCTTTTTCAAATAATATTTCGTCGTTGTTTAACACCTATTGATTCATGGTGTCAAATCAATCAAAATCATCTTTCAGTAATAGAAAGAGTCTATGTCATTTATCATCCTTGTAAAAATATCTACCATATATGATGTATCATGTGGGACTGCCATTTTATGCTCTAATTTTATTTAACTTTTTGTTGGTAATAAAGATGTTTACAATGCTTGCATAAAATCATCTGTTGAAATTCTCTCGGTATACTCTATACAATATGTAATGTGCTACTGGCCTTTTTAGCATGTAGTTGAGTTGACTGATACAGGAGGTTTTGATAATATACAAGACACCCTTGTTGGAATCCTAAACAGGAACCTAACATAGTGGGAAAAATCTCATTGTCGGACCTAGGGAGATGCTTGGCCCATGGGATGCTTGATGAACTTGATTTAGTTCTTGTGATGGACTGGGGGTTGTGTGATGTGGGCAGATTAAGGGTTTCCAGCTTGGTTTTTTAAAAAAGCATGTGGCACTCATGCATTTTGATCCCAAAATTAGATGTGTAATGGGCGTGCATCACCCTAAAAGAATATTTATGGATAATATTTCGAATTGTTAACTTCAAAACACTAAATTATAAACCAAAGCTGGTCAGATTTGTTCAAATACTCAACCCATTGCTCAATCGATGATCAGATTTGTCCAATTAATGACTAGATTTGTTCGATAAGATTTGAAAATTTTAGACATCACAATTAATGGACTGATTTGTTCAAATATTGGTCAATTGCATGATGTGTTGCATTAGAGCGAATCACACATCAGATCGCATCATTATGTGGCATCGCATGCTCATCATATCATCTGCTGCAGCGATGCGATCTCATCACCTCACATTATGCGTTCATGAGGCGTGCATTTTGAAAGCAAGGTTTCCACAAACAAACCTTTTGGACATTGTACGTGCTATATGCATTTTTTGCAAAACAAAAAGTAATATTTAACGAATAGGATGACCACACGTATATATTTATAATAAATTTAACAGTTGATAGTTAATTAAAAATTTAAGCGAGTGAAATTTTGTGTAGGTGAGTTGCTTTGGAGATGATGGTAATTCAGACACTGGAGATTACTGGAGGTAAGAGTTATTATGATAATTTTACTTGTATTTTATTCTGAAAAAAAGGGGAAAAATTAATATGAAAAAAGGGAGAAAAAAAATGTTCAATACTCTTAATGAGATTATTGGTAAATTTTACTATGTTACCCTTAGACTTGAAATTGAGGGAAGTGGAAAAACTTGGAGACAAGATCAGAGAATTAGACTTAAACATGTCGACACGAGCGGGTATCTACACAGCCATGATAAGAAATACAGCCGTATTGCTGGAGGTCAACAAGAGGTCAGTGTCATCTTTATTACTAGTCTCCATTTTATGGAAGGTGGCAATTTCAAACCCATTTGCTTCTAGATGTTTTGATTCGGTTTTATATTATCTTTAACGAGTCTAACAAGTATAATCACCAAACTAGTTCTTACTCTGATGAGGTGGCTTGCTACGTCATTTTTTTATCGATCATATTGTTTGTCCACTAAATAACCAAAGTAGCTCATTTCAAAATAGCAATGTTGTAGAAATCGCTAGTCGGTCTGTGGGGTGAGGAATAGGGATTAACCGGAATTAAATGGTCAACTAATCGGCCTAATCGGATAGTCGAGCCTAGTCGGCCTTAGGGGACTGACGATTAATCGGCCTAGTCGGGGATTTTTACAACCATGTCAAAATAGGATAATTTATGTTGTCAAAAGCCCCTGGGCACATACCTAGGCTCCCAAGCACATGGAAAACGCCTTGCAGCCATCCAGGCCCTTGGTCGAGGCTTGGCAAGGTTTTGACAAAGATTCCAGCCAGATGCGGTCGATATTTTGGCCAAATCTTGTAAATTCTGGCAAACGTTTGCAAATTCTAGCCAAACTTGCTTGAAACTTCAAAAAACTGCCTGGAATTAGCCTATACTATCCTATAAAGCCACATGCCTTATTTGCGATGCACACATATAATATATATATGTGTGGGTCCTCAAGGGACAAAAGTAAAATTGCACTAATTTTAACGTTATTTTACTTATTTTGTGAATATAACGTTAAAAGCGTTGGGACGATTAGCTTCAAAGGTTAAACGATAACTTTGAGCCGGGCTTTCTTATGTCATCCATGTCTTGTAAATAACCAAAAGAGCATGATATGATTCATTATATTTTGAGTTCCCTCTAAGGTATACTCCTTCGAAGCAACATCTCTATCCCAATTGAGATAGGGGTAAGATTTGTCTCTATTTTTCCCCCCAGGCCCTACTAAAGAGGGAGAATATACTGTGTAAGTTTGTTTGTTATCCTAAATAGTCAGATGCATGTCTAAAACCCCTAAAAATGGTATGATGTTGCTCTTCACATTGCTTATTTTCGGCCCTCGCTTCTGTTGTGCTAGGTCTAAGGCTCACCATTTGTGCTTTGAGTACACCTTGCACCTTTAACTATGAGTATGATTACCGGGTAAAAAGGGACATTATAAAGTATAATAATTACAAAGTGTTATCGCTTTTCTAGCTGCAATGATCTCTATTGTTAATGCCTAAAACATCCAAGATTAGTATTTGATACATTTCTTATGATTTTATCATCCATACTATTTGTAAGAAGTGGTCGGGGCTAACTCAACCCAACACACTTTGATCTGCACTAAAAATTGCATGTTTAGACTGATTCACCCATCTTACCACAACCTTTAACCAGAACTCACTAACAACAGTTTTTAGTTGATCACGTATGAGAATCTTTAACTTTTATGTTTTTTTTTTTTTTTTTTAAATTTTTGTAGGTTTGTGGTGTCATGGAGAAACGAGCTGACAATGTTTGGCTGGCTGTTGAAGGCGTATATCTACCAGTCTCCGGAAGCAAATGAACGAATCGTGATTCCATGTAACTCGTTACTTTTCTAGATTTTGAATTAGTTTCATATGTTATTATTATTCACTTATATTATGTGTAGGTTTTATTAGTTAAATAAAACACTTAAAGACCAAAATCATACGATACACGAGCTTTTTGGGGGCTTTTGAGATATCTATTGTTCCTTGATAAGTTTTCTTCTTGTTTTGCCTGCTGCTAGCAAAAATGTTAATTTTATCAAGTGTTTTTATAAAAGGCTAAATCTTTTTTATAATTACATGTATACTTTGTGGATTAATATTTATATTGGCTGTTTTAACAAGTTTGAGGTTTGATGGCAATTTTAAACCATTTTAAGCATTTAGAAGTTTCGAAGATATGTGTCAAATTTTGAACTACAAATTGGAGGTAAATAGTTCTGCATGTAGATAAAAATAACAATTTTAAAAGTAGGTCTTTACATAAAACAGTAATATTTGTTCCGATCATGGTTATTTTAACTTAGAAAACTTAAAAATATCAAAATTATAATTTTTGGGAATAAAATTATTAAATAAAAAAAAATTGGCAATTTCAAACTAGTTCAATCGTTGAGATTTCTTAAAAAAAAATGGTTGCTTGCTTATTAAATAATTCTTATATAAATTTTGTGACAAAAGTTTAGACTTTAGAGAAAGAGATCATCATGGGTAATAATAGATTTATAGCAGTTTGGATAAATATTATCAAGTTTAATTTTATATTTCATTTTATAACCAAAATTTCCATTATTTTCTTCTTAAATTTCTTAATCCTGATATGATCCGGTCAAAGTATAATTTTTCTCTATAAATTCTTAACTTTAACAGGGGTCATAATTTATAGTTGTAAGTCTAACACAAGTATCCGAATCTGACGATAAATCTCATAAAATATTTAAAATTTCTATTTTGCCGGACAATAGATAAAGCACAAGTACAATGACTTGATCAAGAGCTAGACGCATTAAACACATCAGGATTTAGCTCGTCTACATGACACCTAAAATAAACTCACCTATTAGACCGCTCCTAGACTTGGAATTTGTCTCTATTTTTACCCACAAACACCAAATAATTTTAATCACTTCAAACATTCTTGAGACAAATATACTCATTGGAGAAAACACAGTCATTGCAACCTCTCTATATACATCTACATGACAAGAGAAAGACAAGGAACCATTTTATTTGTGACGTCATCAAAACGATAGTGTAACCATTAGATATAATGAACTTAAAACGATAGTGTAACCATTATTTGTGAACGGCGGTATTCTCACGTGTTCTCTACCCTTTGGGGGCAATCGTCAAAGGTCGGACTTCTCCAACCGCCTTGAGAACCCATACCCCCCTGATGCGCAAGACCCACGTTGAATGGGTAAACCTTCTTCGCCCCCATCGGAATCAAACATGGGATAAACCTCAAGCTGACCCTTCACTTGGTATCATTTAAACTTGCCTCCAGATGGATTCGACCCCTCGACCTTCATATTAGAAGGTGAGAGCCCTAACTATTGGGCCGGGTTTTCAGGACTTAAAAGGCAACAGATGGAGGATGTATTGCACCAATTTGTCACCATTTGCCAAATTGCATGTGAAGAAGCAAATTATGACTCTAACGGGTGGGTTTCAGCCAAATGCTTCTCAAATGAAGAGAAAACGGTCTATCTTGAATCTATAAGTGATCCCATTGTTATCTGCAACCATAAAAATGGTTGGTTAGGGCCAAAAGTAATCATGGTTTGTTTATTATGATGAAATCATTATGTTATTGAAATGTGAAGAGAGAAGAGAAGAGTGGAGTCCCTATTCTTACTATTATTCAAAACCACCCTAATTGGTTAATATAGTAGGGGTTTACTCAGATTGGATCTATTTGAGTTGGGTCTAACATAGGCTTTTTAATCTACTCTATTTTCGGCATTATAACTCTTTAGTGGACGCAACAACGAATTAATGTTTATTCTTTTGATTTTTTTCTGAGAGCCTCCAAAATAGGTAATTGATTATTTTTGCTCGTCAACTGAACGTCTTATTAACCTTTAGGGGCCCTTAGAAAGATTTAAAGAATTTTAGTTTTCTATTCACTAGATGATGATGAATTAAGTGTGCATCATGATTGTGCTTAAATTGTGAAGCAAATTTGAACAGTGTTTGTTGAGTTGTCATTGCTCTCGCTAAGCAAATTACATTATTTTTACAAAACTATCATTTTGTACAATAACCTTACCCTATATATATGTATATGTATATATATATACACACACATATATATAGGGTAAGGTTATTGTACAAAATGATAGTTTTGTAAAAATAATGAGAAATGATCTTGACCATTAATATGTTATCATCAATGGTTATAAATGAAACAATGGCATGATAGTAATTAATTAGTTGTTTAAAATGGAAATAAGGGCATAAAAGAAATTTACATTAATATAATTGGCTGACATCACTTTTCATTTAAATCTGAGATAATCAGTTACAAATATCTATGAATAAGGTGGCTGTGTTGTTTTGATATGCGCTAAGATGTGCTATCAGCGCATGTTAGCTATCAGCACAAACACATAATCATATACATGTTAATAAACTTTTTTGTCTGTTTTACTATGCGTTATTAATACATGTTAACATATATCAGCACATCTACATAATTATATACATGTTAGGAATCTTTTTTTGCTTGTTTTGCTATATGTTAATATGTGATATTAGCACATGCTAGCATATATCAACACATATACATAACCATATACCTGCAAACAAATTTCAATGAATCGAAATACTTAGAAACAATTTATGAATATTCATTCTACAAACAATAATTAAAATTAAAAATTGAATCAAATATGAACAAATACCACTATTTTCGTGATCTTCATTCGTATCTTGTGTTTGTTCGAAACCATTCATTCAATTTATGATTGAATCGTGGAACTCAATACCAATTAATGAACGGTTGCTTGATTGTTTGCTGTATAACTTGATAATCAACAGGTAATCAATGAATTTTTGGAATGATATAATCTTATTTAACTGAATAACAATCTTTCCTTAATTAAAGGATTATGAAATCTGCATTTATTATTTACCTTGACTGAATTACCCTTTAATTATAACTAGTATACAGGACCCGCGCGTTGCGGCGGGGTCTGATATACTGACGTAAAAAAACCAACAGAATATGAGGTTAAAATCGTGTACAATAAAATGCACGAAAATACCCTATACAACATCTATAACGTAAGCTTTGAAACTAAGGGTTGAAGATTAAGAACTTATTTAATAGTAAAGAATGTGATTACAGAAGACTTAAAAAAAAGGCCCTGCGTAAATGTAGAGTTTATAAATGATACAAATATTATAAAATTATTAAATGTAAATCGTATATATATGTAGTCTATATAATACTCATGGTTTATAAAATTATTAAATCTAAATAGTTTGTGAACTAATTACGATAAAAATGATATAAACGATACAAATATTCGATAACGTACGAATGCGTTATACTTATAGGCATGTAAACAACACGCAAAATTTCTGTGACCGTTTGGGTTAAAATTTATATAAACGTTCATGAGGCCATTGCGATCAAATTAATATAATTATGACATTTATCAGATAACCTAATGACGCGTTAAAATCATGTGAACATTAAAAATATGTGAGTAAAGTGAGAGGGGGCTTTAAAAATAAGAGTTCAAAGTTCAGGGTTATAAACGAAAATTTAAAATTAATTGAAAAGTATTGAAATCTATCTTTTTATCTTTAGACGCGGTAGTGAATAGTGATTATGTGAGGGTTTGTATCATGTGAAAACCCGGTATAAGAGAGAAGATCCTTAAATCCTTTCTGGACCATTGATTTGGACTTTTGAAAATAAAATATGTGGTACACATTAAACTTGAATAAAAAATTAGGTTTTGGATAAACAAATCAGTTTTAATGTGGGTTAATGTAGACCACATGTTTATTTTCAAGATTCCAAATCAACGACCCAGATAGGGTTTAAGGGTTTTCTCTCTAAGATAGGGTTTTCACATGATAAAAACTCTCTATATATATGTATGTATGTATGTATGTGTGTGTGTGTGTGTGTGTGTGTGTGTGTGTGTGAGATGTTGAGGCCCACCGTTTGTGTGATGTATGTGCGCATGTGTGTGATGTGTGCGTGTGTGGATTTTGTGTGTGTGATGTGTGTGTCTCAAATATGTGTACGCATGTGTGTGATCTGTGTTATGTGTGTGTGTGGAATAGTAAAAGGAATAGTGATTTATGTGTGTATGGAAAAGTTTGCCACTTAATATATATATTAATTAATTATTCATACATGTGTCAACACATGGTTGGTTCCTACCATTTTTACAAAAATCTCATTTTGTATTTGAATATATATATATATATATATAGGGTTTGAATCATTTGGAAACCCGATCTAAAAGAGAAAACCCTTAAACCCTCTCTGAACCGTTAGATCAAACTTATTTTAATTTTTAATTAATTAAACAGAAAAAACATGTGGTCTATAATTAAAGTTGAATATTTTAATGGGGTTTTTGACTTTAAGGGGTATAAATGACTTTTGTGATGAGAGAGGAGAGAGGAGAGAGAATCTGATAGAGAGATAAAGAAGAGAGAGGAGAGATAATCTGACATAAAAAAAGTAATTTTTTTAAAGTAATTTTTTTAAAGTAATTTTTTTTAAAAGTAATTTTTTTATAAAAAAAGCAATTTTTTTAAAAAAAACAAAAAATATACACAGGTGTATCAAACAAAAATTTCACCACACAAACACAAAAATTACATATTCTCAACCTTAATAAATATTACACATGTGTATTTTACATATAAAACAAAAAATTACACATGTGTAAATTTATAAAAAAAATCAAAATTAACCAAAAACTACACATGTGTAGTTGTAATATTTTATAAATATTAAATATATAAAATATACACATGTGTAGTATTTTGAGTAAAGTGTACTTTGTGTATTAAATCTTGTACATTTTTATTTATATGCATGTGTAATTTTTTATATTTTCTTGTAAAAAATATGTTTTTTTATTATGTATAATAAAATATACATTTTTGTAGTTGTTTTGAAATTTTAAAAAATATTTTTTTAAATGGATGGAGAGAGAAGAGATAGATGAGAGAGAAATTTGATATTAATAAATTATTATATATATGAGTGGTTTTAAATGAGAGAGAAAAAGATAAATTATTATATATATGGGTGAGTGGTTAAAAGACTATTATGCCCTTTTCAGATTAAAAAGTTAGAAAGAAAAAAATGTTGATCTAACGGTTGAGATAGGGTTTAAGGGTTTTCTCTTTAAGATCGAGTTTTCAAAGGATTCAAATCCTATATATATATATATATATATATATATATATATATATATATATATATATATATATATATATATATATATATATATATAGGGGATGGTTCTATTGGTAACCCACTCCAAGTGTGCCATTAACCAATTTTTATTGGTTGTTTAAATAATATGTTTTAAAATGAGTGGTTCATATTAAAGCTGAAAAAAAACAAATGGATGTGATTTGTTTAAGGGTATTTTTGACATTTGGTGGGTGTACTTGATTCCTTTTTTAAAAAAAATTAACCCCCAATTTTTTAAACCTTCATAACTTTTATATACATTATTATTTGTTTATAAAAATTTCACCATTAAATTTGTCACTTTTTTATCTTTAATTCAAGTATAGTTTTGTCAATTTTTTTTTAAAATATTCGTAATTTGCACTGACGTAACGAGCTATTACACTGATGCAACGGTGTTTTGCACTGACGTAACGAGCTGAATTTTTTCAAAGTGTTCATAATTACATTGATGTAACGAGCTAAATTTTTAATAAGTTTTTGTAATTACACTGATGTAAGGAGTTGGGTTTTCTTAAAGCGTTCTTAATTTTTTAAAATATTAATGAACTAATTTTTATAATAAAAAATAATTTGTAACGAGACGGAAAGATTTTACGTTGATGTAATTACGAACGCTTGAAAAAATGAGAAAAATACGAACGCTCAAAAATAATTTGTAAAACATTTTAAAGATGTAAATATTTTGAAAAAATGAGAGAAATTTTTTGTATTTATTAATCGTTACGTTGATGTAATTACGAACGCTCGAAAAAAAAATTCAAAAAAAATTTTGCATGACTATAATGGAATTAACGAGAAAAATATAACGAGTTTAATGATGTAATTTTTATAAAAAATAACATAATATAAAAAAGTTATAAATGTATAAAATCAATGGGAAAACTTTGATTTAAAAAAAGGAAAATTGATGGATTTTTAATATTGTGACACTTGTCACTCTCTTATTAAATCTGAATTTTTTATATTAACTGAAATGACTGAAATACCCTTTTTAATTTTAAAAGGTTAGGTGACACATGCCAACATCTTATTAAATCTAAAAATTTAAAACCATTAGATTTGAGTTATTCACAATTATGGTGAGTTCTTATTTGACCCATATCATATATATATATATATATATATATATATATATATATATATATATATATATATATATAGGGGAGGGTTCCTAAGAAAACTATCGTTTTGGAGAAAACTAAGAAAACTAATCACAATCATTACCAATTATTTTTTTTTTCATTTTTTCTTTTCTATTTCCTTTTTATTATAAGATAAGAAATGTAAAAAAAGAAAAAAAAATAGAAAAAAATATATATTTTAGGTTATTACATATATGTAATCACTATGTTACACATACTGATTACATATATGTAACTTGATAAGTGACACACGAAACTTTTTGAGTTACATATATGTAATTTCATGATTTACATATTTTTTTCAAAAAAATTTTGCGTATTATAACATTTCTATCCTTATAATAAAAAATTATGAAATTTTTTATTAAAAAATTTATTGGTTAGTATGAGTTTTCTTGGTTTTCTTCAAAATAAGGAGTTTTCTCATGAACCTTCCTCTATATATATATATATATATAGGAGGTGGATACAATATATATGAAGCTTAAGGTGAGAAGGATATGAATGATTCTGGACCCTTGATCAAATAAATCAATGGTTAAGATCTAGTGGTTCCCACTTTTTGATTAAAAATTATTTGTATTAAAGTAAAAATGGCAAAAAAAGAATTGCCTACATTTGTTGACTTTTTTTGTGGGTAAATCAAGTTCCACCATCTTTTTGAAAATCAAATAACTTTTAAACTTTTAATTATTTTTTTTAAAAAATTACACCATAAAATTGATAATTTTTATTATCTTTAATTTGAGTATAATATTGTTATAGTTTTTTTTTAAAAATTACGTGGTCCGTGATTTTTATACTTGGTACGTAATTATTGGTACGTAATTATGAAATTGATCCTTTGATCATGCATGTAAAATTACGGTCTGTGATTTTCATATAACGTGGTTTGTGATTATTGGTCCGTGATTATATATTTTTGTTCTTGATTATGTGTGTTTAAATATGATCGGTGATTTTATATAATGCGGTCTGTAATTATTGGTACGTGATTTGTTAGGTGATCCTTGATTATGTGTGTTAAATGTCAGTTAATAATTTTTATAAAGCATGGTCTGTAATTTTATATAGACAATAATGCCCTTTACCCAGATGACACATGGCGCAATCCTGTGGCTTCCTACGTTTAGCACATTAATTTTATTTGTATGTTAACCGCCCCCTTTTTATATACATATATTTTTTTTCTTTTTATTTTTGAATAATAGATGACTAATTTTTTTTCTCTTTTGAAAACACCAAGATAAGCCATGTATTAGGAAAATAGTTATTGACTGTGTCAAAATACTTTTAGGCCAAAAAAAGCTTTTAGAATAGTTTCATAAGTCAAGAAATGAAACTTTTAGGATGTTTTCTTCTAGTTATATCTTGATTGTAAAATTCTTTTGTAATGCTAAAATAGTTTAATTATCTTATAATTTTCTTTCAAAAATATGTTTACAAGTCATTATAAGAGTGTATATATTCTAAGGTCTATGTAATATATGCACTATTTAAACTCATATCAAAGTGATTTTATGCTTAATTCAAACAAATATCACTTATATTTAACCTGATATGTTTAGTATGCCTTATGACGTGTGGCTTTGAAATCGACCAGGACAAAAATAGATTAGTTTTAGAAATTAGGTATCCTCGTCTTTAATTAAGGCTCCAGTTATTCTTGATCTCTTTTTAGTTTAACATTTCACAAACATTATACCATATTATAAGTCAATACAAGACATATACGAGTTTAAATACCTCATATTAGCCCATATGTTTTACCCTTATCTAAACATATACAAAATATATACTAAAACAATTATTAACACTAAGAATTCTAATAATTAATGATTGTCTTCATGTAAGGCTTGCATGACACTATACAAGATGTATATAAAGTGTAAACTTACAGTATTCAGTATGAATATAACAAGTATACCTGGCAAAATGGGCGGGTTGGGTAACGGGTCAGAACGGGTTCGGGTCAGGATGTGTCCGAGTCAAAACGAGTTTTAAGTAAAATTTGTTCAGGTCTAAATGGATTGTTCTTAAAAAATATCAGTTTAGATTAACATAATATGCGTTACAAGTAAACAAATAGTCCATTTGGATAATTTTTGTGATTTTTTCATTAAATATGTTATTAATCATTCTTAAATGTTGGAATCCATTGCATTTACATTGTTTTTTGGTTACCATCTTGACCGCATTGTGTTTAAGTGCTACCCATCTCAACCTATTCAACATTATGATGTTACTCATTTCAACCCATTATACTACAATTGTTTATACAAAACAACTCATTTTCTTTAATATGGGTAAAAATTGCCACCTTTGATAACAAGACTCTTGATTAATTAACATCAATCAAAATCTATCAATTTTAATAAAAAAAAGTTTTTTAAGAACACATGTCAATTTTAATTTTCCGTCTCTCTCCTATTAAATAAATCTTATATTAAATAATAATATTAAATATTAATAATACTATTTTAAATTAAATAAAAAAATTAATACATTAAAAATATATTAATATAAAAAAATTAAAAATCAAATTATTATAGGGTCAATTACATATATCCTCTTACTAAAATCATTTATTTCATATTTACCCAATCATAAAACTAAATTACATATTTCCCCTTTCTAAACCAAATATATTACATATTTATCCATTTCATTAAAAAACAAATTATGTATTTTCTATTTTACCTTTAATGAACCAACTAAAAACAAATTACATATTTCTCATTCCTAAGGGGTAATTTTGAAACATGGAGATATTTGTAATTTTAGTTTAACATTGGGGATATATGTAATTTTGATGTTTAATACGGGGATATATGATACAACAACAACCTTACCCAGTATATTCCTACTTTTCAGTAGGGTCTGGGGGGGAAGGATAGATACAAACCTTACCCCTATCCCAATTGGGATAGAGAGGCTGCTCCGAAAGAGTCCCCGGCTCAAAGTTATCGTTTGAAGTTGATCATCCCAATGATTTTAACGTTATTTTCACAAATAACTAAAATAACGTTAAAATTAGTGCACTTTTACTTTTGCCCCTTAAGGGCCCACACATATATACATTATATGCGTGCACCGCAAATGGGGTAAATAAGGGAATATATGATATTATCCCTATTATAAAATATAAAATTTCAAAAACAGATTTTTAAAATGAAATTTTTAAAGAAACAAATTTTAAACACATAAAATTTTAATCAAATGTTATATTTAAATATTATCTTATAGTGTTTAAATTTAATTAATAACTATTTATCATAATTTTTTATTCAACCCGTGTAATACACGAGAATACATATAGAGCTTTTAAAATGTTATTGAATATAAAACAATCTAAGGTTTTAATTATACTTTTCTTATAATCATATTACTATATATACATTTTGCAAACGCAATCATTTCGAGTGAACAGTAATACTAATTAAAAATTCGGTTTAACGCAATCATTTCGAGTGAACAGTAATACTAATGAAAAATTCGGTTTTTGTTTTATATTAACCGCTTTAAAAAATGAAAACTAAAATTTGAATCGCTGCAAAAATCAAAACCGCTGTAAAAGATAATAATAAATTTTTCTTGCACCGCTGTAAAATGTAAAAAACGTTTTTGTTTTATATGAGAACCGCTATAAAAGGTTTAAGTGTAAAAGATAATAATTAATATTGTTTGAACCGCTGTTAAATGTATTAATAAAATATTTTTTGAACCACTGTAAAATGTAAAATACGTTTCTGTTTTTTACATATTTTTGAACCGCTAATTAAAAAGTATTAATTAAATTAAAAAAAATATTGCACCGTTGTTAAAGGAGTTTTTTTTTGAATATTTGTAAAATGTAACAATTAAATAATATTTTTTTTGAACCGTTGTTAAATGACCATTTTTTTAAATATTGATTTAATAGCAATGCTGGTAATAATTAAATAATATTAGTAGTTAAATAATGCTTTTATCCCATTAGGCTATTGGGTATGCCCCATTACCCACTCACTCCATCTATGCGTCACGTAAGCACCACGTAAGCACTCATCACAACCACTGATCCCATCATTTTGGTGGAAATGTCCCATTACCTACTCACTCCACGTCATCATTCATTTTTTTTAAACATTTATATATATACACATGTTAGTGTGTGTGAGAGAGATAGAGAGAGAGAATGAGAGTAATGTGGTCTCACCCGTTGCCCCAATCACGCCTCTCCCATCCACGCCCACTCATGCCCCAAGGGGACGGTGTGCCACGCCCCCTCACGCCCACTCAAGGGGTATTGTCAAAATTTTGTGAGACATGGCAATGACGCGCGACCCGGGCTATCATCCAGCTTTGTGTCTGAGCCAAAAGGGTTTTACGCGGCAAGATTAATGTTTTCTACCCAGTTTTTCTCTGGAACGGTTGGTTGACGAGTTTTCGACTCAAACCAACTTGGTCCGCCAGGAGAGTTGATTGGAGCCTCCACTGCAATCGCAGCATGGGGAGCCTCTCTAATGCCACTAAAAATGCACCGCTACAATTGTAGCATAAGTGTAAAGCTGCGGTTTCAATACTCAATCACTGCACTTTGAGGCAACGGTCTTGCCGTTACATCAACCGTAGTTCTAGAAAAAATAGTGTTTTATATGTTTTGTTGTTGACCGGTTTTTGATCTGCATTTTGATATGACCGTATGATTCACACTTTAATTTCTTAGTCAAAAAATGCGGTATTTGTTATTTATAATGTTATAATCGCTATATATGCATTTTGATATTCGAAATAATGACGAAATTCCCGCAGCAACGCGCGGGTAAACCTACTAGTTTGATGCATTTGACCAAATATAAGTTTAAAACCAAGGCAATCTTTAGTTTTGGCAAGTTATGAAACCCACAAAGACAGAACTCAAAATATAATCTAATGAAGTTTTACAAGAGTTTTCACTCAAACAAACGTCCCTGTTACAAAATTCAGAAACCGATAAAGCATCATGATGATGACCCGATAACATATATTTAGTGAGATTTCACATACTCCTGGACAATGTGAAGCCCTTCACTTTCCTCACCATAATCCTGAAATATTTTCAAAAAAAAAATTATATAAAGATATAATTACTTTAAGTTACGCGCAGCACGCGTATAGCATTTTATATTTTATAAATATAAGCATACCTTCACAACAAGGCATGAACAACCAACAACCTTTCTTGCCTTTCCTTCAGAATCAATCTTGCATAACTGTATGATTCAAGTTTAGTAAAACCACAAAAAAATGATAGAAAAAGAAAACTTAGAACTGTATGAAACAGGTTGTATTTTTATAGCTCAAATCGGTTAAAGTCAAAACAACTAACTTTTAAATAGGATCAAAACGAGTTGGGTTGGGTTTCAAAGACCAACAAACACTAATTACCAAAATTTTTCACTTTTTTTTTCTGTATAATTTATGTGCTACTTATTATGATCACAGAAACTATACTATTACAATGTAATACATACTTCTCTAAGAAAGCTTTTATGAATTTAAACGATTGTGACGAATTTCAAGATTAGCTGAAAGGGAATAGGTTGGATAAAGCAGCTTTAGCTGAAAGAGGAATAGGTCAAACTTATCAAGTCACCTAAATTCACTTTAAATGCCGCATCTTCAAATTGTTTTCTTCAAATATATAAGCCGTCACTTTGTTATTATACTGTATTAGTTATTTATAACAAAATGACGAAAAGCGTTCATAGGTTGACCGAATAAACCAGCTTCTACTAGTACTACAGATGGCATGTACAAATCCGAATCCAACAATCTTTCCATTTCAGAATAACAAGAGACTTACACCAGCCCACTCGCCAAGGGTCTTTGCACTGGGAACAGTAACCAAGCTCACATTATGGTCAGCACAAAGAGCTTTGACCAATTTTTGATAATCAGGCTGGTTACAATCTTCAGCCAATACACAGAGTAAAGCAGCATGTTTCTCAATCACTTTTGCAGCCTCATGAAGTCCACGGACTAGACCACCATGAGCAAGTGATTTTCTTAGCACAAGCTGCAAAGCTGTCATGATGTCCATTGGTTCACCAAGAGCAGGTGCAGGTGCCTCAACCGGAATAACACCTTCTTCACTGCAAGACCAAAGTGTAAATGAAACAAAAGTATGTCACTTTTTTGTCAAGTTGGTTTTACATGTTTGTAATATCTACCCAAACAAAATCCTGAATGGTTAGTTGTGTCAAAAAGTTGAAACCACATTTGGACATGTGTAACATGTATATGATCAGTGTAACTGGATTAACTTAACAGATTAGTAGGTTAAATGGCTTGTAAACAGATTTATCAGATTAACATATCATAGACCAGAGTGGCTGACTGATGAATAATTTTTAACTTGTTATATTTTGATTTCCATCTTTACATTGATTGAAGACTTACAAACAATTTTGGCCAGGCCAACATGAACCAGAACCGTCGAATGTACATGTTATGTCAACTTGTTTACAATCCGAGCCCTAACCATTGTTTTCAAGTATAGTTTTCATTTCATGATTAGAATGTTGAAAAATGAGTAAATTCATACAGGAGAATCTTAATTAGAACAACAACAACATCCATACCCAGTAAAAATCCCACTTAGAGTGGGGTCTGGGGAGAGAATCTTAATTAGAAGAGTAATGAAAATGTTAAGCATGGCAAAATGGGCAGGTTGGGTAACGGGTCAAAACAAGTGCGGGTCAAAATGGGTTTTAAGCAAAATAAGTTTGGGTTTAAATGAGTCGTTTTTACAAAAACATCAATTTAGTTAAGTTAAAATGAGTATTAAACAAATAGTTTATTTGCATAATCCTTAGTAATTTTATCATCAAATATATTATTGATAGTTCTTATATGTTAACTTTGAATCTATTCTATTCTCATAGTTTTTAGTTATACATCTTAATCCATATTGTGTAAAGGTGTTACTCATCTCAACCCGTTTTATGTTATGATGCTACCTATTTCAACCCAAAATACAATAATTGCTCACCCAAATCAACTCATTTGTCTTGCTTTGGATCAAGATTGACAGGTTTAAAAACGTACAACATTGGAATATACATATATGTACATTGTGGTTTTCAAATATATAATTTATTCAATAAAAATCACTTATCAAAGTACCATATCAAAACTAATGCTTAAACGGGGTAACTCAGACATACAGATTACAACAAAACAGGGAAAAAAAACTTACGCTGCCATGTTTTTGGTTGATAAGATCTTCGAGTGTAACTGTCCAAAAAGTAATCAATTTTCAGGCAGAAAAATAAAAAGGTTCAATAGAAGATAAAGATCACGTATGCAACTAAAAAATTATGCAAAACCATCAATTCTTAACTTACATTTATCAAAGCATTTAGTCTGTCATATCCTTTGTATTATTTTGCAATACAAAAATGTAAAAGCTTTTCTTTCATTTCTTCAAAAAAAAAAAATGATTGAAATGAACTAATGCATTAACACAAAAAATCATCAGAACCAGATTCTATCTAAATTAAGCCAAATGACAACTTAAGACACGTTTCAAAGTTACACAGCTTTTAATCTCTGAAAACTGCGTAATGACTGTACATAAAATCAAATCATGAACTCAAAACAAATCTAATGCCAGTTTCTCGGTACATAGAGATATGTACATCGATTAAATTTAACAATTAATCGATTTCGCATCCTTATTCTCGCAGTTCTGGAGAAAATTGAAATCTCTCTCACTAAAAACGATAGATTCACACAATATCAGCAAAATCAAATGATACGATGTTTATAACGATCAAAATCAGCAAAAACATCACAGTAATCCAGTGAGATGTTGTAAACATATTAATTTGAGCTAATTGATTCAATTCAGAAGAGATGTGAGATCGAAAGTGAGATGAATACCTGCTCTGCTGTGCTGCTGCAAAATCAAAGAAACGAAAGAACGAGTCGGCTGACGGAACTTTGAGAGATTATAAAGGGTATGAGATTTTAAACCCTAATTGTATCTGAACATTTTATTAGTTTCAAATTTTAGCCCTTCTACTTCTTCATTTTGTTCATGTTTTTCTCTTAGTCTTTCATTCTTTCCATTATCAGTCATAGTAATAATATTAGTAGGTTCCTCAAATATTTATAAAATTTGTAAAAGGGTTTAAGATTTAAAAAAGTTATAATTTAAGTACTTATAGTAAAGATAGTCCTTGAACTTAACAATATTGTTGTTAGATTAAATTAAATGATAACTATACACAAATGTAACCAACTTTTCTAACTGTCCCAATTAAGTCATCGAAACTTTTTTTTGTTTCAATTAAATCATTCAACTTAGTATGGGTGTTCTAATCCTATATAAATAACCTGAATAGCAGGTTATTGCTAATTTTCTACATATTTAACTTATTTAATATATTAAGCGATGATAAAATCATTTTATACAGAAAACAATAAATTAAAAATTATTTAAAATCATCCACATTTAAACAATATATTAGAAAAAAAAAGTTTTTCAAACAATGTGTGTCAATATTTAACGTTTGAAACTTAATTTTTTTCAAATATAATGCACAAATGTGGATTATTTTAAATAATTTTTAATTTATTATTTACTTTATAAAATGATTATATCACCACTTAACATATTAAATAAGTTAAATATGTAGAAAATTAGCAATAACATATTATTCAGGTTATTTATATAGGATTATATCACTCATACTAAGTTGAATAACCTAATTGAGTCAAAATAAAGTTTCAGTGGCTCAATTGGGACAATATGAAAAGTTGGTTACATTGTGTAGAGTTATCCATTAAATTAATTCTAGTCTTTTAGAGTCCAAAAACAAGTTCAATTGGACAAACTAAGTAACATTAAACTGATTCTTGTTTTCTTGAGTTCAAAATGAGTTGCAACTTGTAACAAATCTTGTCAGAAGGTGGATATGAGACCAAAGATGTAAATCAAATCATTTGAGAGACAATATAATGTATCTAACTCGATAATGTGTGTATGTGACATGTATATATTTCATGAGTCATCAGACATATAAAACGAGCCTCACTCCTTGTTAAGTTATTTCTACCAATGAAGTATACACAATGGTCTTTTTCTCTATAACTTAACTATTTTTTCAACACTAACATAATCACGTTAGATCTTCCCCTCGTGATTGTATCCTTTAATGTTCATTTGGTTGTGACCATTTTATTTGAGCAAGTAAACGTTAGTTCATAAAGTTAACAAATATATTATTGCCTCCTTAACACATATGATACTCACTTTGGAATGATGTTGCTTTTCTTCTATATAAATATTATTGTTGATAAAGAAACTCAAGTCATGTACAGTTTTTTATTTGCTTTTGTTAATCATCAATCATCAATACCATTATGTTATCTTGCTTTTTGATTAATTGGCATTGATGTAACACTTCAACCTTTGGGTTATATGACAACAACTTTATCATTGTTGTAAGCCTTACCCTAATCATCTAGTGAGTTACTTAACAAATGAATACAAATTTTAAATCTCATTCAATATACTTTTTATAAATACATTTGAAAACTTTGATGAATAATGTCTATATTATTTTTCTGTTAGTTATATTTTTTTTGAACAGCCAACTATCCTACTCCTACATTACACCAAAGATTCCACCCTTGCTTGGATTTGAACCCAAGACCTTCTCTCTAAGAGACAATGCCTCTACCAAGTGGGCTAGTCCCACATTGGCTTCTGTTAGTTATATACACACAAACACACATTTACATTATGCGCAATTTGAAAAGAAGTACCAACACATGATGTGATGGTCTAGGCGCCTTCACACCCAAGCTACGCCTTGGTCTGTCTATACAACTGGTAATCACTTATATGAGTAAGCATGTAGTCAATAATATGAAAGCCTTGTAGATTTGTCATGTAGATTTGTCGTCTTGTGGTCTCACAAACTTATTTGATGGCAATGAGTTGCCTTCTCAAGTGGCTTGTTCTTACTCTCGTTTTTAGTTGGCCCATGTACTCCTATGTATGGAAGACACATCTTAGAATCTTTCTAAATAAGCTTGACATTATCTCTCTTTCTGTCGTGATGAGAACATGTCTCTTGTAAATTTTTTTTTCATTCCATTAACATATTGTTTTTTTTATCATTTTGTGTTGCAAGCTGGTCATTTCTTCTTTTATACCGAATTTGAGACTTGTTTTCTTTAAATATTTCATATTTGTTTGAGTTTTTGATCTCTTTACACAATTACCTAGGTATCATACACTATAAAATAAATATGTAAAATTGGATCACTCTTGTGTTTTTTAGATCTTTTGTCCAAAGTGTCGCATTATAACTATAAAAATTAAATAAAAAGAGATTTTAGTATGTTTGAAGAAAACATGATATTATTACTACCTATATACAATTAACAGTTTTTTGAACAATTATGGTATTTTAATAATAATAATAATATTATATAAATAATATTATAATATATTAATATTAAAATATATTGTAATTATTATTATTATAATAAAAAGATTATAAAATTATTATTATTATATAATATTAACATAAAACTATTATTATATTTAAAATATATTATTATTATATTTAGAATATATTATTATTATTATAAAAATATAATTATAATATAATATTAACATTAGTATAATAATGTTGTTATTTTCTAATTTTAATCATTTACATGGATAGTTCTTGAAGAGATTACGACTAAGTGCGCCTTATTTAGTGTTTTGGCATTAGCTTTTTTACGTTGTGTGTCTAATTTTACGGTTGTGGAATAATATTATAATCACACTTATGCTTCGGTTCATGTTAGTTGAGAACGACGATTATTTTTTCAATAAAGTTTGATTTAGTGTTTTAGGACAGATTGGCAGCCGTTGTGACTATTTTATTTTTGTGTTTTGATAATCATGATAATACCATCATTGTTATAATCAAATAATATTATTAACATAACGATATAACTTGACATCATTGTTATAATCAAATTATCTATTCCCTGTATATGTATATGTATATGTATATGTTCACTCAATATTATATATATAAATAAATTAAATTTACTATTCTATAACGTTATTTAATAAATTTCCTCACATTCTTTTAATTTTAACTACGAGTTACTTCCCGCAAGTTGCGACGGTATCCTCTATTTTACATGATAAAAAGATATTGAAAAATCAAAAATCAAGTAACATAAACTTATCAATACATCGTAAAACTTTTACACAAAACATTTTAAAAATAATAGTAAAAAAATAAAAGTTGTCTAAAATTTGCATCACACAATATGAAACAAAAATGTCAAGTTATATCGTTATGTTAATAATGATAGTGTTACAAACCTGTAAAAAAATTTTAAAAAAAATGTTTTTTTACATGATTTTTACATGGTTTTCACGGTTTTCACACTAAGAAGTGGTTTTCAAATTATATTCCCTACATATATATATATATATATACATATATATATATATATGGAGATGATCAAAAATTAACCATTTTTTATTGCGTTAACCGAATAAATACATCTAATTACTTTGCGACCCACATAAAGTAAATCTAAAGGTATTGGTTTTTTTTATTAATGTAGGACCTATTTGCATTAATAAAAAAAATAAAAAACCTACACCTTTAGATTTACTTTAATGTGGGACCCAAAATAATAAGATGTAGTTATTCGGTTAACGTAATAAACATTAATTAACAAAGAACCACACCCAATATATATATACACACATAGTGAGTGGGCCCTGATGCTTATATTATATGTATTATTACATTTTATAATTATATTATTTAGGTGTCTGATCCATGTATTAACGTTTTCAAAATTTAGACTTAAACCATTAGAATTTCTTAACTTTGAAAAGTATTAAAAAAGATATACATGGTGTTAAATTTTAAAATTTTGTTTAAAGATTTGAGTTTTAATTAAATTTGAGAGATTTGCTTAGATGTTTGGGTTTTTGTTTTAATTTAAACGATGTATTGCCGGTGATACAGATTTTGTAAGTAATTTTTTATTATTATTTTATAACATATTTGTGAGTTTTTGTATGATTTTATGAAATATTTGTATATAATTCGTAATAAGATATTTGATTTTATTATGTAATTTATGTTTCTGCAAATGATATGTATAATACCCACCCTCAAGAGTGTACTGTGATAACCCGCCGCAACGCACGGGGAGAATAAACCTAGTTTTAGTTAATTGTTATTGTTATTATTATTATTATTATTATTATTATTATTATTATTATTATTATTATTATTATTATTATTATATGTGTTGCTCCTCTCTCTATTTTTGTAGACCATATCGTGGACACCCAATAAACACAAGAGCCCAAAATTCCCAAATCTCCTTCCCCTTCGAATTCCAAACCCTAATTTTGACTCCGTCCCCCGATGATCAGATCTACATCGCAAAGGTTTGCAATTTCGTCAATAAATTATCTTCATCTCACTTCAATTTCACATTTTGATGATCTCACTTCATTCTAATTGCGTCAATTGCTCGCATATTTTGCAGATCTGCATCAACCCACAAATTGAACCATTGAAATCCATCCATAATCTGTTGTTCCTCGAAATTGCAACATAAGCTTGACGATTTTGTTATGAGAGATGTCGCTTTTGTCAAAAAGCGATTCGATTCAAATTCGGGAGGTGTGGAGCCACAATCTTGAGGAAGAATTTGCATTGATCCGATCCCTCGTTGATGATTTCCCCTACATCGCAATGGACACCGAGTTTCCAGGAATCGTTCTTCGTCCCGTCGGTAATTTCAAAAATAGTAACGATTATCATTACCAGACATTGAAAGATAACGTAGATATGCTCAAATTGATCCAATTAGGGTTAACTTTTTCAAACGACCAAGGAAATTTACCTACATGTGGAACAGATAAATACTGCATCTGGCAATTCAATTTCCGAGAATTCAACGTGAATGATGATGTTTTTGCAAATGATTCCGTAGAGCTTTTGAAACAAAGTGGTATCGATTTCAAGAAAAACAACGAAAACGGGATCGATGCACGCAGATTCGGTGAGTTGTTGATTTCATCAGGGATTGTGTTGAATGATTGTGTGTATTGGGTTACTTTTCACAGTGGGTATGATTTTGGGTATCTGTTGAAGGTGGTGACATGTCAAAATCTACCTGATACACAAGCAGGATTCTTTACTTTAATTAACATGTATTTTCCCACCATTTTTGATATTAAACACTTGATGAAGTTCTGCAACAGTCTTCATGGTGGGTTGAACAAGTTAGCTGAGTTGTTGGAGGTTGAACGAATCGGTGTTTGTCATCAAGCGGGTTCTGATAGTTTGCTCACCGCGTGCACTTTCAGAAAGTTGAAAGATAATTTCTTCAGCGGGTCGTTGGAGAAGTATGCTGGAGTGTTATATGGTTTAGGTGTCGACAATTGACGACAGACAGACAATGATAGAGATAATAAGAATCGTTTTATGAAAGATATAGCGTGATATGTTCATGGTTTTTGTGTTTTTTGTGATTTTGATGCTTTAAAGTGAAAGGTTGATTTATAATAAGAACATGCAAATGGTGTTTTGATGTATGTTGTTATATATATCAGGTATGATTTCATGTTATGCTGATTAAGATTTTGCACATTTTAACAATTTTAGCTGAATATGAGTGTTTGAATGTAGAAAAGTTTATGTTAATCTTCTTGTTCTGGATAAGTAGTTTGAGATTAATGTTTTAAACTCATTATTCTTGATTCAAAATTACAAAAATTACCCTGTGAAATCACCATAGATCAATTAGTTGCAACTATCCTTTCATGAAAATCATAGGAACCTAATATTTCTTTTTCTTTTTTTTTTTCTTTCTGTATCTGTTTTTCTTTTTCATGAAATCACCGTCCATTAATTAGTTGCAACTTGCAACAAATGACCTAAAAAAATTAGAAAAATTGGTTAAATCTTCAAAACTGGTCAGTTTGACGAAAACCCTCAAGCCGACTGGTTTCCATTTTGTAAAGCCATAGTTAGCAGTTCAGTTGAAAATTTATACCAAAAGAGGCTCAACCAGACCGTAAGCACACCCTTTTCTGTTATTTTTTAAATAATTAATATTTTTTGAAAGTTTTCTACAAGATAAAAAAAAATTATGCTTCACTTAAACTTCAGAAACAGAACTTCAAAAGGGGCCTTTTCCTAATACCTTGATTAAATTATATTATGTTATTAAACATCAATTTCAAGCAAGCCCTAATGCCAAAACAATGGGCAGATAGAGTAATTTCTGAATGCTGTCTGCTACAAAGGTCCAAAAAGAAATTCAGAAGGATGTATTACTTCATGACAGCTAGTTTGCATCCGGCAGCTCAGCTATCTATAAGAATAAAGATCTCAAAGTTAAACAACGAATAACAATTTCAACCCATTTATATGAAAATAAGTTGATCCAGATTGTTTTTATTTCAAAATAACATTATTACTTCTATAATATAGTTTTAATCATAAGTGTTGATGGGTAAGCCCAACAGACTCCACCTGGTTTGACCACCAGATAAATGTTAACCAAAACACCAAGCTGTTTTGCCATTCTAATCAAATCAAACACCATCAATGACTGTTAGGTCCCTTGCCTTCCTATAATGGATCATCCAAATATCCAATACACAAGAGATGACAAGACAGGAAGGCAGGAAATGAGTTCAAAACAGTCAATTTTAGTACCGGCAATAAGACGGGTCACTCAAGTTAGGTTGACCAAAGCCAGCATTCATAATTTTTTTAGCATTTTACTATAGTAAATGTTTATTACAGTAACAATCTAAATATATAATAACATGATATTGAAGGTATTATGCATTGAAATATACTTCAATTTTCACTCATTTGACATTCCCTTTTGTGCAATTTCTTTTGATTTGGCATTTTGACCACATTATGATAAAACACAACCCAAGTTGACCGATTTAAGTAAACACATACAGGTTGCTTGGAATATGGAGAAATGAAAAATACGATTTAAAAGCTAAAGAAAGGACAGAAAAAAATGGATATGCAACCAAACATTGCTGAGTTGACAAACTACTAACCTTGTCCTCTTTTGCGCTTATGGTTCTTCAAATTTTTAAAGATAAAGCTAATAACTTCCTTTGATGTAGCTTTTCGATTGTCTTTGAAGTTCCAGAGTTCATTAATTACATATCTGCCACTAGGGTTATATTCATTCATCTCCTTAAATGCAGCAACCACTGCATCAAAGATTTTATTATCCCATTCTGTCTTGAGAGCTTTTAGCAATTCATCATCTTCATTAATCACTTCCTGCATTGGCACAATACTTCATTTAAATCAGGCATATAGACTTGAATGATATTCTAAAGTTGCTTAAAAACATAACATTGAAAAAGTAATGAACAGCCTGCAGCTAGCAGGTTGCATAAAAGTTTAAATGGTTCGAGTAAAGAAAGGGTATTTTTCAGTTCAATGGATTGAGTTGGTTCTAAACACTATTTTTGTCAAATTTTATAAAAAATCCGTGTGTTAAATATGAATACCGAATGTATTATGCAGAAAGTTACACTATGGACAACTTTCAACAAGAATTTTTGGCCAGAGTTTTTAATATGCGACAAAACATAAGCCAAATCAACCTGTTTATAGATAAATGGGACAAAATTGTTACCTCTATGATTAAGTGGTTAGAGTCAAAAAGGGTAAATTTGAATCTATAACAGGACAAAATTGTTATCTATATGAATAAGCGGTTTGAGTCGAAAAGGGTAACTTTGAATTTGGGTGAGGCTGATATGCAAACACTTTCTTGTCGGACTTTTCCGTCATTACAATAATAATTTATATATTTATTATATGTTTCCCCATTATAAAATAATGGGAAAATGAGTCAGCAAATGCATTTCAAGAACCATACCTTGTGTGCACCATCTACTGCAACAACTTTTACTGGGTGCCACTCTGGATTTTTAAGTTTTTCCTGCCACAAAGAGCATAATTCAGAGGCCTTGATTTCAGCTTCTTCAGAATTAAACCTCTCCTTGCAGGCATCCTGGAAGGCTTTTGTGTTAATTTCACCCATCCTCTTTACCCCAATATTGGTACGTCCACTAAACATTTCTTGCATGCCCTGAAAATACTGGAATAATTCTAGCATGTAGTTATGATTTAAAAAACAAGATTACTACAAAAATAAACTAAATCTTTGGATAAAACAAATATAGGAGATTTAATCACTTGAAACTAGACTTTATGCGACTTGAATACGGTTCTCTAATTTTCTTTGTTATTTTTTTTATTTAACACAAATTAACCGATGCATAACAACATGGATCAGAATTGCCATCTGTGTAACTGGCATGGTAAAAAAAACATGGAATTTAGTTGGACACTAGAAAGCAATACCTTAATCAACTCTTTGCGAGCTTCTTGCAACTCATTGTTACTTTGGAGTTCCTTAACCATAAGAGTTTGATTCATTTCATACACACCATCCATTTGCTCCGTCTTTGCTTCCAGCTCATCATTCATCTTTTTTATCTGATCTTGGACTGCAGTATCATCTTCATCAGCCAAATGTTTCATGACTTGCAATTTCCCTTTTAATTCCACAATTTCCATCTCTAGTCTCTGTTTGGCATCTAGCTGTCTCTCTAATTCAAGTACTTTCTTCAAAGCCTCCTCCTTCTCTCTCTATGATTCAAGATCCAGTCAAAATAACCAATTTATAATTTAAATTAAAATCAAGTATCAAAACTAGAGGTGGCAAAATGGTTCGGTTGAGTGATGGTTCAAAAAGGGTTCTCAGCAATCAGGTAACATTTGTGCTTGTTGAAACGAGTCAGACTAATCCAAAACACTTTTGTGTCCTAAAATAT
Source organism: Mikania micrantha (assembly GCA_009363875.1). Classification (NCBI taxonomy): domain Eukaryota; kingdom Viridiplantae; phylum Streptophyta; class Magnoliopsida; order Asterales; family Asteraceae; genus Mikania; species Mikania micrantha. The sequence goes on along the minus strand of CM018691.1, from coordinate 48,484,635 downwards.
TATGACTTCTACAAACAATTAATTCACTATTTTCTAATAAAGCCATTTTGGGAGTTTGATGCAATAGAAATAAGCTTTGGAACACAAAAATAGCTTCTACAAATAATTAGTGGTTCAGTATGACAAAAAAAAAATATTTAGATTGGGACTGATCCACATAGTGTTCAAGGCTGGCCAGTGCTATCAGTTGATTCTAGCAAAGTGTAAACAATGGTAGACCTTTAAAACAGTGTTAACACGTGATTTCTCTCATGCTATCACTTGATTAAGCAACAAAGTGAAGAAAAGATCAAATGTATTTATTAACATTCAAGAAAAATTAAGCCAGTTAAGTTAACATAAAACCTGGCAAAAGAATACTAATTTAGATATTGGGCAACACTTCAGTTGCAAGAGATGACAGATTTTTTTTTGATAAGAGCCCCCTTGAGTGTCAAATGTTCTGAAAAAACAAGCACATGGATTTCAAAACCTACACTCAAGCCCTTGTAACTTTAGACTCTTTCCAAACCAACACCTGAGAATATGTAGCATACTGCATACAGGGAAATTTTACTTTTTTCTTTTTATAATATCCCATTATTGTGATTTACTGGTTACTACAAATAAAAATTTTTGATTTGTAATAATAAGGAAAGCTGTATTTTCTTAAAATAATTAAATTAATAAAAATATTCTTTTTTAAAGAATGATACTCTTTTGGCCATTTTTAAGCTGCAAATAATTCTTAAAACCATTTAAGTGACCGAGTGGAACACATAAATTCTGGATCAAATAACATGCATCAAATTGTTATCAGCAACATGTTTAGATAGTTGTCTAATCTACCTATGTAAAAAATTTGGGTTCCATCCTAAAAACAAGGTTTTTATTTGGAAATCCAGAAAGAATATAAACCAGATAACCAAAATTCATTAGATTTAATATACCAACAAACAAATTTGTTCTGACCCATTTTAAACCAATCACTTAATTCGCCCGATACTTAACCCGCCAATGCTAGTCCTACATGATTTACTTTTTGGTTACTACTTTGTGCCACCAGCAATTACTTTTCCTCAATCTGTTGCTGGATTAGGAGTTTTCATGCATCAAAACTATAGTTTGGAACACTTCCAATCCATTTGACCCATTTTTAAAATATATTTTTCTAATTCGCATGTTTGATCCATTACAGTTAAAAAAAAGTTAACCAAATTGAACAATCATAAGGAAATGGGTCAAAATCGCCACCTATAGAAAATGAATAAGAATACATTGGTAAAGCAGGACTTTAGCAGGCTTACCTTTTGCTCTTCAACTAGCTTTAAGAAACCCACATCAGATTTTTCCTGCTCTATAGAGGCCATCCGCAGCGAGCTGTTCCACATGTCATTCTGGATACGTAAAAGAAGATATAAATAACATAACATGATGATCAAAAATTGAAAACATGTATGACCAAGCTTCTAAAGTTGGTGTATGAATATGATCAATGACTCTAAAGGTATGAATTTTATTTGAACAATGGCACAAGTCTTTCTGGATTTGTGAAAAGGATAGTATACGAATCGCATAATATGATGATAAGACGAAAAAAGAACTTTCTGAATTAAAGTTTGTACATAATAATCACCTTTCTTTTCTCCTCTTCCAATTTTTGTTTGTCATGTTCTGTTCGGGCTATTTTCTTACTAACTTCTTTACTCCACGATTCATGATTCTTCCTTAGCTTCTCCACATCAGTAACCATCTTTTCTCGTTCATCTAATACACTTTTAATACGGTCCTGTGCATGCCGCTGCATTTTTCTTCTTGCTGAAAGGACAATATTTCCATGTTAGCAAAACCTCAAACTTACAAAAATGGAATTCCACTCAAACAATTTGATAAGAGGATTATTACATAAAAAGGCAACGTACTTTCATCTAATATCTGGGTGTGGTAACTAATTTATTTTCTCACAGAAACTCTTAAAGCTTAAAAAGGTTTGATGATGTTTCGATGCAACAGCAAGATGCTATTTGTAACAAGTAGTTTTGTTGGTTGGATAATTGGTCACATAGAAAACCACTTCAAAGTTTCAATCTAGGGTAATTCGTACAAGTTCCCAGGTCGAACATTATGGTGTATTGTAACTTGTAACTGTTCCATGTTGACTTTTTTATGACAAGGCACTCAGAGAAACAGATTACCTGTTGACAATTTTAAGATTACCTTGAATCAATTTTTGAATTTTTTTTATGTGTTAATAACATAATTACTGAATACCAAAATCAGGCCAAAATTATGTTTCCTTTTAAGGCAAGAGTGAAAAAGAAAATATGCTCAAGAGAACAAAACTCCATATCACTACTTCCCCAAACATAATATACATCTAGATAGCTCACTTGGAAAAGCACATGAGAAGAGGCAGGCAAAAATAAGATACCCTCATGATAAGCTTGATGCATGCTGTTTTTTTCTTCAAGCACCCTACTTAGAGACATAATTTTCTGATTACACTTGCTTTGCAAATCATCAAGATTTTCATTCCTCATGTCAATCTCACTTGCTAACTCAACCACTGGTTTGTTCCTTGTTTTTACAACTTCTTGCTCCACATCAGATATTGTTTTTAGATTCCTGTTCGCGCGAAGGTAGTCTCCTATTGGCCCTTGTGATTCAAAGTCATCTGCACGAGCCAACCAGGCATAAACACTTGAACCTGAGGGATTTTCAGAACCACTCCATTCTTTCTTACTGTGATGATCAGCTTCAAATATTTTGTCAAATTCTGTAGCATTCTTAAAACCAATTAAATCATTGCTGAACCTCACAAAAGCATGTGCAGTTCTCTTTTCAGCATCCCACAACAGCTCAACATCTTCAGGCTTGTATCTTGAGAACCTCTTTATCCAATATTCTGTGTTCTCAAAATCATTCCCACTATCAAGATCATTGATTATGTTTACCACAATTCCAGTCCAAGGCCAGCAAAACAAATCATTTTCTTGGGAGACAGGTGCTGCTAGTTTCAGTGGTGTTTCCGCCTCGTCTGCCAATTCATTTTCTAAGTATAATGTTAGAGCAAGATGATTAGCCTTTTGTTTTGCATTTCTGTTGAAGGAACCTTTGCTAACTCCAGACGCATGTTGATGCAAGTCTTTGTATTTGAAATCTTGCTTTTTCTTGCCAGCACAAAAAGGACATCTAAAGATGCCATTGGGATATTTAACTTTTAGGGTTCCATTCCTCAGTTGCTCATATGGTTTATCTTTGTACTCAGAAATCTCTGAATCACTAAAATCGGACTCATCACCAGAACTGTTATCCATCTACTCAGAATACAAACACAAAACAACACCCATGAGGTCATCATTATGATATTATAAAACTTCTATTTAATATCATAAACACTTAGAATTCAAATACTGTTAGTCAAAAAACATGAACGTCACATATTTTCTAATGGGTTATGGGTCACTAGGTTTCGGTGTTCTAATGTCTATCAACTCAATTTACAGACTTTTCAAATCAAGTCATGCAAGGTCAGATCAGACTCAAACAAATTCTAGTTTTGAATCAAACTCCAACACCCAATCCTTTGCAAGGACGGACCTTTTGAGTCCGGCTTCCTCCGTTTTTCTTCTTAAAAATCCTTGGGCCCCGTTGGTTTTTTAAGAAAATAATAAAGTTGAACTAGTTTTTAACAATACACTTAACGGTTTAAGCTTATTTATAAAATTCAGTTTTTCTAGTGCAAGTTAAATTAAATTTTTAAAGTTTTTAGATGATGATTGATCCAACCCGAATCGTCGAGCCAAATATACGATCCTGAACATATCGATATGATTTTTTTTTGTTATAATTAAAGCTTTTTTTTCAAGCTCCATCAATTATCCTTTGTACTCACTAAATTTACACAAAATCTAATTCCCAATCCCTTTTAGTAAAATGGACATGCCAAAATGGGTCAAATAATGATAATTCATATGGCTAGATATGTTAAAACAAACTGTAACGTAAAAGTATAAAACTAATACATCCAAAACATAATTCACAACCTTTAGTAATTATATTGACACTATAAATCATAGCTGCGGTATTGATTTAGATATTAAAGTCTCGGATCATTAAAATCTACAACAGCCAACAGGTGTTACAAAATAGTCAAATCTGCATCTATTGTTATATTTTCAGTGAAGCACATAAAAGTTTAGCATATATATTTACCAGGTTTATCATGAATAACGTCGCCTGTTTATATTCCAGTTATATTTCTATTCATTTCACTCTTATAATCTATTCTATTGTCTCCAAAAAAACTCCCTAAATGAGGAATATTTCTCGGCTAGAACGAGTAAGAATCAACTAAATGCCTTAAAAGTTTTATTTTAACACACACAATCTGAAAGTTGAAACTTCAATGATTCAACTACTATAACGAAAGAACAAACCCTAGACTACCAGATGGAATTAAAAAGAAGGAATAGAATACAAATCATGTTAGATTCAACAATTTGCTGAAGGCATATGATCAATAATCGGTAGAGAAGAAGTGATATTCAGTTGTAAGCAAAAAAGATACTTTACCTCGCTACAAACTTGAAAGAGCATAAACACCGTCGTCCGTCAGCATACGGCGGAGACTGATCGGCGGCAAGCAACGAAAACTGATCGGAGGAGACGAAGAGAACTGATTTGAGTTGGAGGGAGAATACTACTTGTAGGTGTCAGAAAAACTCGGAGGAGTTATTTTAGGCGGTACTTGATAAAATATATTTTCTAATCACTTTTCTTTTGTTTTTGTTTTTGTTTTTTTTTTTTATGTACTTGGTGTTCTAAACTCGAAAAAATATGAAATCTGAATCACATCTAAAATATGAAAAAAGTGCATCTGAAATCTAATTCGGATTGTTCGAGTCGGATAATATATTTTATATTCGGTTTGGGTTTCGGATATACAAAAAACTAGTTTTTTCGTGTCAGATAACCGAACAACCCGAATAAAACCAGTTTATTTGTGTTGTTCGGGTTTTTCGGGCCGGATAATATATTTTAATATTCAAGTCGGGTCGGGTTTCGGATAAACCAAAAAAATTTTCGAATCCGAATAACTCGATTAAAAAAACCTGAATAGCTCGTAATTCAACTCGATGAACACAGATCACCCCTACTTAATACAAGATTTCAATTGTTTTGTTGAAGTTGACGCTTTTAGATATACGTTCGAGTTCGAGTCATCTTAAAAGAAACCTTGAAACAAGATAAACTCTTTGGTCTGGATTCGAATTTAAACAATTCATAAAAAGTCAAAAGAATAATTACTAATAAGCTCTTTGATTGTATCACGCAAACAAAAGAAAACAAAACAAAACTAAAAACATTGGCGGATCAATTTTTTTTTAAGTGATGTCACTGTATTTGTATGTTCTAGTTTCATCGTATCGGACGTTTAAATTTTCTGGGTCGGTTGTACCATTCAGGTCGGGTAATGTTCATCACATAATTAAAAAATATCAAATAAAAATCGTGAATAGAAATTAAAAAACACATATTATAAATTCGATAAACTTTACAAATTCAAAAAAATCAGATATGTTTCCTATGAGTTTTCATCTTTAGAAAACGTTGCATTACATCTTCGACCGAAACTTGTTATAATAACTCTTTTGCAACATAACAAATGCAAAAATCATTCAGGTATTCATCTCTCTTTCTCTTACTTAATTTTGTCTTCACATCGTTCATTGAAAACAAAGTTCTTTCAACACTAGCCGTTGCAACATGTGCTGTCACTAGGCCAAAAACCGATGTTGTCACTCGAAAACACCGTTCATAAATGTCCAGATACGCTGAAAAATCGACGTTGTCCCGGGACATCGGAACCTTATGAATGCCTCCGCCCCTGACTAAAAATATTATGTTTTGAAGTTTTTAAAAATAAAAAAAGATTTACAATAATTAAAAGAAAGAAAAATATAAGGTTGACGATTTATTATTTAATCTTTTCATTTAACATACAATAAAACTTAACAAGTCCACAATTATAAGTTTGTATGTTTTTTTCTCTATTTCAACTCGAGAATAAGTAAAATTTTTAATTTCTTTTACGTTTCTATAAAATATTTATGTGAAATAAAATTATATTTTTATCTTTTATTCTCTTTATTAGTTTCTCTCCTTAATCTCATTTCTTTTTTATTTATTTATTTAGCATTATGTTAGCTAATTCCTCAACGGACTTCAATAGTCAATACTGGGATTTGGGAACAGTCCAGTAACCTAGTGGTGTTCAAAAAAAATCCGTATTCGAATACGGAATATCCGAAAATCCGAATCCGAAAAAATCGGATATCCGAAATTTCGGATTCGGATACCAATTTTGAAAGTTTTCGGATAATTCGGATGTCCGATATTCGAAATAGTATTTTTCCCGGATATTTTTTGGATATTCGGATACTTTTTTCGGTTAATTTTTCGGATATCCGGATATTTTTCGGATATTTCGGATGTTTTTCGGATATCCGGATATTTTTCGGATTTTTGGATATCCAAAATATATTTTTTAAATTTTTTATTTTTTCCCTAATTTCGGATTCGGATATTGAAAATCACTATCCGAAATTTTCGAATACCCGAAAATGAACACACTGTGTAACCCACCCATGTTCAGTTTACAACCTAGTGTGTGTGTATATATATAGGGAGATGATCAAATGTTAACTTATATTTATTGCATTCATCGAATAACTACATCTTATTATTTTGGGGTTCACATTAAAGTAAATATAAAGGTGTATGTTTTTTTTTAATTAATGTATGGTCCACTTACATTAATAAAAAAATAAGAAAAACATACGCTTTTAGATTTACTTTAATTTAGCCCCAAAATAATAAGATGTTATTCGGGTATCGCAATAAGGAATGGTTAACATTCGAACCATCCCCTATATATATGTGTGTGTATATATCACGAAAGTGTAACAAATATAAACATAATACATTATTTGTAACGAGTTGTAACGAATTTCGGTTTACATTGTCGTAAATTAAATATGGGTTGCGCTTAAGGTGTAAACAAGCCGAGCCGAGTTCCTTAAAGCTTGAGCTCGGATTGTTTAGACAAAATAGGGCTTGAGCTCGGCTCGTTAGAAAATTTTTAGGCTCAAGCTCGGTTCGTTTATGTTTTTATTATTTAATTTATTTACATTGATGTAAATACGAACATCCGGAAGTGCTTAACTAATAGAATAGGGGGCTGAGAAGCTCTTGCTTGCTGCATACTCCGTGAGCCTTCACTGCCCCGTTCTGTAACTTACCTTCTTTCGTCCGTCCATGAGGCTATAAAAAGAGAGAAAAGGGCGGCTATCTAGCGGGAGTCGTTTCGGTTGTATGCTTGGGTTGGGTTTTCCCCATGAATTGGTGGCTAGTGGCTAGGGGCTCCATCCGTATGGACTTGTGGCCAGCTTGGGCATCATTTAGCTATTAGAGGCAACGTACAAATACTTGACAGTTGATTAATTTGCCATTAAAAAAAGATGCACAGCTACATGTTCTTACTCTTACACGATTATATCAATATATTGATTTACTTTATACCAATGATGTCTTGTCCTAGTGGTAAGATGGAGGTATATAGGAAGTGATAGAAGACCCATGTCATGGGTTCGATTCTTGATCCCACTCGGTTTTACCGGCTTTCCACCATCGTGCCTTTGGGCCGGTGTTTGGGTCAGGTTTTCCCCGGGAATTGGTGGCTGGTGCGCTAGGGGCTTCGTCCATCTAGACTAGTGGCCAGCCTGTCCATCCTTTAGCCATTGGGGGCCGCATACGGAGCATCCGACAGTTGATTAGTTGATCATTTAAAAAAATGATTTACTTTATGATGTTAAACTGCGTTCATTTATACCATTAAATGCATGTTTACACTCTTAATTATTACTTTTCAAATCAAAAGTAGGCTCTATGCTACTTGTAGGGCATAGAGTGTCACGTTAATATAACTAGTTTTTGCCAGTCGCATGTTGTAGCAGTAAACGTGCGTACTATCACGATGGTGAGACGATTTACATACATTAAAACGCAGATGATAAAACACGGCACAACAACTAACAATTGGTCATAAAACCCTAAATAATACTTTGTCGTAAAAGTGATCGTCATTCTCCTTCAAAACCCGAAAGTGTACCCCGTCCTTAAGATAAGCGTAAAAGACTAGAGTAAAAACCCAAACAACATGGTAAGCATAAATAACTCAAAAGTAAAATAATAAAAAAAATTTCACAATTAAAAAACCATATATTTTCAGTCCAAACATTATTATACTTTGTCGTAAAAGTTACCGTCATTTTGTTGTAGAATCCAAAAGAGTACTATATTGTAAAAGCATGTGTCAAAACCCGAATGAAAACACAGAAACAACGATAAATAAAAAAAACCTAAAATTAAAACATTAAAAAACACACACTAAAAAATCATAAATTTAATGTGTAAACTTTTGACACAAGTCATTAATGAAAGACTAGTTATAACAAATGAATATCGGCTCTTTCGCCTTTGCATTTTACAATAACCAAAGTTATTGTAAAAAGGCTACTAGTTACATAGATTATCGGCTCTTTCACCTTTGCAATATATAATAACCTAAGTTACATTGCAAGGGCTACTACTTACATTGATTACACATAGCATAACACCATGGGACCGGATGATCAGGGTCCCTAATGGAGGCGTTTACCGGTTTACACATAGCATAATAAGATAATACATTGCATATAAACAAGTAGGCATACCATAACATATAAACTTACACTAATAGTTTGTTTGTGATTAACAAGTTTATGGTTTAATAATAAGTTTAGTGATTTGTCTAAAAGAATTGCTTTCAAATAATTTATGAATATTAATAAAAGATTTATTATTTATTTCAAAAAATAATTGTTTGTTTCTAGAATAATCATTTAAAATAAATTATTCTATGTGAACTTAAATTGTTAAAAATAAACTTTTAGATTTTTATATGATTAATTTTTATTAAATATTAAAATCATTTGTTTAGAATAAATATCTAAATGATTCTAGGATTTTTTTTCTATATAAACCTGATTTTTGAATAATCATTATGTTAATTTGTTTAATTAAGTATCTTAAATATAATTTTTCTTTTTATAAATAAATTGGTTATAAAATTATTTATTCTACACCTTTTTAAGATTTTTATCAATTAATTATTTAAATATGAATACTTCGCTTATATAAATAGTTGTTAAGAAAATTTTATTTATATCTTATGAAATAACAACAACAATAATAATTTCATATAATCTATAACAAAATTTATTCCCTTCGCGCGTTGCGACGGGTTATCACAGTACACTCCTGATAATGAATATTATATATCATTTGCAAAAACATAAGTTACATAGCAAAATCATATCTATCACCACGAACTCTATACAAATTTATCATAAAATCATACAAAATCCTCACAAATATGTTATAAAAATAATAGAAAAAAATACTCACAAAAATCCGTCTCATCGGCGAATCTTTAAAATTAAATACGCTTATCTCTGTTTACTACTTTTCAAAGTTAAAATTTTTTTGATGGTGTAAGTCTAAATTTTCAAAACGTCATTAAATGAATCAGACACTTAAATAATATAATATATAATATAATATAAAAAGCAATAAGCCTCTTATTATATAATAACATCAAATCTACTATTCCTTTTTCATCATTTATAATATATATAATAATTTGATTTAATATGAAAACATGTACTTAAATGATTTATGAATCATTTAGTAGATCAAAATTAGTTTAAATACTAAAAATAAACTAATTAATTTTCAGTAATCTATTACTTTTATCAAAATTTTTGTAACTTATTTTTTAAGATTTACTGGAATATATTTATAATTAATTAATTATAGAAAAAAAAATGAATGGAATAGGCTAGGGGTGTTCATCGGGTCGGAAAAATTTTTTGGTCTATCAGAAACCCGACCCGAAATCCAAAATATATTATCCGACCCGAAAAGCCCGAAAGCGTTCATCCGAATAACCCGAACAACCATGTTTTTTTCAGGTTTTTCGGATATCCGACCCGAAAAGCCATTTTTTGCATATCCGAAACCCGACCCGAATCTAAAATATATTATCCGACCCGAAAAACATTTCGGAGACGGTTTTTTCAGGTTTCGGATACGATTCGGATTTCGAATTTTTTTGAGTTTCGGATATTTTGAACACCCCTAGAATAGGTTGGAAATAGCAAAACCGGTTCAGATACCATGCCCGCGAGATTTGCAACCAATACACGCGGCCGAACACACGCACCTTACCGTTGTGCTAGGCCGGGGAGTCACTGATGGATGTTGTTTCCAATTGTTCTTATACAAAACTCAAATCGCCCTCCTTTTCATCGCATGAACCTTAATCGGGTTCGAATCAAATTCGCTTTATCCTATGATCGTGAGCCTTTTCCAAGGTTAGGGCTTTTGATCCGTGGCTTTTAACGAGTGAAATGGTGTAAAACATTACCTGGTTTGTGATTGTTTTGGTAGAGTTCGAGTAATGGGCAGGTCGTGATCGGTTCTTGCGTTGAATCCTCCTTAGGTGAGTTTGTTTGTTTATTTTTAGGCTCAGACTTGTTCGTGATGGACCAAGGAACGTTTTTAGATAGTTTAATTTTGATTTTATACTCGTTTGAATTGAGTTCGTATTTTTAGTTCGTATGTGTGTGTTTGGAATGTGAAGTTACATGATTTGGAATTGATTTCGGTTTGATTACTAATTAGAAGGGATTGCGCGTTCGGACCCGTTCCAAACTGGTCAAAATCCAGTTGTTACCGCCTTGTGATGAGTTGGAGAATGAAACGAGTTTCATTGAACCCATGGGTCGGTCCAGTGAGTTCACGGGTAAAGAAGGAAAGCTAGTTTGGGGTTATTGTAGTTTTAGCCCTTGAAGTTTAGTGGTTCAACAGTTTTGGTTTAATCCTTCCTGTCTTTGAATTAAGTTTGTAATTTACCATTTTGATCCCTATAGTTTATGAAGTTTCTTATTTTAGTATTATAAGTTTACAAAAGTTTATAAACCTTTTATTATGTAAATATAACAAGTTTATAAAAACTTTATAAATTTATAAGTTTCTACTCTACTATAATTTTTATGAAATAATTTCATATAAGTTGTATAAAATCCTTTATATATTATTTTGCATACACACATATATTTTATTTTAAATCTAATTAGGGTTTATGATATCATTCTTAAACATCATTGTGTTTACACACATATATGTGTGTGTATAATATGTAAGTATAAAAAATAAACCTTATTATGATTAATTTAGTTTATAATTTTTTTGTCACATTTGATTTAAATGTGTGTGTAGAACTTTAATCTGTTTTATTTTAATAAAATTAAATTATCAATCCCATTAAATTTCTACTTGTTTATTTTATTATCTCAATGTTTATAAAAAGTCTTATTATCATGTTTAATTTTATTAAGATTTAATTTTTATTAAACCATAATAAAATTTTATTCGTGTATTAATGAATAAAATTCGTTTATTTTATTTTGTGTATTAATGCATTGTTGTCTATATTCGTGTTATGAATAAAATTCATTTAAGGACTTTCATAGTTTGTTAGCACGGTTATAAGTGTAAATTCACAATGAAATCCCTAGGGGTTGCATTTCACATTTAGGTCATTATATAATATACTTGTCATTGTGTTTTACGTTCAAGTCATTGTGTAATATACTCATCATTTTGTTTTACATTCATGTTATTGTGTTTTATGTTTAGGTCATTGTGTGATATACTTCTCATTGTGTTTTACATCCAGGTCATTGAGTAATATACTCATCATTGTAATTTAAATTAAGGTCTGAAAAATTCGCCATAGAAGACGCTCTTGTGGGATCCTCACGGACCATTGTGTAATATAATTATCATTGTGTTTTACGTTCAAGTCATTGTGTAATATACTTATCATTGTGTTTTATGTCCAAGTCATTTTGTAACATACTTAACATTGTTTTTACGTTCAGGTTATTGTGTTGTATGTACTCCTCATTGTATTATACGTTTTAACTTATTTCATTTTTTTGTTATTGTTTTTCATATATTGAATAAATTTGTTGTTTATTTTTTATGTTTTTCATATTAGAAGTACACAATGGTGTTATTTCAACATATTATTTTTTAAAACTTAATTTTTTTAGTAACATATATTTCAGGTTATTATGTCATATGTATTTACCATTGTATTTTATGTTTTTGACTATTTGACTGATTTTATCTTATCATTGCTTTTATGAATTTAATGAATATGTTGTTTTTTTTATTATTATGATTTGCATATAAAAAGTATTAATTATGTTGTTTCATCATCATTATTTTTAAAGCTCATTATTTTAGAAAAACAGTAAGACACAATGATAAACAAAAAGAAAAAACGACAAAGAAAAAGACACAATAACAAACAAATAGATACAATAACGCATTACAAATATACAAGGTGAAGGAAAACATATATATATTTTTTAATTTTTTATATATTAATACTATACTCGTTTAAAAGATAAAAAACACTCTTTTTTTGGTGTAATTTTTTTTCAAAAAATAATATCGTATATAAAAGTTATAACTGTTTTAAAAATAGGGGAAATATGATAAAAAATCAACAAAATATGACTAAAATACCCTTGCAATAATTTTTTAATATAACTTTGATATTAACTAGTAAATTATAGATTCAATGAACCAAAAGCTTTCTCACACTTCTCACTAATTTAAGTATAATCTCACCCTATACATATAGGAGGCGGATCAAATACAAATGCTTATTAGTGTGAGAAGCGTATGATGAATTCTGGACCTTTTGATCAAACTAATCAATGAGTAATATCTAGTGCACCCACTTTATACAACTTTTACGCAAAACAAACGTAAAATATAACTGGAAGGGCAAAAGAGGAACATCCACATGTTCTATATTACAACAAACTCCACTCGCTTTTTAAAAATTGAATAAGTTTGACATGCTTTAATATTTTTTAAAAAAATTACACCATAAAATTGAGAATTTTATTATCTTTAATTTGAGTATAGTATTGTTATAGTTTTTTTAAATTTTTTTACACGGTCCATGATTTGTATGCTTGGTATGTGATTATGCAGTTGGTCATTTGATTATGTACGTTAAAAGATGTTCCATGCTTTTGATATAACGTGGTCCGTTATTATACATTTTGTCCTTGATTATGTGTGTTAAAATACGGTATGTGATTGTTATATAATCTAGTCCGTAATTATTAGTCCGTGATTATCCCGGTGGTCCTTGATTATAGGTGTTAAATGTTAGTATGTAATTTTATATGAATGATAATGGCTCTAACCCAGAAGGCACATGCAGGCTAATTTCATTTGTACGTTAACCATCCCATATATATATATAATAGGAGATGATCAATAGTTAACTCTATGTTATTACGTTAACTATTTAACTCTTTTCAGCAAATAAGAACCTGCCACATCACCACACTTTTTTTGTATCTAGAAGGGCAAAACTGACTTTTTCACTCATGCATTAAATGAAGTCAAGGTTAGTGTGTTTTTCCATCTTACCTTTAATACCACTTTATTCATATGTACTTTATCTCATTTCTCTTTTTCACACACACAAACACTCATCTTCAAATTTCTTCCAGATGTGATTACCTTAACCCTTGCTTCAACAAAAAAAAACACAAATCACCATACAATGGAAGCAGATTCAGGGATGTGTTCGCCTCTGTTCTGGCAAAACCCAAATCCCCAGACGCCCAAGCGATGAAAGAAAGAATTCAAAAGAGATTCATGTTTTGACCATGGGGATTTACCCATCTTCTTCTTGAGTAATCAAAACCCTAATTTCACTATCAATCTGAGTTCAAGTACAAAGGGCAAAAAAAATGTTTATTTCTTTTTCTTTTTTTTTTTTTCATAAATCATGCCATAACATTCATAGGTTTTTTTCTTCTCATAGATTATGTGATGATATTTGTGGGTTTGGATTTTTTTTATCAACCTTTGGTCAATTTTTTTATGATTTCATTATTTCAGGTTACTAACCTTAGCATAATATCTTACTTCAATAACACAAAATTTTGGTTTGTCTTTAAATTTGTATTTATGCTATTGTATTTATATGTTTACGTTCAAGTATTTTGCAAACAATTTCTTGGATCTGCAAATGAAGCTTATTTGGTTGAAATTTGGAATAATTCTATTTCATAGATATCATTGTCGCAATTAACTTTATGGTCATGAAAACAACAAAGTATTTTTGAAGTATATAACTTTAAATGGTGGCTATCTCTCGATATTTCCTTGAAGGGGTTTTGGATCTGTATGAATTTGGAGAAGGGGTAGTACTCGTAGTTGATTCTGATGCTCATGAGGTCGTATCTTCCACTTCAACGCCAGGACACCTTGGCTTCGTGGTCTAGATCGCTGGAACACCTTGGTTTTGTAGTCTAGATCATTAAAAGTTTGTTTACATCACCTTACAGCAAAGTAACACGAGCTTACATGATCTTACCGTAAAGTAACATGAGCTTACATCAACTTACAATAAAGTAACATGAACTTACATCAACTTACAACAAAATAACATGAGCTTACATCAACTTACAATAAAGTAACACTCACTTACGAAAAACTTACAGAGTCACCTGCATCAATCTATGTTTTGTTACATTAATGTAATTGTTCGTTATATTGATGCAATATGTTGTTTCTTAACTTAGATTGAAGAAATTGTAGGTTATATTGATTTAATTTGTTGTAGTAACCCTTATTCAAGCAAATATATGTAACATTTACTTACATTAATGTAACAACCACTTACATTAACTTACAGTATTATAACACATTCTTACGTTATTTCTTGTTTAAAAAAATGTTTATTTATTTTAAAACCTTAATAACCTTTTTAACTATATTAAGCTATTTTAATTAACACAATTTAGTATTACTAAAAATACATATAACAAAACTATCGAGCATGTTTAATAAAAATGTGTATCCATAATTTATTCAAATTTAAGTACAATCAATTAATGGATGACATGACATGTCTAGTGTAATAATGAAGAGAGAGTAGAGATGTACTTTTAAGAAAAACTTTTGACCAAATACTCTTGTTGCAGCTTTTTCTTGGATAAAAAGTTCCTATTTTGGCTTTTTTTTTGAATTAAAGAATTCAAATATTAAATGCAGTTTATTCTCAGTCATTGGATCATCTTTTTAGTTTATTTTAAACCATTAGGATTTAGTTATATAGTTATCGCATTAAGATAGAGTTAACATTCGAACCATACCCTATATTAAAGATTTTCTCTTTAAGACCGGGTTTTCAAAGTATTCAAACCCTACCCTGGATTTGAATAAAATGAAAACCTAATCTTAAAGAGAAAACCCTTAAACCCTATCTCAACCGTTAGATCAACATTTTTTTTCTTTCTAATTTATTAATATGACAAGGGTATAAAAGACTTTAACCACTCACCCATATATATAATAATTTCTCTCTTTCTCTCTCATTTAAAACATGTTTTCACAAAACAAAATCTCTGATCCCTCTCTACTTCTCTCTACCGATGAAGAAGGTTGTGGTGGTTCCACAAGGTGGTGGTGGTGGTTACAGGTAGCGATGGTGGTTCCAGGAGGTGGTGGTTTCATGAGGTGATGGTGGTGGTGGTGTGTCTTGGTGGTGATGGTGGCTGGAAGGTGGTGGTGGTGACCATCTTCAAAAACAACATCGGTGGTGGTGGTGGTGACCATCTTCAACAACAACATTGGTGGTGGTGGTGACCAACACGAACAACAACACCGGATCTAGCTTTTAGATGGCAGTGGTGATGGAGATGAGTACTCGTAAACAAAGAAGGTGGTGGGTTGTGGTTTGGTAGTGGTGTGGTAATAGTGGTGACGACGGTGGTGGCGATGAAGGTGATGATGGTTCAAAGACACGCTTAACCAGGTATACATTCTGTATCAAAATTTGTACATTTCTGTTTTCTACACATGTGTAGTTGTATTTCGTGTATTGAAGCTTGTACATTTTTATATATACACATGTGTAGTTTTCATATTTTATAGGTATTGCTTGAACATGTGTACTTTATGCAGTAAAACATGTACATTTTTATTACTACATATGTGTAGTTTTTCAGATCTTATATGTGTGCTTGACCAGGTGCATTTTATGCAATAAAACTTGTACATTTTTATTACTACACATGTATACTTTTTCAGATCTTATAGTCGTTGCTTGAACAAGTGTACTTTTTGTATTAAAACTTGTATATTTTTATTTTCTACATATGTGTAGTTTTTCAAATTTTATAGTTGCTTGACCATGTGTACTTTGTGTAATAAAGTTGTGCCTTTTTATTACTACACATGTGTAGTTTTTGGTGTTTTGGTTAATTTGATGTTCTTTTATCAATTTACACATGTGTAATATTTATTATGGTTGAAAATATGTAATATTGTGTTTGTGTAGTGAAATTTGTGTTTGATACATATGTGTATATATATTTTTTCTTTAAAAAAATATGACTTTTTTTTTATTTGGTAATCAAACACTCAAACATATAGAAAAAAAATAGAGACTGATGAAGAGAGAGAGATGACACAGGAGAGATAGTCTGATAGAGAGAGAAAATGAGAGAGGAGAGAGAATTTGACAAATATTAAGGAGAAGATAGGAGAGATAGTGAAAAAAAATCACTTATACCCCTTAAAGGGTAAAAGATGTATTTTCTTTTGAAAAACCTCAATAAAAATAATCAACTATAGTTGTAGACCGCATACTTATTCAATTTAATTAATTAAAAATGAAAATAAGTTTGATCTAACGGTCTACGCAGGGTTTAAGGGTTTTCTCTTTAAGATCGAGTTTTCGAAGTATTCAAACCCTACCCTATATATAACTAACTATAAATGTATGTGGTCAAATTTTGATGTTTTACAATGGTATAGTCAATATTTTACTAAGTTTTCCGTTATAACTTGAGACATTTTTGGCATTCAAATCACTATTGTTGCTTAAGAATCAACAAATGAAAGTTGGTGTGGCAATAAGATTAAAAAAAAGTATGAAATCATGATGGATCGATTATGGAATGGAAACTCAAAAGAAAATTACTGTTATTGTTTATATTCTACAATATAAGAATTTTTTATAAAAGTTCATTTAAAAAATATATAAGAAAAGCCAAAAATATATCATGATGTGACGTGTATAAATTTTATTATGGGCCATATTGTGTCTGTGGCAATATAATTAAGTACATAAAATAAACGTAAGAAATTGCAGCAACTCGGTTGTGGAGACCAAAATATAGATAAAAAAGAGTTATGTAACGATATCATTGTTTCTCATTCATTTTTTATTTCACATTTTTATTGTAATAATACTTTAATGTCCGTCGATATAACTCATGGTTAAAATATATAAAAAAAATTAACATATAAAAACAATGTTAAAAAATTGAATTATATATGTTGTAGTGTAGCACCCCGAATTTTTCTAATACAAGTTATTAGAAATTTCGAGTGCGTAACGAATAATAAACTTGTAGGAAGATGGATGAAAAATAAACTAAGTTAAGTACACGAAATAGGGTACTCGAAGGAGATTTCGTGAACCCTAAGTTTAGGAAATGCAGTACTCGAAATTGATTTTGAAAACCCCAATTTTGAGTACCCGGTTCGAGAACCTTGCCTATATATATGAGTGCATTGGGAAACGTGCTAACCTTTGGCTGGAAGCATTCTCTCTCAAATACTAAAAGGGGGGACTGTTCGGGAACTACAAGGAACGACTTTTGAGGGCATGATGTATGATGTGATGAATAAATGCTAAGGACATGTTAATGAGGCCATGATGTATGATATGATGAATGGATACTAGCATGACATGTGTGTGATGCCATAATGTTATGATATGATAATATGATACTAGTATGCTATGATGGTACGCTGATTTGATGCTAGTATGTTATGATGAGATGGTACTAGCATAAACAATTATGAGTAATTCTATGATTAGGATAAGATTATGATGAATGAGCGTTTCTCCCACCTTCGTGTGGGGCAAGTATGTATGATGAGAGATGATATGATGCTAGTATGTCATGAGTGTTGCTCCCATATTAGTATGGGGTACGTATGTTATATGACTGTTGCTTCCACATTCGTGTGGGGTAAGTATGATGTTGCTTCCGTACTCGTTACGGGGTAAGTATGACGGTTGCTCCCATATTCATATGGGGTAAGTATGAGGCTGCTCCACTCTTGTAACTGGGTAAGTATGGATCTGCAGAACGCTTTGGCAAGTCAAATCCAAGGTTATGGAGCTTTGTGCCGGCATAAGCCCACTGTTACGCTCAGTAGCGGTGGTTATATGATGATGATGTTTACGATGTTTAAGTGTTATGGTTTGCATGTACGATGATGTTGTTTTATGATGTTTTACTAAAACTAGAACTCACTAGCGTAAGCTAACATTTTAGCATGTATGTCAGGTTAGAGCTATGGCAAGAGGATGAATGGAACTCGGGGCATAGGAGTGAGGTCCGGTGGTTTGGCAATCGCAAATGTTTTTGATACAAATTATCTCAGTATAATTTGTATTTGAGAATGTTTAAATTTCCGCAGCATATTTATAAAAGTTTTTAGTTTAAAAGCTATGTGTTATAATAAAAACCAACCTTTGTGAGGCACATGGGATAGGGGCCTCACATGTAGGATGCAAAAGTCAAAACTTTAATAACTTAAACATTTTACGAACTTAAAGGGTGAGTTTTAGTTGGTTATGCAAATCGGAACATAGATTGTGTCAGTCTATTTTTTCACAATAGTTGCACGTTATTGTCAATTAATATGACCCATTATTATTATTATTATTATTATTATTATTATTATTATTATTATTATTTTTTGAATCAAAAAACGAAAGTGTAAAGGAAAAAAAATCAGATTACACACACAGTGTATAGTATAAATTCTAAACTCTAAAAAAGAGTTAAAGTGACATTCTAAATAGGTTAGGGATGAAACTTAAGTTTAAAGCGACAGGAAACTAGAAATAGCCGATGATAAGTTGTCACTAACACCTTAAATTGAGTGTTTGGATAAACTTTGAACTTAAAAAACTTGTGATAGTTAACATGATATTCTATAAACTTTAGGATGAAACCTAAAAGTTAAAATTTTTAATAATAAACATAAGGATAAACTTTAAAATTAAAAGATTTGAAATTGATTGAGGCTTAGAAGTCATCAATGGTCCCATTATACAAAGTTTTAAGGATGAAAGAAAAAAAAAGTAATAAGAAAAATTTTGAAAATTTGAAAGTTAGAGGGTTAAAATGGTTTTTGTTAAATTACCACCAATACTTCAAACTAAGTGTAAAAATAAAATTAAACAACATAAATGAAATTAAAATGATGAGGCTTGTGCCTCATTTGGTTGCTACCGAGGAGAGAAGGGTGAAGCTGTATATGGACCGATTGCCTCCAAAGGTCAGAATTCATGTTAAGGCCAATGCCCCAAAGACTTTTTATTCCAGCGTTGAGCTCAGTGGAATAGCTTGGGATGATGTGATGGCAACTGAACCAGCCAAAGATGAGTCAAAGGTGAAAGAGTCCTCCTAGACCAAGAGGGGTCGAAGAGACCAACGAAAGTTTTCAAGCAAGAAGGTGAAACATGAGGAGACGAACATATGCAACAAGTGTGGGAGAAGCCACACGGGACAGTGCCTGGTGGGCACCAATTTATGTTTCCGATGGGGAAAGACGGGGCATTTTTCTGCCGATTGCCCAAACGCCACTCAATGTTTCAACTGCAAGGGGTATGGACATGTGTCTAAGGACTGTCAGAGGAACAAAGCAGGAACCTAAGGGCAGAAGGATGAAAGGAAGAATAACAAGCAGAAAACTAAGGCCTGAGCCTTCACCATGACCAAAGATGATGCTATTAAGAACCCGGACGTGGTCATAGGTACCTTTTCTATCAACAATAACCCTGCTTTTGTATTGTTTGATTCTGGTGCCAGTATGAGTTTTGTATCTTCTACTTTCTGTGATGGGTTATCTGGGAAGGTTAAGAAGATAGATCGGGTATTTGACGCAAAGACGACTATTGGTAAGATGACCAGGGTGACTGAGGCTATTGATGATTGTTATGTTGAGATAGAGGGTTAGAAGTTCCCAGTACGATTGTTTCTTATAACCTTGGGAGGGTTCGAAGTAGTCTTGTGTATGGATTGGTTAGCCAAATATGAGGCTAATATTGTATGTCGACACAAGATGATATGCTTACGAGCATTGGATGGGAGTCATGTAAGGATTTATGGTGATAAAGCAATGTATGCGCCGAAGATCATTTTGATGATCAAGGTTGATGTTATGATGAGGCAGGGGTGTGTAGCCTACTTGGCCTACGTGATTGAGGAACGCATGGATATGACGACGATTGATGATGTACTCGTGGTGCGTAACTTCCCCGATGTATTCCCTGAGTAATTGCCTGGATAACCAACGGAACAGAAATTGAGTTCCAAATCGACTTAGTGCCAGGGGCACAACCTATCGCCAAAACAACTTATCGTTTGGCTCCTACCGAGATGAAATAAATGATGACCCAGCTACAAGAACTCCTTGATAAAGGTTTTATATGACTGAGTGTCTCTCCGTGGGGAGCAACAATGTTGTTTTTGAAGAAGAAATATGGTAGCTTGCGTATATGCATTGAACAAATGGAACTGAATAAGTTGACCATAAAGAACATGTATCCTCTACCTAGAATTGATGACTTGTTTGATCAATTTCAAGGTGCAAGTTGGTTCTCAAAGATAGATCTCCGATTCGGTTACCAATAGTTGAAAGTCCAAGAGCAGGATATTCCAAAGACTGCATTTCGGATACGTTATGGACACTATGAGTTTATCGTTATGTCATTTGGATTGACGAATGCTCCTGCAACATTTAAGGATTTGATGAACAGGGTATGCCGACCGATGCTAGACCGATCATTGATAGTGTTTATTGATGATATTTTGATTTATTCAAGGAATGAAGGAGACCATGCTTTCCACGTACGAGAGGTATTGGAGATCCTGAGGAAAGATAAACTTTATGATAAATTCTCCAAATGCGCCTTCTGGTTACGAAAAGTTCAGTTTCTGGGTCACGTGGTGAACCCAGACGACATTATGGTCAATCCAGCTAAAGTTGAAACGGTTATGAAATGGAGCCCTCCGAAGTCACCAACAGAAGTACGCAGTTTTCTTGGTTAGGCCGGCTATTATCGAAGATTTATTCAAGACTTCTCAAAATAGCAACATCACTGACGAAGCTCACGAATAAAGACGTAAAGTATGAATAGGGCCCGAACCAAGAACAAGCATTTTCAGTGCTCAAGGAGAGACTTACCCAAGCTCCTGTCTTAGCGATGTCAGATGCGAATGATGATTTTGTTGTTGTAACATCAGTGCCGTAAACGTTACCGGAACAGTGATCTGCACAGTAACTAGCACAGTAACTCAGGTACAAACTATGTGAACTATTTGTATGCTATTATCATGTAATGCTTGACACTAAAATATTATGCAATTGTTTCAGCAATCTGATTAAATCTTTCGGTTTAACTGTCAGAAACATATCAGAAAATAATGAGTTGACACACGAATGCTTGTTAATATGCTAGTTTGTATAAACGTATGTGAGGTTGAACAAAGCAAAGCAATAATAGACGTCGTTACAGGAATGCTAAATGGACGGAATATTAGTATAGGTGACGATCTGTACTAATACATCTGAAAGTTTAACGTTCTGAATGATGTCCAATAATTAGAAAACCATATTGAAAAGTGACATTATCGTCGTATTCGTACGGGTGACGATTCGGACGAATATGCGCGACGACTATACAATTCGATTTAAACTGTAATTTAAACGTTTAAGAAAATTTAAAATAAATGAAAGATAATTAGTTAATTTACTAGGAATAACCATCTAAATTAATATAATAAAATTTACTTTTAAAACTGTAACATTTCGTTACGAAAACGGAACAAAACCGACGATTTTACGCGAAAACGAGCAAAACCGAACGAGATCGAACACACCCGGGTAGATGAAAGCCATTAATATGGCAATAAATGCCACATTCAAGCTTCCAACTACCCATTTCATCACCAAAATTTCGGCCCTTTCTCTCTCTAACTTTCTCTCTCTAAAAACCCACCATCTATCTCTTCCATTTCTCAACCAAATCAAGAGATTTTGGTGTCTAAACAACCACCAGAACACATAGATCATAGAAGTACAGTCGATCCAAGCTTTATACCATCGGACTCGAGGTAAAAATGAAGTTTTGTTGCGATTTTAGGGTTTTCAAACCTTAGGTTCGAACCACCCATGGAAACCGGCTAACCACCTTTCATCCTTTAGGAACGAGTTTCGGTTCATGTCCTAGCTGTTTAGCTCGAAAATGAGGGTTGGCTTTGATGCACGCCGGCGGCCGAATGGCCTAGGATACAAATGGCCGAATGGCCACCTTCGGCCGAATAAGCCCCTTCTCATTCGATCGGCCAAGTTCTTTCGCCACTAGCCTATTCGATCGGTCAACATTCGGCTTAACCCCTTCGGCCAAGCAGCTCAGTCGTTCGGCCTAGTTAGGCCACATCGATTCGACCCTTACCCCTATTCAGTCGGCAGCCATCAATCGGCCAAGCTCCATTCGCCATGGCCATGCGGCCTAATCCTTTCGGCTGACTTACTTTCGGCCCACTCCTTCATTCGATCGGCCCCTTTTGCTTCGGCCCAAATACATTCGGCCAAGTCCTTTCGATCGGATGAATGAAACCAGGATCATGAATGGGTAAAGAATAATGGAGGGTTACTAAACAAGGATACTTTTGTGAGAGGTATAAACACACACACACACACCCCCTTTACATGCATGGTGTGTGTGTGTATGTGTGTGCATGGGGAATTATTAGGGTTTCCTAATAAGAAGCAAATCTAATAATAAGTGAGGGTGATAAACTTGAAAAATTTTCATGCTAAAGGTCAAGACATAAATACTTCACTAAAAAAAATATCAAACATACATCTTGTCTACCAAATGGGGTTGAAGTTAGACAAAGAAATAAGCAACAACAACAAGGTTATTAACTAGTTTAGTATAAAGCATGAAATGCAATAAAGCAAGGAAGCAACTTGTAACACCCACTTTATAATAGTTTTATTTAAAATACGTGCGGAAATATGGTCCCAGATTTTTCTCAATTTTTCGACAAGACCCATTTTAAAACATCTATTTCCTTACGAAATAAACCTGTTCAAAATCAACAATTTACACAATAACAAACTATTACCGCCATCACTAATTCATGTCATAGTAACCAGTACTATTTGACAACACCACTATAGAAACCTCCGACTTGTTATAACTTATTTATCAACAGAAACCCAAAACGATACCACACTTATTATAACATTCAAGTTTCACCAAAACCATTTAGCAACGGGTCACATGACATATTAGACAACTTATCCGAGACTTGTTCAGTTCCTTATTGCATTGGAGCTTTACTTGCAATTACATCCAACATTTTAAATTAGCAAAATGCTAAGTAAGTAATCAATGCCACCATATTTGTACAAAATAATAGTTATCACCACCCACGTTAATTAATACTTGCCACCATTTTATTTAAACTGACATTAGTCAGAGTCTACTATCCACCATCCAATATCCACCATATAGTAAGAGAAATCATCTCTTACACAATCACCATATAATAGGATTACTACCATCATAAGTAAGATATAAATCTTACATTTTTCCACTACAATGAAAGTATAAACCTTTCATTTTGCCACTATAAGGAAAATAAATTTCCACCACCATAATAGAGGTGTATTCTCTATTTAACCACCATATCTTTTATAAACCACTATGAATCCACCATATATTTTATAAACTACTATGAATTCACCATATATACAATCCACATGTATCTTTACTCCTTTATAATGGAGATTGGAAAGAAAGTGTACATGATCTTAAAATTAAGAAATGTACCACCAATTAAGCTTCTGGTATAACACCACACTGCATATCCGGGTATTCTTGTGCTCTTTGGTTACCTACTTTCCCCTCTCCCTTAACCCTTTTTTCCATTTTCTTCTGCTTTCCCCTCCAAACGAACGCCTCATTCCTCTATACAGGTGAAATTTCCCTTAATCGCAAGTTGTCAGCACATATGGGATTTCTCAACAACAGAGGTGACCGGAAGAAGGAAGATGCAATAGGTAAGCATCTTTCCTTGAATACTTCGCTTGTGAACAGATTACACATGAAAACAAGTAAAATGGCTCCACATTCAAAATTCAAATCCCAGATTTCTCCTATAAAGAGAGCTATTTTTGTTCGATTGAAGCCACATCTTTCAAAATTCGTTTCTGGTCCAGCCAAATCTGCTTTCGAAATTGGTATTCCTCTTCGTAATATTATTGTTCGATTAATGCAATGTTTAACCTAATTTTTATTTTTAGTTCTTGGTCTGGAGTTATTTGCAACCACACTTCATCTCCTTCAATTGTCATTGGTATGCCTCCTCACATTTCGATTTACCTTATTTTTAGTTCTTTCAATCTGGCTAAAATTTAATGCGTTAATTTCTTGATTCTATGCTTTTTTTTTTGTTTTGTGAAGAGGGTAACTGTTAAGCTGTGTATACCTGTCAACAGCATCCAAGAGAGTCAATGAAGAAGGAATCTGAACACAAAAATTAAAAATGCCTAATAAACTCCAAGCTTCTATATTCATGTTGGTACCTCAAGCACCCCAAAAAAAACAACACTTGTTTTCAGAATAACAGGAATGGATTCAACGTGATACATGTCTTTTCTTCCTTTTCTATAGAAGTGCAACATTGCAGTCGGTTAATTAAGTTATTATCCAGGCTGTTTAATTGCTGTTTAAATTATGTATTTATGTAGGCATGTATGTCCTTTATTTATGAATGTATATATGCAGCATGTATGTATATAGTAGATAGATGTATGTTATTATGTATTTATACATACTTTTTGTATGTATGTAGGTATTTTTTCTATGTATATATGTATGAAGGGATGGGTGTCTTTCGTAGATCACAACCTTAAAATAAAATTTTCTTTTTCAAAATTATTTAAAGAAGAGTAGTATTTTTAATTTGTATCATAAGATGTCATACTTTCATACATATAGTTGATTTAAGTGCGAACGATGACTTTTAAATATCTTTTAGTTGATTTTTAACTAGGAATAATAATGGTATGAAAAAAGCATGTTAATGATAAACTATATATGTGTGAGAGTCGAGAGAAAGCCATTAAAAACGTGACATCCAATACACAATTTATAACAGGGCTGCTTTTGTTTTAGAATCTACATTCTAGCATATTCATCCATTTTTGTGCAGATTGAATCACGTAAGGTAGTTATCTTTTTATGTCAGTACATGACACAATTAATGATTCTATTTTACACCATGTTGCTTGGGGTTTTAGTCAATTTTCCTGCAATTGGTATAGGAAAGAATGTAAGTCCTCCTTTCTAGAATTTATATATTTTATTTTGAGGTATTTTGAATGAAACAACTTTAAAAGTCTGAGTAATTATGTTGTCCCTTTTTTTGGTCTTTTTAGTCACATCATGTTGATGGCCTTACTAAATCTAAGGTGAGGGATCTTCTAGAAGCTCAAGAGAACTTCAATCAGACTTCATCTCTTTAATTGGGGACTCAGGGAACAATCTAGGAGCAGTACGATATTAGCTATAGTTTTTGTTCTTTTAAATTTTGTTGTGTAGTTTTTTTTAGAACAATAAAGAGTGTCTTATTATTTTCACAAAGAACAATAAGAAATTACTTTAAAAATGCATACCGTGTATAAAGATCATGGTTTTTGGACTTGATGTATGCATATTATAAAATCATATGCATTCAAAATACATATTTTAAGCAAAAAAAATGTATAAAAAAATACTTGAAATGTTACAAATAGAGATAAAAACATAACTTGAACTTGGTGTATATGTTTCTTTGAGCAGAGGCATGCAATAATCTTGGAATTCAGGAGTTATATATAAAGTCCGGAACAACCTTGATAAAGTTATATAGTGTTATCAGATAAATGTTGCTACCTTGAGTGCATAATCTGTTAAAAAGAATCAGAATCCAGTTTTGATAAAAGAGCAGAATAATTTATGTATGTATGAACTATGTATGTTGCAATCTCTGATTCCTAAGCTGTATCTACAATTAAACTGCTCAAAATCCCATGTGTCACAACCACCTGCAGTTAAATATATAATGATAGCAAGGATCTCCTTTGATACAGCTGCAAGACAAAGTTCTTTGGTAAACCAGATCAAACCATACTCTCTGAACACTCTTGAAGCTATATTTTGATGGTCATTTTGGTAGGTAATCTTGAACAAGATTTGATTTTGTTATTTTTTCTTCATTAATGTTGAATGACATGACTTTACCTAAGAAACCACACAGATAATGCCACAAACTTCAGTTGTGTGAGGGATAGATTCTTAATCCTTAGGTACATATTTGGGATTTGAGTTTTGACTTCAAACTTATTTGAGGGGTTATTCTCTATTAGTTCTCTGTAAAAGATTATGAAGACCTTTTCATGTTTACAATCTAGAAATAGGGCATTTGTTGTTTTTCTATTTCTGGCTATTGCATTGCTATGTGCATACGAACTCTTTGAACAATGCATAAGAACTGCTTGATTATGCATTATACAGTTAACTAACATACTTGCACATGATACCACTTTAAATTGTTGCAATACTATAAATGAAATCAGTTCTTATTTTCACAAGAGATGCATGTATTATTAAATTAAGGTAATTTAATAATTTAATTAAAATATCATACTATTCATTTATAATATATTTACTTACTCATTTCTCTTTTACATAAATTAGGATTATGGCTGGGATGGAATAAAGAAAAAGCTGGAATACTTTGAGGGTCCTGGAACACGTGTTCGAACCATGTAGTTGACACGTGGATTTTTTAACAATAAACATTTGTTTCTAACCAACTTTGTTATTTGTGTATATTAATTTTGTGAAGTTTTGTAAAACTCATATTGCGAACAACACGTTGTATATTGTTATTGTCACCGCCGCATCGTGCGGGTTTCCGACTAGTTCTGCTATATACATATATTAAGGATGTTCAACCATTATTAGTAAAACCACCATAACAACTCTAACCTACCATAAAAACACATGACTCCGCATCGAATCATCTTTACATCATTTCTTATATAGTAATCCGGTTAGATTACTTACGTCTATCTGCAAGGGATCCTGCTTGATTATCCTCTCGATTGAAATCTCGTTTTCCTGTTAAACTCTATACGGGTCAATATTTTTATATCCATTCAACCTTCTGTTTCGAAATGTTTATATAAACATTTGCATGAATATATATATATATATATATATATATATATATATATATATATAGGGTAAGGAGTGAATAATAACCCACCTTAATTGAGGTAACCCATTAACCCTGGCAAAAAATGCTCAAACCGCAAAAAATTTTTTCATGGTTTTTTTTAGGCAAAAATAGGGGGGCTCCTTTTTTAAGCGTTCGCTAATTCACAAGCGTTAAAAAGTTAAACGAAATGTAAGTTTGTGTTACACTGCGAACATTTATTTAAGTGTCGCAGTGTAACGCAAACTTACATTTCGTTTAACTTTTTAACGCTTGTGAATTAGCGAACACTTAAAAAAGAAGCCCCCCCTATTTTTGCATAAAAAAAACCTTGAAATTTTTTTTTTGCGATTTGAGCGTTTTTTGCCAGGGTTAATGGGTTACCTCAATTAATGAGGGTTATTATATGATCCCTTTCCTATACATATATATATATACATATATATATATATACATATATATATTTCATATACTATACATATTCGACCCATTTGCTAATGAGTCATTTTACTCATCTCACTCTTATGAACTCTAAATTGGGTTCCTTTGCAACCATTAGGATCCATACCACAAGAAATGTTTAAAACATACCAAAACAACTGTACACAAGTTTAGGATTACATAACTACTCAAAACTTAACCCAGTGTCACAATTCTAGAACCCTGGTTCATAATCCCTATCAAATCCTTCTGTGGTGATTCAAAGATGAGAAAACGTGATTACCTAAAGTGGTGCACGACCTAGACTCGCGATCTAAGCTCGCTGTTACAGATCTCTTGCTCGGATCTTCCCCTCTTATCTTTTTCTTCTTACTCTTTCTCTCTTCTGTCTTCTTCTTTTTTTTCTTTTCTGGCTCCTGTTCGAAAGGCCAACCCCCCCCCCCCCCCATTTGTTTTCTTCTTCTGCCGCCTTTGCACACAAATACATAGATATTTATTTTATTTATTTATTATTTTTATTATTATTATTTTTGGTTGATCTTGCTTCCACGTGGTTAACCACAAACACACATATTTATTTATTCTATGTTTAATTAGGATTTTACAAATCTACCCTCCTTATTTAAAGTTTCGTCCCCGAAACCGCTATATTAAGCAAAAATGTAAGGGTAGAATTTCTTCATCTCATCCGCCGATTCCCAAGTATATTCTGACCCTTTCCTATGCTTCCACCTTACTTTTACTTGATCAATGGTTTTGTTACGAAGCAGCTTTACTTTATGATCAAGAATTTCAACCGGCTTTTCTACATAATTAAGTTTCTCATCCACCTCAATGTCCTCTAGTGGAACGTATGTAAATTCATCAGCTAAACACTTTCGTAAATATGAAACATGAAAAGTGTTATGGATTAGCTTCAACTCCTCAGGTAGCTCTAAACGATAAGCAACATTGTCCACACGAGCTATAATTTTAAAGGGTCCAATAAATCGTGGACTTAATTTTCCTCGTTTAAGAAAGCGTATGACACCCTTCCACGGTGATACTTATAGTAACACCAAATCCCCGACCTGAAATTCAATAGGCCTTCTACGTTTATCAGTATATGATTTCTGACGATCTTGTGCCACCTTCAAATGAGCTCGAATTTGATCTATTTGATCATTCGTAGCTTTAACTACCTTTTTGTGTGCTAGTTCTCGTTGCCCCACTTCTCCCCAACAAACAGGAGTCCGACACTTCCTTCCATAAAACATTTCATAAAGAGGCATCCCAATACTGGAATGATAACTATTGTTATACGAGAACTCTGCTAAAGGTAGATAATCATCCCAACTACCACCAAAATCAATTATACATGCTCGTAACATATCTTCAAGAGTCTGAATGGTCCTTTCACTTTGACCATCAGTTTGAGGATGATATGCCGTGCTCAATAATAGTTTTGTACCTAATTTTTCCTAAAAGTTCTTCCAAAAACGAGAAGTAAATCGGGTGTCTCGATTAGATATAATAGTCACCGGCACACCATGCCGAGATACTATTTCTTTTACATATATCTCCGCCATTTTATCGGAAGAATAGGATTCACGGATGGGCAAGAAATGAGCACTCTTAGTTAACCTATCAATGATGACCCAAATGGCATCAAATCCCTTTCTAGTTTTAGGAAGCTTAGTAAATAGGTCCATTGTGATATGTTCCCACTTCCACAATGGAATCTCCAATGGTTGCAGTTTACCATATGGCTTTTGGTGCTCTGCTTTCACTTGTATTCATGTCAAACACTTTTGAACATATTTAACGATATCTCGCTTCATACCAGGCCACCGGTAATTAACCCGTAGGTCACGATACATTTTAGTAGCCCTAGATGAATTGAGTATTTTGATTTGTGAGCTTCTTCCAACAATATAGACTTAAGTGAATAAGTGTGAGGTATCCACACTTGACCCCACCTAGTCTTTAATCCATTTATGTCTTCGTCAAGATTATGTGCTTGCCCCTTTATTATGTCTCGTTTCCAATTTTCTTCTTTTAAGGCCTCCGTCTGAGCCTCTTTAATCTGCTCAATCAATCCTAAAGTAATTACAAGCTTCATAGCTTTTACCTTAATAGGTGAACATTCATCTTTTCTACTCAAGGCATCAGCTACCACGTTTGCTTTCCCCAGATGATAAAGAATCTCGCAATCATAGTCCTTGAGTAATTCCAGCCACCTTCTTTGCCTCATATTCAATTCCTTCTGAGCGAAGAAATATTTCAGGCTTTTATGATATGTGAAAATCATAAATTTGGAGCCATAAAGATAATGTCTCCATATCTTTAATGCAAACACTACCGCCGCCAATTCAAGATCGGGAGTTGGGTAAGTTGTTTCATGTGGCTTCAACTGTCGAGAGGCATAGGCTAACACCTTTCCTCTCTGCATTAGAACACACCTAAGACCCATGCTTGAAGCATCAGAGTATACCACAAGATCTTCCGTGCCGTCGGGTAATGCAAGAACTGGAGCATTGGTTAATTTTTCCTTTAATAATTGAAAAGCATTATCTTGCTCCGAACCCCAAAAATATTTCATATCTTTTCGGGTTAGTTAAATGAGTGGGGAAGCTATTTTAGAGAAGTCTTGGATAAAACGTCTGTAATATCCAGCTAAACCCAAGAAACTTCTAATTTCAGTTGGTGTTTTAGGTGGAGACCACTTCATTACTGTCTCAACCTTGGAAGGATCAACAAATATACCACTTGATTTAACCACTTGGCCGAGAAATTGAACTTCTCGTAACCAGAAGGGACACTTAGAAAATTTAGCATATAATTTCTCCTTACAAAGTATCATCAACATCTCACGAAGATGTTGAGAATGCTCATTTTCTGTACGAGAGAAAATCAAAATATCATCTATGAAAACAATTACTGATTTATCCAACATGGGTCTACATACCCGGTTCATAAGATCCATAAAAGTTGCAGGAGCATTCGTAAGTCCAAAAGGCATGACTACGAATTCATAGTGCCCATAACGAGTACGAAAAGCGGTTTATGGCACATTTTCTTCCTTTACCTTTAACTGATGATAACCCGATCTTAGATCAATTTTAGAAAACCAACTAGCTCCTTGCAATTGATCAAAAAGATCATCAATTCTGGGTAAGGGATATTTATTCTTGATGGTAACTTTATTTAACTCCCGGTAATCAATACACATCCGAAAACTACCATCCTTCTTCTTCACAAAAAAAAACTGGAGCACCTCATAGGGACACACTAGGATGGATAAATCCTTTAT
Organism: Mikania micrantha; assembly: GCA_009363875.1. Classification (NCBI taxonomy): domain Eukaryota; kingdom Viridiplantae; phylum Streptophyta; class Magnoliopsida; order Asterales; family Asteraceae; genus Mikania; species Mikania micrantha. The sequence continues at coordinate 48,453,342 of CM018691.1, read as the reverse complement.
CAAGGAGGTCCTGCAGTTGTGTCATCAACTCCTGCATTTCGGAAGGTGCTAACCGGTAAGGAGCTTTTGCAATAGGTTTTGCTTCCGGTTTCAAGTCAATTCGAAATTCCACTTCTCTGTCTGGAGGAACACCCGGTAACTCTGTTGGGAAAACATCGCTAAATTCGTTCACCACTGGCACCTCCTCCAATTTAAGGTCTTCTTTATTAGTGTCGGTAACATATGCCATATATGCTTTGCACTCGTGACTTATATATTTCCTTACTTTATCATATGAACAAACTACAACGTCTCCTTTTCTTTCGCTATATATCGAAATCGGTTTCCCACTTGGTGTTGTTAATTGTATAACCTTTCGGTTACATTTAATGTTTGCATAATATTGGGACAACCAATCCATGCCTACTATAGCATTGAATTCCTTTATACCATCGGAATTAAATCAACATTAAAATCTTTCCCATCTATGTTTAGTAGACAGTTCTTATAGACATTGAATACTAGAAAACTCTCATTATTAGCGACATCAATTTCTAATGGTTTAGGCAATTTATCAACTATAAACGAGTGATGCTTAGCGAATTCAACACAAATAAGACCTACTAGCCCCAGAGACAAATAAGATATGTGCGGGAATATAATTTATTAAAAATATACCTGTTACCACATCAGGGGTAATCTTAGCCTCCTCTGCTGTAATTTGAAAGGCTCTACCCCTTGGCTTCGGGGCTTCAGGCCTCTTTACCTCCTTATTGTTTCTCACTATTTCACCTCCTCTTCTGAATCCTGGATTTAGTTTTGGGCATTCACTCCTTACATGTCCAGGTTGATAACAATTGTAGCACAAATTCACTGCGCAAGGGCAATGCAAGGACGTGTGACTCGGTCTACCACACTTAAAACATACAATCTGAGTAGCTCTGCACTCTCCTGAGTGTCCTTTCCCACAAATTTTGCAATGATAGGGTTCAGTCTTGAAATTTTCTTTCTTAGAAGATAAAACAAATTTAGTCTTTTTCACTGGAGTTGTTATCACCTCATCTTTTTATTTTTCTCCCCTTTCAACAGATCTCAAAAGTTCCATCTCCCGTTCACGAGCCCAATTTATTAACGCTTGAAGAGTCTCACATTTAGAAGGAGTTATGTACTCCCTATATTCCGCCTTCAACATAAGATGATATCTAATTATCCAGTCCCACTCTGTTCGTAAGAGATCAACACAGAACTTAGCTCTATCAAAGAACATTCCAGTGATTTGAAATATGGTCCCAGATTTTTCTCAATTTTTCGACATGACCCATTTTAAAACATTTATTTCCTTACGAAATAAACCTGTTCAAAATCAACAATTTACACAATAACAAAATATTACCGCCATCACTAATTCATGTCATAGTAACTAGTACTATTTGACAACAACACTATATAAACCTCCGACTCGTTATAACTTATTTATCAACAGAAACCCAAAACGATACCACACTTACTATAACATTCAAGTTTCACCAAAACCATTTAGCAACGGGTCACGCGACATATTAGACAACCGATCCGAGGTTTGTTCAGTTCCTTATTGCATTGGAGCTTTACCTACAATTACATCCAACATTTTAAATTAGCAAAACGCTAAGTAAGTAATCAATGCCACCATATTTGTACAAAATAATAGTTATCACCACCCACGTTAATTAATACTTGCCAGCATTTTATTTAAACTGACATTAGTCAGAGTCTACTATCCACCATCCACCATATAGTAAGAGAAATCATCTCTTACATAATCACCAAATAATAGGATTACTACCATCATAAGTAAGATATAAATCTTACATTTTTCCACTACAATGAATGTATAAACCTTTCATTTTGCCACTATAAGGAAAATAAATTTCCACCACCATAATAGAGGTGTATTCTCTATTTAACCACCATATCTTTTATAAACCACTATGAATCCACCATATATTTTATAAACTACTATGAATTCACCATATGTACAATCCACATGTATTCTACTATATCCATATATTAAGTATGTTCAACCATTATTAGTAAAACCACCATAACAACTCTAACCTACCATAAAAACACATGACTCTGCATCGAATCATCTTTACATCATTTCTTATATAGTAATCCGGTTAGATTACTTACGTCAATCTGCAAGGGATCCTGTTTGATTATCCTCTCAATTGAAATCTCGTTTTCCTGTTAAACTCTATACGGGTCAATATTTTTATATCCATTCAACCTTCTGTTTTGAAATGTTTATATAAACATTTGCATGAATATATATATATATATATATATATATATATATATATATATATATATTTCATATACTATACATATTCGACCCGTTTGAATTTGTTTAACATATTTATCATATTTTGTATGATTTTTCATATTGATCACCTTTTACCCAACGTTCAGATTTCAATCTTTCCAGGATAATCTTTATACAAATTTGATCAATTTAACCCATTTGACCCATTTAGGTTAAATTCATAGTAATCTCATCATATGAGTTTTTGGATAACTACAACATCTCAATTTCAACTCTATACATATTTTCAGACTTAGACAACAAAAAAATCATATTTTTCTTAATCACCCCAAATGAGTCATTTTCCTCATCTCACTCTTATGAACCCTAACTTGGGTTCCTTTGCAACCATCAGGATCCATACCACAAGAAATGTTTAAAACATACCAAAACAACTGTACACAAGTTTAGGATTACATAACTACTCAAAACTCAAGCCAATGTCACAATTCTTGAACCCTGGTTCATAATCCCTATCAAATCCTTCTGTGGTGATTCAAAGTTGATAAAACATGATTACCTCAAGTGGTTCATGTAACATCAGTGCCGGAACCGTTACCGGAACAGTGATCTCTACAGTACATGAACAGTAAAACAGGTATGAATCATACACATTTCAGTAATTTTCATATTCATGTCATTTATCATTATCATGGTGAGTTGTCATAGAACAGTTTCAGACACATTTAACAGAAACACAATTCAGAACAATGGTTCTTGAGTCGGATAATTATCTGGCAATACAGAACCATCATGTGATTATTTGCTTAGGAATTATTATGTATAAACGTATGTGAGACTTTAAAGAACAAAACACACGAATATCATTATGTGAATGCTAAATGGACGGGTTATTCGTATAGGTGACGATCTGTACGAATATATCTGAAAGTTTAACGTTCTGAATGATATTCTTTAATTAGAAAACAAGATTGAAAAGTATAGTTATCGTCGTGTTCGTACGGGTGACGATTCGAACGAATACGCGCGACGACCGTACATTTCGATTTAAACAGTTAATTTTGTTTTAAATTTTTAATAAATAAGAAGATATTAGTTAATTTATTAGGAATTACAACCTTGAATAAGTAAAAGATTTCTAATTTTATAACCGTGTCGTTTCATCGCGTAAACTACGCGACACGGCTTAATACGCGAAACCGAACGAGACCGATCAACCGGGTGTGGTGAAGCATTTATTATGGCAATTAAGTGCCATAATCATCATCACCAACCTCACATCTCTCTCTCAATCTCGTCTCTCTCTCTCTCTACAAATATTCAACATCTCTCTAAGATTTCTCAACCATCTTGCATCGGATTCAAGTGATTCTCGGTTCAAAACGACCACTACACGACGTAGATCAAGGAAGTACAAGTATTTCGAGATTTCATCCACGAAATTGGAGGTAAACACCCATTTTAAATTCGGTTTTAGAGGGTTTTTCTTGAATACATATGGTTTTGATGTTACGACCGAATTGGAGCACTTAGAACACTTAGACGAGGGTGTATACATGTTTAGGTATTGTTAGAAATGTGATTATAACAGATTGTAGCTGCAAATCAAAGAAGAAATGTGCAGGTTCGTGGAACAAAGGGCTGATCGAAGGAGACAGGTTCGCTGGCCGAACCCTACGCGAACCCACGATGCAGCCGAACCCTGTGTCCCTGCAACGAACCTGTCAACCTGACCACCCTGCAGACGAACCCTGTGCCAGCCTGCACCGAACCTTTGGGTGCCGAACCTCTCAAGGTTCGCCGGACTGGTTCATGGGCCGAACCTTACATGAGACGAACCCAGATTCCTTAGACGAACCTTACGTGAGACGAACCTAGGATGAACGAACCTTGGGTCACGAACCTGATAGCAACGAACCTAAGCCTTATAGGTTCGCCGAACCTATACCCATATCCTAATAGGTTCGCTGCCCTGTGTGGGATTGAACTCAAAATGTTGGTCAATTAAGGGAATTCAGTACCTAGGACTATTGAAATTAGTTGTAAGAACAAGGAAATGACCATGCGAATACTCAAAGCTTTGAAATGGACTAAGGATCATGCATAAAGGGTTGGTGTTAATCTCAACATCTATACCTAACACTTAGAAATCCTATTCAAATGTATACAACTAATTTGGATTGTTCAATTATGTACTCCAAGCTAAGTTGTAAATTTGGGAGAACAAGAATCAAGTTGGGAAACAAAGAACAATTAAAGGACTTGGAATTGACCTAAATTGGGTTAATTCAAAGTTCTAACATGTTTAATTTATATGTTTCATGAAAATAACTTGTGTTTTAATAAATTAAATGACTTTAAATAATAGCTCATTGTTGCATTTTATAAATGTTATTGGTTTCTTCTAAAATTTGTTTATTATAATTGATTGGGATTTTGTTATAAGATAGACAATATAATTGTCTGGATTTGCTCTAAAAACAAAGGAAACTCTGCCGAAATTTTCTAAAATATAAAAGTAATGTTGTATAACTAACTATGGGATTTGGGATCATAAAGAGGGTAGCTAAGATAGGTTAGATCTTAGGTACACTTAGTACTAAGACACTTAGTTGCACACACACAACAAGACCCAATCTTAGGCACAACGACTACTACGTTTACTTATCAAATCCGACTTCTTATAAAATAAATCAGGAACTGAAGATACATAGCTTACATACAAGAGCGCGCATTTTGTGTTAGATCAATTCACATAGCAGCACAGGTGAGTTCATTGCCCCTTTTCTAAACATTTTTGTTTTAAAACGCGGGGCTGAGAAGCATGCGTAAACTGTTTACTTAAATTGTTTACTTAAATGCTTTTAAATTTATATGTTTTACATATATATAAATGATATCCTAGACCATGTCTAGGAAGATTTTATGCAGGTTATTAACTGATTTACTTATTTATTAAGTGAATAATCAAGTTAAACTTAACTTTTCAACCAGTCAAAACATTTCAAACAAATCAAATCAATCATTTTGACAAAACAAGTGGGTGAGTTCAAGGGATCAAAACAAACATTTTGACAAAACAAGTGGGTGAGTTCAATGGATCAAAACAAACATTTTGACAAAACAAGTGGGTGAATTCAAGGGATCAAATCAAACATTTTGACAAAACAAGTGTGGGACATCAAGACATCAACAAAACAATCTTTGCAAAGACAACATTCAATGTTCTACAAACCAAGTGTTTGTTGAACAATTAATCAAGTGTACAACCGATCAATGAATCTTGTATTCTACGATCAACACATCAGGTACATCTTGTGACAAAATCAGACGATCATTAAATCATTTTAAGGGAAAGTCTGGGAAATATCAGAGATAGCATACACCAAAAACATTGACGAAACATAAAATCCTGCATTTCAAGAAGTCCTAGCTAGACCGTTTGACTTGTAGGTCGTATGTTTGAGGATATTTACAGTTTCCCTAACTACTAAGTACCTAGATTGACAGACTAGTCTACTCGAGTATGACCATAGGCCCCAATCATAAGGACTTAGATTTTATTAAATGTTTATTTACTTGTTTAATTAAGCATTTATTAAACTGTTTATACAATTGTGTGGTTGATCATATTATGTGATGAACTTATGAAATCAATAGTGGATTTCAAATGATTGTAATTACAGGGACGACAAACAGAAGAATCATTGGGTTAAAGGTAGGGGTAAAATGCTTAATTATCATTAACAACAATGTCCTATGCGGATTAGTATGTGGTGGGATGGCGTCTGGGCGGGGTTGTAGCCTCGACTCAGGGGTATGCCCTATACATAAGCATACCGATCCGGATGATACATGTGATGTTAATGAGATTAAGGTTGTTACCCGTGGGTTAAACAAAGGTTTTGTGAGAACATTAGAGTCATTGTGAACAAGAGTGTGTGATAGGTAAAGATGCTTAATTATCATTAACAGCAATGTCCTATGCGGATTAGTATGTGGTGGGACGGCGTCTGGGCGGGGTTGTAGCCTCGACTCAGGGGTATGCCCTATACATAAGCATACCGATCTGGATGATACATGTGGTGTTAATGAGGTTAGGGTCTTTACCAAAGAAGGTTTTCAAATCATTTTCAAATCATTTTCAAATACTAAACTATATGAACTCACCAACCATGTGTTGACCTTTATTTTTGCATGACTTCTCAGGTGACGAACAGGTCAATTAGGAAGTCATTTCTTTTGGACTAGGACTTCAGATAGAAGACTAGTATTTTGGACCTGCATACTTTTGAAGACATCATGATATAAATTATTTTGAATATCTTGTGTAAATACAAGATAGTCATTTATTGATGTTTTGCAATAGATTTACATTGTTAAATTATAAACGTTACTGCTGTAATTTAACTTTGTAATTCTATTTTAATTAGCATTTCTCATTTATATCATGTGCAATGTAACAATCTGATCACTCCTGATTATCACTCCCGATATCGCGCCCCGGGAACCTTCCGCCCGTCGGGGGAAACCCGATCCTACCCCGCCGGCTCGGGGTGTGACAGATTGGTATCAGAGCCATGGTTATAGAGAAATATAGGTCACTTATTTAAATGGTTTGGCCTAGACTATAACCTAGGGACCCTGCATGTAGAGAACATAGGACTTAAGACTTATTTGCATATTGTCTTCTGTATTCGATCATTGCACTAACCGATGACTTTATTGGTTATGATCAGAATGCCTCCACGAAGACAACCTCCCTTGATACAGCTACCACCTCAAGACTTGGCTCCACACTCCTCTACACCGTCTCCGAATGACTCTCCACCACCACCTCCTCCACCTCCTCCTCCCCCTCCTCCATTGATTACTCAAGCATCTGGTTCAGGCACAACACCGACTATGGACCCTGCTACTATCACTCTGGTGACGTTACTGAGTAGCCAGATGACGAATCAGATGAAAGAGGCAATACCGGAGATGTTCCTTCGTCTTCGTAATGAGATCCTCAACACTGGCAACACATCAGGAGAAGCCAGTGGAAATACTGGAGATTCATCTCACTACTCCTACAAGTCCTTTGTAGGATGTAAGCCACCCAGTTTCAGTGGGTCTGAAGGCGCCGTTGGACTAATCCAATGGATTGAGAAGATTGAGGCAACATTGGATCTTTGCAGCTGCCCCGAACATCACAAGGTCCGTTACTCAGCGGGAACATTCAACAAACGGGCTCTGACCTGGTGGAACGGTCAGATTAATGCTCGGGGAAGAGAAGAAGCCATGGCCATGCCATGGGAAGACTTCAAGACACTGCTACGAACAGAATTCTGCCCCAAGAATGAGCTGCAGAAGTTGGAGGTTGAACTATCCAACCATGTGATGAAGGGGGCTGATCACATGGGTTACACTACTCGTTACCACGAGTTAGTTGCTTTGGTGCCAGACATGGTACCAACTCTGGAGAAAAGGATAGACCGTTATGTGGGTGGACTTCCCGCCTGCATTCAAGGTATGGTTGTTTCAGCCAACCCTACCACTGTTGAATCTGCAGTGAGACTGTCTGGGAAACTCACTGATCTTATGGTAGCCTCTGGAACTTTAAAGAAGGAGGCTGAACCCAGCAAGAACAAAGCAGAATCTTCAAAGAAACCCTCTCACCATCAAAAGAAGAAACAGAAGACCATCAAGAACTACGCGGTGGCCACACCTCTGCAACAAATAGCAGCAGCACCACAAAACCCCAACCGCAAACCCTACACTGGCACGTTTCCTTTGTGTGCCAAGTGTCAGTATCACCACACTGCTGACACTCCCTGCAAGCATTGCACGGGATGTGGAAGAAAGGGCCATTGGGTCCAACACTGTAGGATGACTCCTAATCAAGCAGTCAACAATGCTGCTTTGGCTCTTCCTCCACCAACTAATCAGAACCATGGTGGATGCTATAACTGTGGCGAACAAGGCCACTTTGCGAAGAACTGCCCGAAGAAGGCACAACCAGCAGTTCAAGCACCCCGTGGACGAGCTTTTGCTATCGGAGCACCAGCTGCACGCCAGGACCCAAATGTGGTCACTGGTACGTTTCTCTTACATGACTTTTATGTATCTGTCTTATTTGATACTGGTGCGGATCAGAGTTTTATCTCTACCGACTTTGCATGTCAACTAGAGTCCATAGAGGAACAGTTAGACTCCCCTTACATTATAGAAGTAGCTAACGGGAAACAGATCACAGTTAGTACAGTTTATAGGAACTGCCCATTGACACTAAATGATTTTACATTTACCATCGATTTGATACCGATGGAGCTGGGTAGTTTTGACATCATTGTTGGAATGGATTGGCTCTCATCTAACCGAGTGGAAGTCATCTGTTCTGAGAAGCTGCTTCGAATTCCATTGCCGAGTGATCGTGTATTGGAAGTTAAAGGGGATCAAGCAAAGCGAAGTGTCAAAATCATTTCTTGCATAAAGGCGCGTAAGTGTCTACAGAAGCGGTGCATAGCATTCCTGGCTCATGTGGTGGAAAAGGAGAAAGACAAGAAGAAGATTCAAGATGTACCAGTAGTGAAAGAATATCCTGAAGTATTCCCCGAAGACCTACCAGGTTTGCCACCTGCGCGACCGGTAGAATTTCGTATTGACTTAATTCCTGGAGCAACTCCTGTTGCTAAATCTCCTTACAGGTTAGCACCTTCAGAAATGCAGGAATTGTCTAATCAATTACAGGAGTTACTTGATAAGGGCTTCATCAGACCGAGCTACTCACCTTGGGGAGCTCCGGTTTTGTTCGTGAAGAAGAAAGACGGATCGTTCAGAATGTGCATAGATTACCGTGAACTGAACAAACTAACCATCAAGAATCGGTATCCATTACCGAGGATTGATGATTTGTTTGACCAACTGCAAGGAGCTCAATACTTCTCAAAGATTGACTTGCGGTCTGGATACCATCAACTGAGAGTTCAAGACGAAGACATACCGAAAACGGCCTTCCGAACAAGATACGGGCATTACGAATTCATGGTGATGCCCTTCGGATTGACAAATGCACCAGCGGTTTTCATGGACCTCATGAACCGAGTGTGCAAGCCGTACTTGGATCAGTTTGTCATTGTTTTCATTGATGACATACTGATTTATTCCAAGACTAAAACAGAACATGAGCAACACCTTAGAAAGATCTTGGAGCTGTTGAAAGAAGAGAAACTCTATGCCAAATTCTCCAAATGTGAGTTTTGGCTAAGAGAAGTTCAATTTCTGGGCCATGTGGTCAACAGCGAGGGAATTCATGTAGACCCTGCCAAGATTGAAGCGATAAAGAATTGGGACACTCCGAAGACACCGACGGAGATACGGTCTTTTCTGGGATTGGCGGGTTATTACAGAAGGTTTATCTCAAACTTTTCTAAGATAGCTTTACCTCTCACTAAGCTAACCCAGAAAAGTGAACCGTTTGTCTGGGAGCAGAAACAAGAAGATGCTTTTCAGACCTTGAAACAGAAATTATGTGATGCTCCGATTCTATCTCTCCCAGAAGGCTGTGATGACTTTGTTGTATACTGTGATGCTTCCCATCAGGGACTCGGTTGTGTGTTAATGCAACGGGACAAAGTCATAGCCTATGCATCGAGACAGTTAAAGATTCATGAGAAGAATTACACTACTCATGATCTTGAACTGGGAGCTGTAATCTTCGCACTGAAGATTTGGAGACATTACTTATATGGCACCAAGTGTACCATATTCACTGATCACAAAAGTCTGCAGCACATCTTTGATCAGAAGGAACTCAACATGCGTCAACGCCGTTGGGTTGAACTTCTGAATGACTACGATTGTGTGATCAAGTACCATCCGGGAAAGGCGAACGTTGTAGCTGACGCCTTGAGCCGGAAGGAACGGGTCAAACCCCTACGTGTTAGAGCAATGGGGATAACCGTGCAGACCAGTTTAAGTGACAAGATCATTCAAGCACAACAAGAAGCACTTGACCGAGGTAATCTGAAGAGGGAACTTGATTGCGGAGCAGAGAAACAGTTTGACACGAAGCCTGATGGTATAATCTACTACAAGGAACGTATATGGATCCCTGCGGTAGATGAATTGAGGAAACTTATCCTCGATGAAGCACACAAGACTAAATACTCTGTTCATCCAGGCGCTGATAAGATGTACCAAGACTTGCGTGGATTTTATTGGTGGCCGGGAATGAAGAAAGACATAGCCGAGTATGTCGGACAGTGTCTTACGTGTGCGAAAGTAAAGGCTGAACACCAGAGACCGTCTGGTCTACTGGAACAGCCTGAGATTCCGCTCTGGAAGTGGGAACAAATAGCTATGGATTTCATTACCAAGCTACCCCGCACTTCCAGCGGTCATGATACAATATGGGTGATCATTGATCGTTTAACCAAATCTGCTCATTTCTTGCCCATGCGTGAGAGCTTCACCATGGATAAACTGGCAAGATTATACATCAATGAGATAGTGGTACGCCACGGTGTGCCATTGTCTATTATTTCTGATAGAGACAGCAGATTTACTTCAAGGTTCTGGCAATCATTACAGAAATCTCTAGGGACACAGTTGAATCTGAGTACAGCTTACCACCCACAAACGGATGGTCAAAGCGAACGTACTATTCAAACCCTAGAGGACATGTTGAGAACCTGTGTTCTAGACTTCGGTGGGAATTGGGATTCCCATTTGCCACTGATTGAGTTCTCCTACAATAACAGTTACCACAGCAGTATCGGATGTGCACCATTCGAGGCTCTTTATGGCCGGAAATGTCGATCACCGATCTGTTGGACTGAAATTGGAGACAACCGAATAACGGGGCCAGAATTAATTCAAGAAACCACTGACAAGATAACTCAGATTCAAAGAAGACTACAAGCAACAAGGAGCAGACAAAAGAGCTACGCCGACAAACGGCGCAAGCCGTTGGAATTCCAAGTGGGAGATCGTGTAATGTTAAAGGTATCCCCATGGAAAGGCGTGGTACGCTTTGGAAAGAAAGGCAAATTAGCACCACGATATGTGGGACCGTTCAAATCATCGAACGTATAGGTCCTGTAGCTTATCGACTGAGATTACCAGATGAACTCAGTGGTGTGCATGACGTGTTTCACGTCTCAAACTTAAAGAAATGCCTTGCTGACGAGAGTCTTGTCATTCCAATTGAAGAGATTCAAGTCGATGAACAGTTACATTTCTTTGAAGAACCTTTAGAGATTATGGATCGCAAGGTTAAACAACTGAGGCGAAGCCGTATTCCTATTGTAAAGGTTCGATGGAATTCAAGACGCGGGCCCGAGTTTACTTGGGAACGTGAAGATCACATGAAGTTAAAGTATCCCCAACTGTTTGAAGAGGAAGCGGTACCTGATAACAACTCTTAAATTTCGGGACGAAATTTCTCTAACAAGGGGAGACTGTAACATCAGTGCCGGAACCGTTAACGGAACAGTGATCTCTACAGTACATGAACAGTAAAACAGGTATGAATCATACACATTTCAGTAATTTTCATATTCATGTCATTTATCATTATCATGGTGAGTTGTCATAGAACAGTTTCAGACACATTTAACAGAAACACAATTCAGAACAATGGTTCTTGAGTCGGATAATTATCTGGCAATACAGAACCATCATGTGATTATTTGCTTAGGAATTATTATGTATAAACGTATGTGAGACTTTAAAGAACAAAACACACGAATATCATTATGTGAATGCTAAATGGACGGGTTATTCGTATAGGTGACGATCTGTACGAATATATCTGAAAGTTTAACGTTCTGAATGATATTCTTTAATTAGAAAACAAGATTGAAAAGTATAGTTATCGTCGTGTTCGTACGGGTGACGATTCGAACGAATACGCGCGACGACCGTACATTTCGATTTAAACAGTTAATTTTGTTTTAAATTTTTAATAAATAAGAAGATATTAGTTAATTTATTAGGAATTACAACCTTGAATAAGTAAAAGATTTCTAATTTTATAACCGTGTCGTTTCATCGCGTAAACTACGCGACACGGCTTAATACGCGAAACCGAACGAGACCGATCAACCGGGTGTGGTGAAGCATTTATTATGGCAATTAAGTGCCATAATCATCATCACCAACCTCACATCTCTCTCTCAATCTCGTCTCTCTCTCTCTCTACAAATATTCAACATCTCTCTAAGATTTCTCAACCATCTTGCATCGGATTCAAGTGATTCTCGGTTCAAAACGACCACTACACGACGTAGATCAAGGAAGTACAAGTATTTCGAGATTTCATCCACGAAATTGGAGGTAAACACCCATTTTAAATTCGGTTTTAGAGGGTTTTTCTTGAATACATATGGTTTTGATGTTACGACCGAATTGGAGCACTTAGAACACTTAGACGAGGGTGTATACATGTTTAGGTATTGTTAGAAATGTGATTATAACAGATTGTAGCTGCAAATCAAAGAAGAAATGTGCAGGTTCGTGGAACAAAGGGCTGATCGAAGGAGACAGGTTCGCTGGCCGAACCCTACGCGAACCCACGATGCAGCCGAACCCTGTGTCCCTGCAACGAACCTGTCAACCTGACCACCCTGCAGACGAACCCTGTGCCAGCCTGCACCGAACCTTTGGGTGCCGAACCTCTCAAGGTTCGCCGGACTGGTTCATGGGCCGAACCTTACATGAGACGAACCCAGATTCCTTAGACGAACCTTACGTGAGACGAACCTAGGATGAACGAACCTTGGGTCACGAACCTGATAGCAACGAACCTAAGCCTTATAGGTTCGCCGAACCTATACCCATATCCTAATAGGTTCGCTGCCCTGTGTGGGATTGAACTCAAAATGTTGGTCAATTAAGGGAATTCAGTACCTAGGACTATTGAAATTAGTTGTAAGAACAAGGAAATGACCATGCGAATACTCAAAGCTTTGAAATGGACTAAGGATCATGCATAAAGGGTTGGTGTTAATCTCAACATCTATACCTAACACTTAGAAATCCTATTCAAATGTATACAACTAATTTGGATTGTTCAATTATGTACTCCAAGCTAAGTTGTAAATTTGGGAGAACAAGAATCAAGTTGGGAAACAAAGAACAATTAAAGGACTTGGAATTGACCTAAATTGGGTTAATTCAAAGTTCTAACATGTTTAATTTATATGTTTCATGAAAATAACTTGTGTTTTAATAAATTAAATGACTTTAAATAATAGCTCATTGTTGCATTTTATAAATGTTATTGGTTTCTTCTAAAATTTGTTTATTATAATTGATTGGGATTTTGTTATAAGATAGACAATATAATTGTCTGGATTTGCTCTAAAAACAAAGGAAACTCTGCCGAAATTTTCTAAAATATAAAAGTAATGTTGTATAACTAACCATGGGATTTGGGATCATAAAGAGGGTAGCTAAGATAGGTTAGATCTTAGGTACACTTAGTACTAAGACACTTAGTTGCACACACACAACAAGACCCAATCTTAGGCACAACGACTACTACGTTTACTTATCAAATCCGACTTCTTATAAAATAAATCAGGAACTGAAGATACATAGCTTACATACAAGAGCGCGCATTTTGTGTTAGATCAATTCACATAGCAGCACAGGTGAGTTCATTGCCCCTTTTCTAAACATTTTTGTTTTAAAACGCGGGGCTGAGAAGCATGCGTAAACTGTTTACTTAAATTGTTTACTTAAATGCTTTTAAATTTATATGTTTTACATATATATAAATGATATCCTAGACCATGTCTAGGAAGATTTTATGCAGGTTATTAACTGATTTACTTATTTATTAAGTGAATAATCAAGTTAAACTTAACTTTTCAACCAGTCAAAACATTTCAAACAAATCAAATCAATCATTTTGACAAAACAAGTGGGTGAGTTCAAGGGATCAAAACAAACATTTTGACAAAACAAGTGGGTGAGTTCAATGGATCAAAACAAACATTTTGACAAAACAAGTGGGTGAATTCAAGGGATCAAATCAAACATTTTGACAAAACAAGTGTGGGACATCAAGACATCAACAAAACAATCTTTGCAAAGACAACATTCAATGTTCTACAAACCAAGTGTTTGTTGAACAATTAATCAAGTGTACAACCGATCAATGAATCTTGTATTCTACGATCAACACATCAGGTACATCTTGTGACAAAATCAGACGATCATTAAATCATTTTAAGGGAAAGTCTGGGAAATATCAGAGATAGCATACACCAAAAACATTGACGAAACATAAAATCCTGCATTTCAAGAAGTCCTAGCTAGACCGTTTGACTTGTAGGTCGTATGTTTGAGGATATTTACAGTTTCCCTAACTACTAAGTACCTAGATTGACAGACTAGTCTACTCGAGTATGACCATAGGCCCCAATCATAAGGACTTAGATTTTATTAAATGTTTATTTACTTGTTTAATTAAGCATTTATTAAACTGTTTATACAATTGTGTGGTTGATCATATTATGTGATGAACTTATGAAATCAATAGTGGATTTCAAATGATTGTAATTACAGGGACGACAAACAGAAGAATCATTGGGTTAAAGGTAGGGGTAAAATGCTTAATTATCATTAACAACAATGTCCTATGCGGATTAGTATGTGGTGGGATGGCGTCTGGGCGGGGTTGTAGCCTCGACTCAGGGGTATGCCCTATACATAAGCATACCGATCCGGATGATACATGTGATGTTAATGAGATTAAGGTTGTTACCCGTGGGTTAAACAAAGGTTTTGTGAGAACATTAGAGTCATTGTGAACAAGAGTGTGTGATAGGTAAAGATGCTTAATTATCATTAACAGCAATGTCCTATGCGGATTAGTATGTGGTGGGACGGCGTCTGGGCGGGGTTGTAGCCTCGACTCAGGGGTATGCCCTATACATAAGCATACCGATCTGGATGATACATGTGGTGTTAATGAGGTTAGGGTCTTTACCAAAGAAGGTTTTCAAATCATTTTCAAATCATTTTCAAATACTAAACTATATGAACTCACCAACCATGTGTTGACCTTTATTTTTGCATGACTTCTCAGGTGACGAACAGGTCAATTAGGAAGTCATTTCTTTTGGACTAGGACTTCAGATAGAAGACTAGTATTTTGGACCTGCATACTTTTGAAGACATCATGATATAAATTATTTTGAATATCTTGTGTAAATACAAGATAGTCATTTATTGATGTTTTGCAATAGATTTACATTGTTAAATTATAAACGTTACTGCTGTAATTTAACTTTGTAATTCTATTTTAATTAGCATTTCTCATTTATATCATGTGCAATGTAACAATCTGATCACTCCTGATTATCACTCCCGATATCGCGCCCCGGGAACCTTCCGCCCGTCGGGGGAAACCCGATCCTACCCCGCCGGCTCGGGGTGTGACAGTTCACGACCTAGAATCGCGATCTAAGCTCGCTGTTACAGATCTCTTGCTCAGATCTTCCCCTCTTCTCTTTTTCTCTTTTCTTCTTACTCTTTCTCCCTTCTGTCTTCTTCTTTTTTTTTCCTTTTCTGGCTCCTATTCGAAAGGCCAGCCCCCCTGTTTGTTTTCTTCTTCTGCCACCTTTGCACACAAATACATAGATATTTATTTTATTTATTTATTATTATTATTTATTTTTTTTGGTTGATCTTGCTTCCACGTGGTTAACCACATACACATATATTTATTTATTTTATGTTTAATTAGGATGTTACACAACTAAGTATTAGTGTTAATTTATTATTAACACCCAATACTTAGTAAACATCCTACCACCTACAACTAAGTTAGATAGTTCTATAGGACTTCTAATCTAAGTTGTACACACAAACGATCCAAGAAATAAAGGAAGCTAAGGCTTAATCTTAGGCTTAGAGTTAATTAAATGGGATTAACTTAAGCCTAACAAACTAATCTATGATTTTCTTAAAATACATTATGGTTTTAGTAAATGAAATCAATGATAAACTTTCTTAAATTAATTAAATGGTTACTTGCGGGATCAAGGGTTTTACTTATGGGAGATAACTTAGGCTAGTTAGATGAACTTAGAAATCCACTAGTAACATAGGACACTTAGTTGCACGTCGAGACCAAAACCTTAGTATGCGTATATTATAAAGACTTATAATATCCGAATCTCTTAAAACAAATCAGGTGTTGAAGATACTTAAGCTACAACTAACGAGCGCGCATTACCTGTGGTAATTCATACTTAGTAACACTGGTGAGTTCATTGTCCCTTTTCAAACTATTTTGAATTTTACTTCGGGACTGAGAAGCATGTTATGCATTTTAAACAAATGTTTAATGTTTTGTAAATGCTATATGTTAATGCTACATGCTGATGCTACATGCTAAGACTTCATGCTAATGCTAAATACTTTTATACTATTTTGCTTAAAACTTGGATGCTTCTAATATGCAAAGAAAGCAAGGGCTATAATGTTGAGATGCCTTTATAAACTAACTAACTTTGAAAGATTGAATGCTCAAACTAAGAAAGACTTATATGCTTGATATGCTTGATACGCTTGATATGCTCGAATGCTCGAAGTGCTTGAAATGCTATAAACTCCGGTATGCTTGATAGGCTTGAAATGCTAAAACAACAGGCTGGTACTTGTCATGACATACGTGAATGCTAAACTATGCCAATGCAAAGCTAGTATGTTCATAAGATACGTAAATGCTAAACTATGCTAATGCAAAGCTAGTATCTGCGCATAAGATACGTAAATGCCAGGCTATGTGAACATTATAAACTTGTATGATAGGAACTTGTACGCTAAAGCGATTGGCTATTGTAGAACGGACCGACTGGCCTCTCAGTGCTTGCCATAGTGTGTTCTTCATAGTCAGGACCTTGAGCAGCAGGCTGTTGGCCTCTCAGTGCTTTCCATACAGTGACTCCTCATTATCCACTCATGTTTGTGATATGTGACTAGGATGATTCTGGTTTTCTTTAGTTGACTTTGTGTCATCTTAGAAATCCTTTATCAAAACACCGACGTTGCTAATCACATCTAGTTCCGATATGGATTGATACTGGATTACTTAGGGTGTTCAGTTGTCCATAGAGGTAACTCTCAAAGCTAAACTTGCAGATGCTATCGTATGCCTGTTGAAAACTTATAAACAGAATGCTAAAGCTATGATGGAAATGGGATTGGATGGTAGGTAAAATGCTTAACTATCATTAACAACAATGTCATATGTGGTTTAGTATGTGGTGGGATGGCGTCTGGGCGGGTTGTAGGCTCGACCCTTTCGTATGCCCTATATATAAGCATACCGAATTGAATATTACAGGTGATGTTAATGAGGTTAGGGTTGTTACCGAAAGGTTTGCAAAAGCTATTTTTCAATGACTAAACTATATGAACTCACCAACCATTGTGTTGACTTTGTTTTCTTACATGCTTTCTCAGGTGCTGTACAGGATTAAGCTAAGGCTAAGGAATGCATGCTAGGATGCCCATTAGAGGACCTAGTAGTTTTTGGAAGCACACATTTTGCAGATTTTTGTGAATCACTTTTGATATCTTGTACAGTTACAATATAGTAAACATTTGATTCTTTTGATAGGTTTACTTAGTTAAATTATCAAACATTGGCATTTGTAATTTCACTTTGTAATCCTAGTTTAATGCTATATTGTGCTTTAGTTATTCTCAATGTTGATGCTATGTAAACAATCTGATAATCAAGATTATCACTCACGATATCGCACCCCGAGTACCTTCCGCCCGACGGGACACACGATCCGGCCCGCCGACTCGGGGTGTGACAGTTGTGTATGCGGATGCATCACGACAAGGGTTCAGATGTGTACTAATGCAACGGGGAAGGGTGATAGCTTATGCTTCACGCCAGCTAAAGATCCATGAGGCTAACTACCCAACCCACGATCTTGAACTCGCTGCAGTGGTGTTTGAATTGAAAATATGGAGACACTATATGTATGGAGTAAAGAGTACCATCTATACTGATCACAAGAGTTTGAAGTACAAGACGATGGCTTGAGCTGTTAAAGGATTATGATTGTGATATTCTATATCACCCAGGAAAGGCCAACGGGTTGGCAGATGCTTTAAATCGCAAGACCGAGCATCCTGTTATACGAGTAAAATCGTATAGTTAGGTGATAACGCCAGACTTTCTAGACGATCTTAAGCATGCGCAACAGAAAAGGTTAAAATCATAAAATGTGGGCTTTGAACATGTCTTCGGGCAAGTGAAGAACTTGGAAGATAATGACCACGATGTGAAAGTACGATTTGGTCGTATGTGGGTGCCCAGAAATGGGGACATTCGATCGAGAATCTTAGATGAAGCCCACAAGTCACATTATTCAGTGCATCTCGGTGCTACGAAGATGTATCAAGATCTTAGAAAGGATTATTGGTGGCCAGGTATGAAGTTTAATGTGATGCAGTACGTGAAAAGGTTCCTTACTTGTGCGCAAGTAAATTCTGAACATCAGAAGCTCTACGAATATGTCCAACCTCTTGAAGTACCGGAATGGAAATAGGAACACATCACCATGGATTTCATCACCAGGCTACCAAGAGCAGCTAAACGACATGATACCAGATGGGTGATTGTGGACCGACTAGTGAAAAATGCACACTTCCTCCTGATCAGGGAATCGTATACGTCCGAAAGGTTATCTGATTTCTTCGTGAAAGAGATTGTGACCCGACATGGAGTTTCTGTCTCCATTGTATTAGATCGGGATACGTGGTTTACTCCCAGATTCTGGAAGCAGTTTCATGATGCTATTGGAACGAGATTGAACATCAGTACCGCCTATCACCCCCAAACAAATGGACAGTTGGAAAGGACTATCCAGACGTTGGAGGATATGCTTAGGGCATGCATTATCAATTTTGGCGGGAGCTGGGATGACCACTTGTGTCACACCCCGAGCCGGCGGGGTTGGATCGGATTACCCCGTCGGGCGGAAGGTTCCCGGTGCGCGATATCGTGATTGATAATCGTGATGATCAAATTGTTTACATTGCACATGATATAAATGAGAAAATACTAAATAGAATAGATTTACAAAGTTAAATTACATCAGTATCGTTTATAATTTAACAACCTTGAATAACCTGAATGACAACCTTGACCTCACCATTAACCACCTATACCATCCAATTCAGTATGCTTATATATAGGGCATATGTAGGGGAACAAGCCCCAGCCAACATCCCACCACATACCAAATCACATGATATATTGTTCCTGGTGATAATTAAGCGTTTCATCCCACAATTTTGATTTCATAGCATCTAATTCATAGAATTTGATTACTCTGAAAATGTTTACCTTGATCCCCTGAAATGACAACCTTAACCTCATCAACAACCATCTATGCTATCCAATCAAGTATGCTTATATATAGGGCATATGTAGGGGAACAAGCCCCAGCCAACATCCCACCACATACCCAATCACATAACATATTGTTATTGACGATAATTAAGTGTTTCACTCCATTCACCTTCAATTTAGATTTGATTTCCACAAATAGATTTACCATTATCTTTTGAGTTTACCATGAAGTCATGATTTCCCAAATCATTTGTAGAAACATGATATTAAATGTTTAAATAAATAAATAAATAAGCATTTAAATACAACTAGGACATGATGTTTGGGCCTTATTTGACTCAATCAATTAGACCTAGTTGTTGGTGGTTGTCCAAGTTGTACCCTCTCACACGTGGCCCATATCAGGCATGACTCACAAGGAGTCTACCTGTATGCGTCGGGACTTTCATGATTATGCCCATTTCAGCTTGACCTACTGGTCTATTGTATGCGTCGGGACTTTAGGATATCCTTTGATTTATGATCTTCTTGATTTTCCTTGATTTCATCTGATAGTTTAAGTTATTGCGCATGTAGCTTGACTACTAGAGTCTACTACTGTGAAGGGACTTTCCGTGTGTTACACGTGGTCTCGATTTACATACAACTGACAACTCACCTTACTTTAGGTATTAATGATTTCATTATATCATAATGATTTCATTATTTTAATGATTCACACACGGTTATGATTCCCATGATTCACTTGATTTCTAATCTGTAGAATTCCATGATTTCACAATGATTATAGAGTCATGAGTAGGATCCTGAGTTCATTGATCACACACTAGATTAGATTTCATTGTATTTGATCTTTAGCTTTTGGTTCTTTTGATTTCACTTTGAATTTAGATTCTGAAATTTGAACTCGATGGACTAAGGGTTTCTTTAGAGTTGTAGAATTTAAGTATTACTCCTAAGAGTAATTTAATTAACGTGTTAGTTAATTCGGCATAGAGATTTCCTAAACATAAGTCTAGGATTATAACAAACATTCATATATACAACATATAATAATTAAAGCATTAAAGTAAACAGTTTAATTAAAACAGTTTATGCATGCTTCTCAGCCCCGCGTTTTAAAACAAAAATGTTTAGAAAAGGGGCAATGAACTCACCTGTGTTGCTTTGTACTGTTTTACCACAAAATGCGCGCTCGTTGTTGTAACCTAAGTATCTTCAGTACCTGAGTTGTTTTAAGAGGATTCGAATATAATAAGTTGTTATAGTAGACGCTAATTAGGGTTTTGGGTCTCGGTGTGAAACTAAGTGTCCTAGATTACTAATGTGCTTCTAAGACTTCATCTAACTTATTACCCGTTATTAACCCATGTCCCAAATTATTCACAAATAAACCCTAGATGAGTAGGGTTTATTTTAATTACATTACAAGTCTTTAGTTAAATCGTATCTAAATCATCTTGTTCTAGGTTAATTATTTAGGAAACATTATTTAATTTAATAAACTTTATGTATCATTTACTTTTATTAAAAAAATAATTAAATTAAGAATAGTGAGCTTTCTCATGATGGGATTGGGTTAAGCCCATTGGGCCAACCTCGGCCCATTCCTTAGACTTGATTTCTAAACGATTTCTTTGCAATACATTGATTGTTTAAGACTAGATAGTTTAAATGAACCATCTAGTTTAGTTACATATCTTTACGGATTTTACTAGGGTCTATGTGTTAATCATTAACTCAACACCTCAACCTTAGGTTACTGCTTTGGTCTTTATACCCGTTCCTCATGTTTGATTCCCATTTAAAATTGACAATCCTTGTTTAAATAATGCCATGATCTAGGAGATTTCTTGTCATAGAAACCCTCATTTAGGTAGTTTTAAGAAAACCTTTGTCTTTCAAAAACTTTAGATTATTGCACCATAGTGAAACCCTATCATCCTCTTTACCTTGCTCATCTTTGTGATTATCCTTAGTTTTCCCCCTATTTTCTACTATGCACGTGAAATCCTAATGTGGTTCCCATGCACACACATGTGAATTCCATGCACACACACGTGTGTTCCATACACCACACTTGTGATCCAATCCTACTCACTCTAGTGTCATTCCCTTTCTAGTAAAATAGATCTTGGTCGAAGAAGTGTCATGGCCGAATAACCCTATGCCGAACCAGTCTCACCGAATAGGTGTTCGCCGAAGAGAGTTGGGCGAATAGAACCTAGGCAACCGAAAGAGGGATGGGCCGAGAGAATGACCTTGACCGAATGTGGCTGGAGCCGAACTAGTGACCGAATGAGGGGACTAGGCCGAATGAGGCTTGGCCGAAAGAGAACCTTGGTCGAATCACTTTGGCCGACTGTGATACAGCCGAATAACTCCTGGCCGAATGAGGGAGGGCGTATGGAGACATTCGACCTGCTGGTTCGGTGAAGAAGACAGGCCGATTGAGCCAGGACATTCGGCCGAAGGTGGCTTGGGCGACTGAAGGAGAGCTAGCCGAAAGGAGCTATTCGGTCTGGAGTCTTTCGGCAGAGAGGGTTATGTCATTCGACAGCTGGCCATTCGGCCTAGCTGTTGCTTGCCATTCGGTCGTTCGGACCTACGGGGTGCAGCCACTAGTTTCGAGCCTATTAACTACGTATTGAAACGAATGCTGGTTCCTACCCCATTCTATGCGTGTCTGTGTGAACCCTAAGGGTCGAGATGGTGTATCAACCAGTTGGAATAGTGACCGATTTAGGGTTTCAAAAACCCCAAAAATTCGAACATAAACCATGGTTTACCTTGGATCTACCGGCTAGAAGTTTAGATCGGTTGTATTTTTGACTTCTACGAGTTGCAAGGGTCGTTTTGACACCAAAACCACTCAATTCCTTGAAGAAATGGAGGAGTTATGGTTAGGGTTTTCTAGAGAGAGAAAGTGACGGTGGGGAGGAGAGAGGATGGGTAGTTGGGGAAGAAGATGGGGAATTAAAGTCCCATTAAAAGCTTTCACTTCCCCAAATGTTCGGGTATGTTCGGGTCCGCTCGGTTTCGCGTGGTTTCGCGTAAAAACGTCGGTTTCTCGCCTTTTTCGTAACGAAACGATCCAGTTTTAAAATAGAATTCATAAAATTAGTTTAGGTGGTTATTCCTAGTAAATTAACTAAATATCTTTTATTTATTTTAAATTTTTCAAAAATATTTAATTTACAGTTTAAAATCAAATCGTAAAGTCGTCACGCGTATTCATTCGAATCGTCTCCCGTACGAACACGGCGATAACTATACTTTTCAATATTGTTTTCTAATTATTGGATATCATTCAGAACGTTAAACTTTCAGATTTATTCGTACAGATCGTCACCTATACGAATAATCCGTCGGTTTTGCATTCGCGTAACGACATCCGTGTTGTTTTGTTCTATAAAGTCTCACATACGTTAATACGTAATAAAATCCTAACACATAATCATGTGATGGTCCTGTAATGTCAGATAATTATCTGACTGATGAACCATAATTCTGAACTTCGTTTTCTGAACTGATTCTGTATTTGTGTTACGATAGCATAAAATGATAATGATATATGAATGATAACTGTAATGTACCTGATTCACTGTTCACATTACTGTTTTGATCACTGTTCCGGTGACGTTTTCGGAACTGATGTTACAACTTGCCATTGGGGAGTTTTCATATAATAACAGATACCATTCTAGTATCGAAATGCGCCCCCATATGACGCGTTGTATGGGAGACAATGTAGGACCCCTGTATGCTGGGTGAAGTGGGACAGAAAGATATGGGCAACAAGGCTACCGTGATTGATATGACAGAAAAGCTACGAGTGATAAAAGCAAGAATAAAAGCCACACAAGATCACCAAAAGTCTTACACAAATTAGCGAAGGAGGACGATAGAGTTCAATGTTGGCGATCGAGTGTTGCTAAAGGTTTCACCATGGAAGGGAATCATTCGATTCCGAAAGAGAGGCAAGCTGAGTTCGAGGTACATCGGACTGTTTTGGATAAAGGTAAGGGTAGGGAAAGTTGCATATATACTTGACCTGCCAGAAGAGCTGAACGGGATTCATCCAACCTTTCATGTGTCACACCTTAGGAAGTGTTTCTCAGACGAGCAAGCGCATGTTCCTTTGGATGACATTGAGGTAGATGACAAACTGAACTACATTGAAGAACCAACTGCAATTGTGGATACGAAGGAAAGCAGCTACAGAATAAAACGGTTAGTCAAGTTAGAGTCCAGTGGAAGCATCGAAAGGGGTCCGACTATACACGGAAAACGGAAGAAGATATAAGGAGGTTGTACCCTCATTAGTCTGATGTGTGACAAGGTAAAATTCAGGACGAAACCTATTATAAGGAGGGGAGACTTGTAGCACTCCAAATTTTTCCAATACAAGTTATTTGAAATTTCGAGTGCGTAACGAATAATAAACTTGTAGGAAGATGGACGAAAAATAAACTAAGTTAAGTACACGAAATAGGGTACTCGAAGGGGATTTCGTGAACCCTAAGTTCACGAAATGCAGTACTCGAAATTGATTTTGAGAACCCCAATTTCGAGTACCCGGTTCGAGAACCTTGCCTATATACATGAGTTCCTTGGGAAACGTGCTAAACTTTGGCTGGAAGCATTCTCTCTCAAGTACTCGATGGGGGGACAGTTCGTGAACTACAAGGAACGACTTTTGAGCAAACAAACGAAGTAGGAAACACGTAGGAAGCTACCAGAAGGATCGTCTAACATCAAGTAAGTGTTCTAAACGTAAAATTTAGGATTTTTTATGCGAAAGCAAGCTTGTGCATAAAGTTCGAGACTTTCTGGTTCCAACGTATTGGTAATACCATAAGGAACCTAGAACTAGCTCCCCAAAGTCTTAGATGAATTTCTGAGATGTTTTAGGATTGGAAGATGAGTACCTGAAAATATACATGAAGGAAAGTACTTGAAACCCTGCTTAGTTAGTAAACCTTGTTTCATGAACTCTGATTCGAGAACCTTGTTTGAGAACCCAGGTTCGTGAACTATAATTCGTGAAATCCTGGTTCGTGTACTAAGGATTCTAGAACTAGTGTTCGGGAACTCTAAGGTTCGAGTGCCTTGGGTATTTCTTGAACATGGGATCGTGTACCCCAAGGTTCATGTAGTCCATGGATTTCGAGTACTTAAATATTTCGTGAGTCTTATGGATTTCGTGTACCTGGTATTTCGTGAACTTCAAGGGTTTCGAATATTAAACAGTTTCGAGAACTTGGATTATGAGGGGGAACTAGTAGGCTATGAGGACTTAGAATAAATCCTAAGTCTAAGAATGAAATGTGTAATGATGTAGGTTCTTAAGTCTTGGCTAAAGAGTTCGGCCAAGAATATAAGAAGCTACTGTCAGGTGAGTCCTAGATGCCCTATTTCACACGTATGTGTACTTATGTTTTGGGTTGATATACATGCTGTTAATATGTTATGATGTTATGTGACTATGCCATGATGATGATTGCATGTTATTGAGTTATGATGATTTATGCATGAAAGTGAGCTAAGTGTGATGAATGCATGTTAGTGAATTATGATGATGAACAGTATGATAACATGCTATGATAAATTTTATGCCAGGATGAGATCCTAGGCTGCTAGGATGGAAGTATGATAGATGATATGATGAATGCTAGCATGACATGTTTATGAGGCCATGATGTAAGATGTGATGAATAAATGCTAACATGGCATGTTAATGAGGCCATAATGTAACATCAGTGCCGGTACAGAACAGTGATCGCAACAGTGTTATGAACAGTAATTAGGTACAAACTCTATAGCATTTCAATGTATTTCATATTCATAGCGTATATCATTATCATTTTATGTAACAAACTGTGAATTCAAAATCATTTCTGAGAAACAAAACTCAGAAAACATGGTTCATTAGTCAGATAATTATCTGGCAACACAGAATCATCATGTGATTATGTGTTAGGATTATATCATGTATAAACGTATGTGAGGCTTTACAGAACAAAACACACGGATATTGTTACGTGAATGCTAAATCGACGGGTTATTCGTATAGGTGACGATCTGTGCGAATAAATCTGAAGGTTTAATGTTCTGAATGATTTCTGATAATTAGAAAACCATATTGAAAAGTATAGTTATCGTCGTGTTCGTACGAGTGACGATTCGAACGAATACGCGCGACGACCGTACGATTCGATTGCTAACAGTAAATTTAATAATTTTGTGAAGTTAAAATAAATGAAAGATAATAGTTAATTTACTAGGAATAACCACTTAGAATAAATTTAGAAATTTTATTTTATAAACCGCGTTGTTTCGTTACGGAAAAACACACGAAACGACGTGTTACGCGAAACCAGACGAAACCAAACCTACCGGGTGTTTAATTCATTTAATGAAGCATTAAAGCTTCACACCAGCCACCACCAATCCCATCCCTTCCACCATTTTCGTTTTTCTTACCCTCTCTCTCTAGAAAAGACTTCCTCCTTCTTCTCTCTAAAATTGCTTGGCGATTTCTTGTTGGATTCGAGAATAGTTGGTGTCAAAACGTTCATCTCTACACATAGATCAAGAAAGTACAAGGAGTTTGAACTTACATCTATCGATTTGAGGTAAACTTTGAGTTTATTTCGGTTTTTGTGTTTATCACATCTCCCTCAACATATTATGGTTATAATCGGTTTCAATCACTTAGAAAACACATAAATACACTTCTAGAAACAACAGGGATACGTAGGAAACTGATTTGTAACATGTTAGAGTTGAAGAAGAAGATGATACTGGGGGTTCGCGACTCAAACAACTCGACCGAACCTATGGAATCGGACAAAGGATAGCCGAACCTAGCTTTCTCCTTGACGAACCTGTGAATTCTACATCGAACCTGTTAACCTGCTAGCCGAACCTGTGAACCCTGCACCAAACCTGCACCGAACCTTTTACATAGTCACGAACCTAGGGTTTCTTGATGATGTAGCCGAACCATCTCTCTCAAACGAACCTACAAGTTGGTCCAGCCAAACCCTTATCAGTAGGTCACGAACCATGTAGACATGTGAACCCTACAGGACTAGCCGAACCTTTGGCTGCCAACAAAAGGTTCGCTGCTTTGAAGGGAATAGCCGAACCCTTCCCCCTTGAACGAACCTTGAGTTGTTGGGTTTTAATTGGGCCGAACCTAATGGGAGTATACATAGGTTCGTTGCTCTTGAACCATAGAATTTGGATATCTATAAAGTATGGGGATTCTAGGGTGGTTTAATGCATGGGAGTTCAAGTATACATGCATGCATGAAATATATTATGTGTGTGTGTGCATGGGTTAATTAAGTATGTGTGTGCATGGGGATTTAGCATGAGAGTATGGACACATATCAAACCTATATTAAATCTAAAGTATATGTAGGGTGCTCACGAAATTAGAGATGGTTGTCACAAGAATTTCCTTTAAAACACTCTAACCACTCAACATGGGTTGTTAGCATCTAATTATTGGGATTAAAACAATGGAGCATATGTTTTAAGTTATGTTGTAACAAAAACAATGATCTAAAGGTGGGTGTTAATGTAATTATTAACACTAACCTAGGGAAAGTCTTAACATGAATAATTAACTTAGAAAAGCTAGTGGGCTATGTGGAATTATTCAACGGACTGGATTGTGGTCAAATGGAAGTCAAAGACCATCAATGGGCCAAGTGGGCCCAATGGGTATGATTAAAGCCCATCGTAAATTAAAGGTTAATTTAAGACGAGTTAATGATATGTTAATAAAAGAAAGCGATTTATAAACTTTATTAAATTAAATTAAATGGATTTTTAAATTAATGTTTTAACTTAAAATGAAATTGATTAAAACATGTTAATCAACACTTGTTATGAATAATCATGGGACATGGGTTATAAATGGGAATCTAAGTTAGACTAGGAGATTAAGTCTTAGAAGCACACTAGTATGTAGGACACTTAGTTGCACATCGAGACCAAACCTTAGATACGACGGTTAATACGTATACTTATCGTATTCGAATTCTTTTAAAACAACTCAGGAACTGAAGAAACCTAAGCTACAACAACGAGCGCGTATTTTGTGGTAGTACAGTACAGAGCAACACAGGTGAGTTCGTTGCCCCTTTTCTAAACATTTTTGTTTTCAAACGCGGGGCTGAGAAGTATGTGTAAACTGTTTTATTTAAATTGTTTACTTAAATGCTTTTATTTATTATATGTTTTACATATATATTTGTTTATACTCCTAGACTCTTGTCTAGGTAATTGCTATGCAGAATTAACTTACAAGTTAATTAAATTACTCCTACGAGTAATACTTAAATTCTAAAACTATAAACGAACCCTTAGTCCATCAAGCTCAAATTCAAGAATCTAAATTCAAAGTGGAATCAAAAGAACTAAAGTTAAAGATCAAATACAATGGAAACTAATTCAGTGTGGTGATCAGTAAATCAAAGGATCCTATTCATAAATCTATAATCATTGTGAAATCATGAAGTTCTAAAGATCAAAATCAAGAGACTCAAGGAAATCAAGAAAATCATAGTTGTGTGTGAATCATTGAAATAATGAAATCATTAAAATCTAATGAAATCATTAATGCTTGAGTCAAGGTCTATGTCAGTTGTATGGAAATCAAGACCACGTGTAACACACATAAAGTCCTGACATAAATAGTAGACTCTTGTAGTCAAGCTATATGGGCAATAACGTGAACTATCAAATGAAATCAAAATCAAAATCAAGAGAATCAAAGAGATCAAGAATCAAAGGATATCCGTAAAGTCTCGGCATGTACAGTAGACCAGTGGGTCAAGCTGATGGGCATCATTAAAATCCCCGGCATACACAGGTAGACTCCTTGTGAGTCATGCCTGATATGGGTCACGTGTGAGAGCGTACAACTTGGACAACCACCAACAACTAAGTCTAATTGATTGAGTCAAATAAGGCCCAATCATCATGTCTTAGTTGTATTTAAATGCTTAGTTATTAGTTTAATTAAACATTTAATGTTATATTTCTACAAGTGCTTTTGGGGAATCATGAATACATGGTGAACTCAAGAGATCAAAGGTAAATCAAATTGTGAAAATCCGAATCTAGATCAAAGGTGAATGGAGTGAAACGC
This sequence comes from Mikania micrantha, assembly GCA_009363875.1. Taxonomy (NCBI): domain Eukaryota; kingdom Viridiplantae; phylum Streptophyta; class Magnoliopsida; order Asterales; family Asteraceae; genus Mikania; species Mikania micrantha. The sequence continues at coordinate 48,424,512 of CM018691.1, read as the reverse complement.
TTGATTATCATTAACAACAATATGTTAAACAGTCCGGTATGTGGTGGGACGGTGGCTGGGCTTGTCCCCTACATATGCCCTATATATAAGCATACTTGATTGGATAGCATAGGCGGTTGTTGATGAGGTTAAGGTTGTCACTTCGGGAGGATCAAGGTAAACATTTTCAGGGTAATCAAATGCTATGAATCATATGTTAGGGAATCAAAGTAGTGGAATGAAATGCTTAATTATCACCAGGAAAAATATATCATGTGGTTTAGTATGTGGTGGGACGGTGGCTGGGCGGGCGGTAAGTTTGACCCTACATATGCCCTATATATAAGCATACTGAACTGGATGGTATAGGTGGTTAATGGTGAGGTTAAGGTTGTCATTCAGGTTATTCAAATTCATTTTTATAAAACTTAATGAACTCACGAACCATGTGTTGACTTTATTTTTGCATGACTTCTCAGGTGACGAACAGGTCAACTAAGGAGTTATTCCTTTTGGACTAGGATACCAGTTAGAGGACCTAGCTTTTGGGACCTGCATATTTTGAAGCATCATTATACAAAGTTATTTTGTATATCTTGTGCAGATACAAGATAGAAGATTTATGATGTGATAGTAGATTTACATTGTTAAATTATAAACTTAACTGATGTAATTTAACTTTGTAATTCTATCCTATTTTAGCAGTTTCTCATTTCTTCATCATGTGCAATGTAAACAATCTGATCATCCCGATTATCACTCACGATATCGCGCCCTAGGAACCTTCCACCCGACGGGGAATTCGATCCAACCCCGCCAGCTCGGGGTGTGACACATGATGTATGATATGATGAATAGATACTAGCATGACATGTATGTGATGCCATAATGTTATGATATGATGATATGATGCTATGATGGTACGATGATTTGATGCTAGTATGTGATGATTTTATGATGAGATGATACTAGCATAAATGGTTATGAGTAATCCTATGATTAGGATAAGATTATGAGGTTATGGTGAATGAGCGTTGCTCCCACCTTCGTGTGGGGTAAGTATGTATGATGAGAGATGATATGATGCTAGTATGTCATGAGTGTTGCTCACATATTAGTATGGGTTAAGTATGTTATATGACTGTTGCTCCCGTACTCTATACGAGGTAAGTATGATGTTGCTCCCGTACTCGTTACGTGGTAAGTATGATGGTTTCTCCCATATTCATATGGGGTAAATATGAGGCTGCTCGAGTACTTGTTACTGGGTAAGTATGGATCTGCAGGACGCTTCGGCGAGTCAGATCAAAGGTTATGGAGCCTTGTGCCGGCATAAGCCCACTGTTACTCTCAGTATAAGTGGTTATATGATGATGATGTTTACGATGTTTATGTGTTATGGTTTGTATGTACGATGATGTTGTTTTATGATGTTTTACTAATACTAGAACTCACCAGCGTAAGCTGACATTTTAGCATGTATGTCAGGTTAGAGCTATGGAAAGAGAATGCATGGAGCTCGTGTGACACCCATGTCACTTTATGCCACTTCCGGACATTTAAAATCATTATTTAAGAATTTACTTTTAGGTCCCAGCAAAATTTTTTTTGTGATTTACATATCTATAAACATACTACTTGCTAACACATTGTTAAAACAAAGTTTAAGTATGTTTACATACTCCACCAAACATTTATTACACAACAGTTTCACAAAAGTTTGATTATTAAGTTTAAAACCAACATATGAGCCTCCACGTTCGATTTTCGATCACCATCACCGCTCACCTGCATCTTTTGTGCCTGTAACACTACAATTAAATTCACCATTAGTTCGTTAGAACTAAGTAAGGTCACCCCACTATCCCTCCAAGTGAATTTCATAACACAATATGGATACACATTCAATAACGGGTAATTCTCATCCAAAACCCCTTACATCATCATTTTCAACCAAATCAAATGGAACTTCCTTTACACCCAAGGATTTCCATTTGTCATAATAAACAACAATTTCATCACATGAAATTCATATTCATAATTTAATACAACACATATGTGCACACAAACTCCAATTATGCATAATATTGTTTGACCATTTATAGTCAAACTTCAAATAAGAAGTTCACACACCTTGTGAATCATTCTTATTTCACCACACCACTTATAATTTAATACAATACATATGTGCACACAACTCCAATTGTGCATCATACTGTTTGACCATTTTCAGTCAAACTTCAAATAAGAAGTTCAAACTCCTTGTGAATCATTCTTAGTTCACCACACCATTATGATAGTTGTTTACACACCTTGTAAATCAAATCAATCATTATTACTAGTTGAATGTTCACACACCTTGTAAATCATTCAACTACAGTAACCAAATATATCAAATTCAATCAAAACAATTCATATATATGCTAAATGCATAAATACTTGTAGTGTGGGTTCACCCAACCCTACAATAACAAGTTCAACCACATAGGTAACTTACCTTGATTTGGAGAGCTATTGATAATTTCCAATTCTTTTCCAGGCCTTCTAAAACTAGATTTACCTCCTTTTCCTATTATATATCCATATATAACCAGGTTTAACAACATGAACACACAACTTGTGTTATTTATGTAATCTAGTTCATTTGACTTGTTTTACTTTTCATATTCAATCAAAACCTCACTGAGGCTTTTTATCAAACAACTCATGTGCAGAAACTTGTCTGCCCATGTTATTAGCGATAATCAAATTATCAAAGTTACATACTTTGTGATTTGTCTCTTGACTTCCACCACCAACACTTAGTTGCAAATCACACGTATACAACTAGTTTCAATACACTCAACACCCATACATAATGATTCAAACTCATTTGAATCTCATTCATTACTATGTGGTATTTTATAAGTCAAGTTATCACTTATAATTTAACATAGTTATGCCAAACTCATTAACTTTCAAATCTCAACATTTAATCAAACACTTGAATCGGATTTATCATTCCATAGAATGATCCAAAGCCATCATAAACATGATTTAATCATCCCACTAGTTATCAATCACAATAATATGGATTTCATGACAACTGGACATTATAACGGATCAAAATCAAGATTTCACCGTTAGATTGTCAAGTTCTTCGATTCTAATTATTTCTAGCTATTATCTAGGCAATAATCAACCACAACAATCATTATATCATCTTCAAAACTAGATTTAATCCATATACTATGAAACCAGTAGGATAAAACGAATCATAACCCTTTCAAATGGATTTCTGGTTGTAAAACAACGATCAACACTTGCAGATAAGTTTCCTAACACGTTCTGGATGTTTAAAGGGCTTCAGATTTGAGTTTAAATGAAGAAAACTCCTTTTTGTTCATCTAAAAAACGAATATGATCGAGAGAGATGGGAGTTGCATGAAAATATGATATTTCAGCCCAATATGCCAAACCGACTCAAGCCAGGCGCATCGCCCCGCTTGGCCGTTTGGCTCGAGGCGTATCGCGCGGGTCTATAGATCTCAGATATTTTTTTCTCGTCCGCGCGCATCGCCTAGCGTAGGTGTCTGGGGCGCGGCGTAGCGCACATGACCAAAATCTCAGATATTTCTTTTCTTCCGCGTGCATCGTCTAGCGTGGAAAGCTGGAGCCAGGCGTATCGCCTCGCATCACTGATTTTGATTTTTTTTGATTTTTTTTCGTTTTGCGATTCCGAACAATCCGGAACTCCGTTTCACACACGGTTTTCTTCCACGTTCATAATTTCTCGCGTATTTTCAAATTGTAACAATCACAATCGTTTTATTAATGATTATCTCAAACATGTTCGATTGTTAAAACCGGTTGTTACAGCTCGGGGCATAGGGGTGAGGTCCGGTGGTTTGGCAATCGCAAATGTTTTTGATACAAAATATATCAATATAATTTGTATTTGACAATATTCAAATTTCCGCTGCATATTTATGAAATGTTTTAGTTTAAGAGCTATGTGTTATGATAAAACCAACCTCTGTGAGGCACCTGGGATCGGGGCCTCACACGTAGGATGCTAAAGTCAAAACTTTAATAACTTAAACATTTTACGAACTTAAAGGATGAGTTTTAGTTGGTTATGCAAATCGAAACATAGATAGTAAAAACAATTATATAACAATATCATTTTTATATTGTGTCAGTCTATTTTTTTACAATAGTTGCACGTTATCGTCAATTGATATGACCCATAATTATTATTATTTTTGAATCACCAAACGAAAGTGTAAAGGAAAAAATCAGACTACACACACTATATAGGATAAATTCTAAACTCTAGAAAAGAGTTAAAGTGACATTCTAAATAGGTTAGAGATGCAACTTAAGTTTAGAAGTGACAGGAAACTAGAAATAGCCGATGACAAGTTGTCACTAACACCTTAAATTGAGTGTTTGGATAAACTTTGAACTTAAAAACCTTGTGATAGTTAACATGATATTCTATAAACTTTAGGATGAAACCTAAAAGTTAAAATTTTTAATAATAAACATAAGGATAAACTCTAAAATTAAAAGATTTGAAATTGATTGAGGCTTAGAAGTCATCAATAGTCTTATTATACAAAGTTTTAAGGATGAAACAAAAAAAAAGTAACAAGAAAAATTTTGAAATTTTAAAAGTTAGAGGGTTAAAATGGTTTTTGTTAAATTACCGCCAATACTTCAAACTAAGTGTAAAAATAAAATTAAATAACATGAATGAAATTAAAATGACAAAGATTAAGGACAAAAAAATTAGTTAATTTGAGTTGGTTGAACATAACTAAGAATAAGTGCGGAGAAAATAAAATAAAGAAAGAAATATAAAAGATTATAGTAAAATAAAAAATAATATAAAAAAAGAATAAATATTAAACAAAAATTAATCTAGTTTTAGATTGAATGCAAATAAATAAAAGTTAATCTATTAATGATCATTAAGATTTTGATTTAGATTTTTGTCAACCTTCCTTTACACCAGTTTTAGTTGCCTTAATTTTTTTTTATTTTATTACTTATAAAAAAATATGTATAAAAATAACATAAAAATTTTGAAATTTTTAAGAAATAAAAGAAAACTATTTTATTAAATCTCTTTAACACTTCTTTAAATTATGCAAATGAGATTTGATTGAAAATAAAACTTTGAAATGCGTTTATTTTCATTAATATTTAAATAAAATGCATATTAGTTTTTTTTTTTAATTTGAAAGTTTGACTTAATTGTATTACATGAAATTAATTTTATGGGATCCATATCTAGTTCATTTCAGACTGAAATGTTGTGTTATGTGAAAATACTACCCGTCGATAACTATCTTTGTGTCTCATTCTTAATGCCTATCACAAACATTAAGCTGATATTGGAAACATGTAACAAACATTTACACCAAGGAGAGTTGCAAACTCCCGACAAATGGGTTGTCAACCAATAGTACTATCATTGTTTCCTGTTCGGCCTCACATGGGTTCAATAGATACGGTTCAAAAGTTGAGGACTTTTTGATATTGTGATAGAAAGTTACGTGCAAAATCCCATGAAATCCCACAAATTCACCACAAGTTCACATGAAATCACATAGATAACTGTGACACATATCATATGTTTGAGGATAGTTTCACAATAATATTATGATGTCTGTAAAACATTAAAAAGAAAAGGGGTTGTACAAAACTCACCTGAGATATCGAAATCAACAGATTATGCGCAGACTTGTGTTTTAGTTCTGCATTAGTTAATGTTTTATATGTTATTTGTGTTTTAATTTACTTATTAGATCTTTCTTAACGTTCAATGTCAAGTACATTATATTTAAAGTCATCAAACTGATATTAAATTGAATATGATACAATGTATGATAATGTGGGAACCTATAATGATTCAGGTTCTTCATACAAGGTTGATGACTCGTTGGATTAATCAGAATTTACTCAGATTAATCAAAATAGGTATTGTTGTTGATTATATAACTAAAACAGTCTCCAGATGGATTTCTAGCTTAGGAATAGTCAATCATTGTTATTGAGCATTTAGGTATTATGAAACATAAGAATGTGATATTAGAATAGGTTTAATAACCATATTCAATATACTAATTTAACTGTTAACATAAACATCATATTGTTATTCCAATGATTATCTTAAAGCTTGTCATTAACTTAAAACACTTGGATTTAACCTAGCATTTCAAGTAATGAACAAGACAATCACAACCATTGTAATAATCAAATGGTTTAAACCATTATAATCTATGATATGGTTTCATGATAACCGGACATTATAATGAATCAAAACAAGAATTTAATCGTTAACATATCAAGTTCTTCGTTTTTAACCATTCCTAGTTGTCATCTAGGCAATAATCAACAACAATAACTATTGCATTATGTTCAAAAATTAGATCTAATCCAAACATTATCAAACTAGCAGGATAAAACAAATCTTTACTGGTTCGGACGGATTTTCAGTTGCAAAATGACGATCAGATGTTGTAGAAACAATCCCCAGCTCGATTATGATGTTTCCATAGCTTAAAACCAAGATTTGGATGCTTGAAGGTCGAGCTGGTCGTCCTGGAAGTGAGTAAGTTCGAGAGAAAATTTTCTACATGAAATGTGAGTTTTCAATCTGATCTCTGAACAGACCTAGTCTTCGCGTACCGCCAAGAGGTGGGGTATTGGTGTACCGTGAAAAATCCGGAGTCATTAAGATATTTTGGACTCATCACGTACCGCCAAGGGACCTCAGAAACATCTTGGCGTACCGCGAAGAGTTCCGAAGTACAATAACTTCGAATTTTTCTTGCTTTTACGATTCCGGAGAATCAGGAACTCCTTTTTTCGCACGGTTTTCACCCAAGTTCACGATTTTTCGCATACTTTTAAATCGTGGCAACCACGATCGTACTTTTAAGATGGATTCCAATCAAAGGTGACGTGGACTTTTATCTCAATTGTCACATTACGTATTAAAATGTCATATATCATTTGTATAGTGATTAAAGTTTTTAATTATTTTTTTATTACTTAAAACATTTATTAATATGTAAAACAATCATTTTATATCAAAATATTGTTTTATGATTTCTAAAAATTCATTACTAACTATTTAATATTTTATATTAAATCTGTATAATACACGAGTTAATAATCTAGTATACTATATATTAGTATATTTTATTCATATATTATACACACACAAAAAGTCATATTTGGGCTTTGGAAGTTTAGATATTTACAAGAATATTGTGTTAACATGTCTACAAATTTGAAAGTTCAGATATTTAACATGTCTACAAAATTTTAAAAAGTTTTTGGAAAGTTATTTTAGGTGATTTTATTTGGACACCCCACTTTTTTATTTTAACACCCATGTGGGCCAAGACGGGCCGTACTGGGTAGTACGGCCCGTATTGAGTACAGACAAACATTCAAGAAAATTCCTTGTAATCAATGAAACATTCTGTTGGACGGGCCGTACTGACCAGTACGGCCCGTCTTGGCCTTGACTTATTTTTCCAAGCCATTTTGGGTGTCAAGCAGTTTTTAGTCACTTGATACAGCTCGTACTGGGCAGTACCGGCCGTCTTGAAGTTATTTATTTTATTTAAACTTAATTTACGTATTTAAATAATTTTTAATGATATACGTTTAGTACGTGAATTATTTGAATGATATACGGCTATTATGTTAATTAAATGTCATAATTTTGTTACGTTATCATTTTTACGAAATCGTTTTAACTAAATATTTCATTTTATAATTAGTTTGTTTACGTTAATTTAAATAATTTAAACGATATAAGTTTGTCGCGCAAATATTAAACAACACAAACAGATTTAATAAAAATTCATAAAGAAACATACCCCATATATACAAAGCATATGTTTTACATACAAGGAAATAAAATACAAAAATAAAAAACTAACTACGAACCTCCGGATGGTCCAGCGGACGATCCGCTGTCGTCGTAGACGCGTGGCTCCGGGAACGGTGGAAGCTGTGACCTGTCCTATCGCGCATGCTCTGACGCGATCGTTCACTAGACCAAATCCTCATAACGATCGAGCTGTCACTCGACGCGTGCCTCCCAGGTGGCCCTACGACGATCGGCCTGAGCCATCTTGTCGCACCGGGCGGCAATCTAGTGCAACAACGCCTCGAGCAGCTCGGTCAGGCGCACTGCACGGTAAACATGCGGTGGATGTTGCGGCGGCGACTCCTTGCGCGCTGGTGATCGAACCGGCTACTCCCGAATCGACTCGGGCTCCGGCATCGAACCATCGTCCTGAGGCTGCTGATGCTGCTCCGGTATGACGGCGACCTGGGCGGCCTGAAACGGTCGGCCTTCGGATCCAATAAACCGCAATCCTAGACCCGGGATGTCGGCGGCAAGTTTCATGCTCGGGATCGTTCGACGATCGAGCTTACGAGGCTCGATCGCCGGTAGATCCTCAAGCATGTCAACCATGCCTCTGGTGCGTGCGATGTGGGTGACAAAGGCACCACCCCACATTGTATCGCGCTCCTGTCGGTGGTAGAAGGAGGCGTAGTATAACGCAAAACACCGTGTGAGGTTGCACGACCTGCGAGTCATGAGCGAGTGAAGATAGAACAGATCTGTCATCGTCACCCACTCCTAGCTCTGGCCGCGACGTGATATGGTCGTCACAATGCAGCGGTGGATGTAACGAATCAGAGGATCTCTGATCGTCGTCGCCCGTAGTCGGTGGCCGGTGAAAGGCGGATCAGAGATATGGGCTCACCAGACCCTCATAACCCCCTCCTCACCCTGCATCAACCCCTGGATGAAGTCTTCATGAACGGTCTCTGGCTTATAATATATGCCTAAGTGGACGACGAACCGCTCGATCGACATCTCGAAGTACTGTCCGCATAAAGAGAACTCAATATCAGGAGGAAGCTCCTAGCCATCCTGGTCATGAACTGCTGCCTGGTGAGCTCTATATCGGAAAGTGGATAGAAACTCCACAGTGATCAGCATGTGGGTGGGCATCTCTGCGATCTCGAACAGGAGAGTCCACGGTGTGTCCTCTCGGAGGATAGCTCTCGCACGCCCTGCCTCCCCGGCATCTGCTAGAACCCCCAATCTATACAACGTAGCGTCACCACGCTCATCCGCAAAGTCCGACGGCGCTTCATCGCTGCCGCCGAGTCTGGCTGGAACTGCAGCCACTCGTGCTGCGACAGCAGCTCAGGATCTCTCAGTTTCATTTGCTTTGTAGCGAATGTCTCGGGATCTAAGGCGGCTGTTGCTGGGCGACGTCCTCGTGGTGTGGAATGCCGGCCTCCATCTCGATAAGTAAGTATAAGCTGAAAAAAGAAAAACGAAATACGAGCAAACGAAACTAGGTCGTCTCAAACAAAACTAGGTCGTCTTAGCCGTACAGCTCAGGACGGCCCGTATTGATGTTAGCCGTCTCAAACAAAACTAGGTCTTCTTAGGCCAAGACGGCCCGCCTTGGTCAAGACAGCCCCTCTTGGCCATACCAGGCTAAAACCAGGCCGTCTGTCCAAGATGGCCCGTCTTGTTCTTTTTTCGAAAACGAAAATTCGATCTAAACAGTTCCTATTTCGATCTAAATCCAAAACTAAACATATATTCATGATCTACGAAGAAAAATACGTACCTGGTGTCGAAAGTTTAAAGATCCAAGACGGGGTGTATAGACCAAGACGAGAGAGTTTGGGAGTATGTGTGTGTGAAAAAAGTTAAAAATGAATATGAAATTTGAATTTAATATAGAACAGTACGGGCCGTGCTGTTCTTAATTAATTTATTTTTTTACATATAAAAAATCATTTTTATTACATTTAATTAAAGAATTTGTTTTTTACATTTACACGTCCATGTAGTCGACCAACTTATTTTCATCTATAAATCTTTGATCTTTTTGCAGTCTGTCATGATATACGAACTCTCAGTCAGATGCGGCATCATTTCGGTAACATTTCCAAATAGGATTTACCGTTGGCATTGGATAATATCCTTGTAAGGTAACATTAATGAAATGGACGCCAAGATGAACTACTGATACGACGTTATGTCGCGGCAAACTATTAGCAGATGTCAACAAAGAGAAAATGGTTTGAGGACCTCGACTGCTTAAAAGGTGAACGATTACACCGAATCTTTGACCAATTACTAAGCTTGTGTGAGGCATAAACATCCAATGTTCGGCAGGAGCAGGTGCAATCTGTTGCCTATTTATTGTGTTGCATAGTACATCATAAGATCATATCCTGGGTCGTAGGAGTTAAACACATATCTGTACAGATCTGTGTTGAAATCCAATTCTTGCAAGAGTTGTTGTCGAATAAATGCCCAATGATTTTCATCGAATCCTAAACCCATGGCTACAGAACGAAAACCACAGTTACCATCTGGCTCGACATCTTGTATGTTTATCACGTAAGGTTGAAGCAAAGGAAGGATGTGACGACTGAAGCGATAAACATTGTTTAATCCTTCTGGCTTCATGTTACGTGGAAAACGGAATCCGTTTTGACTTAGCGAGTCCGATGGTGGCATTGCTTTTGATACCGATGTGGAACGACTGCGCCGAAATACGAGTTTCTAACTTTTCTCGGTCACAACTGTAACCGAACTATGCCTCGAAGGTTCAAATGTACTTTCTTGGGACGCTAAATTATCTTTAACAATTTCTTGCTCTTTTTGTTTCTATGCCTTTAAAGTTGGACGACCACATGTATCTTTTTGAACTGAAGGCGCCTTTTTGTCGCTTTTATTTGGAAATATCTGCGACAACACCTTCTTTATTAGACTCTTTTTTATTTCAGGAGGTTTGGAATTTATTTCTTCTGTAACCAAACCCATTTGTCCTATAACATCTATTTCTTCTTCTTCTAACAGTTTTGGGTTAGCTGTGTTAAGTTTTGTCCAAAAAATATCAATATTTGAGAGCGTTATCTTCTTATCTGCATAATTAATAATTGAAATTAATATAACAGTAAGTACATGCGAAACATCTAAGATTTACATTTAATATTACGAACCTGTGTTTAAATATTTTGATATATTACAAGCGCACGGCAACCCACAACTCGTCCAAAGCTGGTGGCCACACATCATATTTAATTCGCGCATAACTCTTATTTTATCTTTTTCCTCGACCAACAAATCAAGAGCTTTATGGGACACCTTTCCTCGAAGGTTATCAAATATTGCTAGTTTATGATGACCCATAGTTTTAATCAAACTCGTGTTTCATTTTTACCTCTTGTGCTTGCACATTTTCATTTACGAAACTGACAAGCGAGGCAAGCGTGCTGTTTGTTCATCCGAGGAATCGTTTTAGGTTTGAGTGCTGACTTTCCACCCGATTTGTTGTACGTTGACCAAAGTTACGCGTTCTATTGGTTCATGCTGTTACAAACATATCTTTGTAAATGTTTAACCATGTGTGCGTCAAACACTCAAGAACCCCTGAAATGAAACAAAAACCAATAATGATATGATGATAATAATGATGGTATATGATGCTTACTTTTTTTGTTGTCTTTGATAAGTCTTTAGTCTAGAAGGTTGTAGTTGTAGTCGTATAACTCTGTTGTCGGAGAGTTACACAAATTTGCCCATCGACTTTTGAATTTCTTCCGGTCTGCATCCGAAAAGCTTGCCTTGCAGTTTTTGGCAATATTTTCGTCTATGTGCCATCTGCAGAGATATTTTGCAGCTTCTGGAAACACCTTACGGCACGCACTCATAACAACAAGGTCTCGATCTGTTATGATCACACGTGACTCCATACATTTATTCAACATACTCTTAGCCATTTCCAAGACCCAGACGTAGTTTTCCTCACACTCTTTGCTTACGAACGCGTGAGCAATACTAAACGTCTGGTGTGTGGAAGTTACGCCAACAATTTGAATAAATGGAAGCCTGTATTGGTTCGTCTTGTACGTCGCATCCATCATCAGTACGTGCGGAAATGCACGCCACCAGCAATACAATTTTGGATGACAGAAGAAAATGTCTTCCACGACGTTTGTTTCAGGATCCTCCCGGGTATAGTAAACGTACACCAGACTGTGAAGCACGTTTTCCAAAACCTGCATCGGAGTATCACCGAATTTCTTCTTGTTTTTTATTTTCTGCTGTAGATTGTATACATCTCTAGAGATGGATACATTTGCAGGGTTGTGTTTCTTTATGCTAGAAAGAATGTTACGAGGATCCATATGTCGCTCGGTTAGATTCTCAACCATATCTTCTCCTCCTGAGTAAATCTTCTAACATATGTATGACCCTCTAGATTCTGAGCAGGTTCGTGATTGTGATTGTCGTTTATCACCTGCAATTTCCAGGATTCACGAACTTCGTTTTATAACCCTATGAGTTGAAACGGACAACTAATTTTCTTGCTGCCCGACCGTCTAAGGATTGCGATGCTATTGTGCTCGCCACCGCAGTCACACATGAGGCAGACTTTGATTACACTGCCTGTTGTCTTTGATTTTTTCGTTCTTCTTTTGACTACAATGTAACAATTGTCTAGTGCTCTGATTTTCACCCACCATACCAGCGCTTCTTCAGACATAAACTCCTGACATATAAAAATAATAATAAATACCGTAACTGGGTAGCGATAACATACAATCATCAACATTTATGTTTCATTTAAGTTACCTCTTTCGTTTCCCAGTTAATGTTTGAATCCGCTGGCTTGTCTTCATAATCCTTCTCCAGGTTACTTTGTTTACTGTCATCATACACGAACCCATAATCGTTTTTTTGATGATACGATGCTTAACTACCAAAACCGACATCAGCGTTAGGTTCGGCATTTAGATCTATCGTGCCGTATTAATACTCAACAGGAGGCTCTTCATTCAAACCTGACACGTAATAGTTGAAAAAACTCTCATCCCAGAACGACATTGTTACAAATCTGAATTATCTTGAGATATATTCGAATTCGAAAAACTTATGCGTTCGTTTGAAACGATTCAAGCTTATATACAAATTTCAAGTTGGTCCAATACGGCCCATACTGGCCTATACGACCCGTACTGAGTCAAATCAATGTCCTTCCATGTCAGCATTGTCAGAATTAAAAAGCAAGACGGGTCGTACTGACCAGTACGGGCCGTCTAGCTTTCAAATCATTGTATTATGTTGCAGGTGATGTCTGTACGATGAATGAGACGGGCCGTCTTGACCATTACGGCCCGTCTTGCTCCCAATCATTGTCAAAGATTGTCAGGAAGGAAAGTTTGACCAGGTACTGAGACGGGCCGTACCGGGCAGTACGGGCCGTCTTAGGGGTGTATTTTTAAAATAATGGGTGTAAGAATAACACAACCTTTTTTTTTTGAAAGTTTTATTACTTTTTTCTGTTATAGTGTTTTAGTGTGTTTTGAACCCCAATTGTGACGTCAATTTAGTATATGTTTTATTATAAATTTTGTTTATAATCAAACCTATTTACGTTTAGTTGGATCAAATAACATACATTTTTCTCGATTTTTAGCTGTAAACAAGGGCTTCTAGCCTAATAGTTACCCCCTTGGCTTCCCTATGGGAAGTCTTAGGTTCAAATCCAAGTGTCGTACCAAGCCGTTCAAAAAAAAAAACAGCGTTGTAAAATATGTGAATTGTGAAAGATTCTCCGCAAGGTGGCAGCTGGCAAGGTGCAGCTAGAAAGCTACTACTCTACTGCTTAAGAAAATTGACCAAAAGGGGTTCCCTTGTGATGAAGTTAATTATGGGCTAGATTCAATCCACTATGTACTTTATAGAAAAGTTAGTTTATGGCCTTTGTGTTTGTGAATGCTTCTGGCCCATTACTTAATTAAAAAAATATATTTAGAACTATACCTATAGGTTGGCAAAAAATCCAAAACCGATAACCTGTACCAGAAATGGAACCAGCGGATACAGGCGGTTCTGGGTTCTTAAAGAAATCTGAAACAGAACCGGAAAAATAGGAATCGATTCCACCTTTATCCGGCCAAAACTAGAATCGGAACCGATCAAAATGGAACCGACCAATAACTGAAAACGGTTCTTGACTTTGTTGACCCGAACCGGAATCGGTTCAAAATACGGGTGGCAAAAGCCAATGACTTCAACTAGATATTTACAATTTTTCTCGTAAGCTTAACATAAAATGAGTTGGTTGATTGGTTGTCGAGTCTCATAAGAAAATTGACCAAAAGGTGTCTCCGCCTCCGGTTTGATTAGGATTATGTTTTCTTTTCTGTTCCTTTTCTTTTGTTTTTTTTTTTTTTCCAACTTTAGCTCCATTTAATTCTTTAACTCTAGTCTTTTCATTATATTATATAACTAGGTTATTAACCCACGTGTTACACGGGTTTAATATAAATTATTAAATAATTAATAATGAAAATTTAGCAATTATAAAACGATATTTGACATACTAATAAATATTTTAAGTAATAAATAAATAATTAAAAATTTTAATCATTATACAAATGATATATGATCTTATGATGTGTTCCAATTGATATTTTTGAAATAACTAACGTTAAAAACTTTAGTTTGTATTATATTAAAAACTAACTTTTATAAATCAATAATATAAAATATATTTTTTGTATTTATTAATGTTAAACAACTCAATTTTAAAATAGTGTTAAATATAACAGAACAAAAGTGTAACTTTCTCTATCATTTTTATTACTTCAGTTTTTAAATAAATTAAAAAATGTTATTTTTTATAAAAAATTCATTGTTTAAAAACTTATTTTATGGTATATTTTAAAAAATCATTTAATAAGATAACTTGTCTTTTACAAAAATTTTGTTTTTTTGAAAATAAAATATTTCTTTCTTTAAAAAATTTTGATTTTATAAAATTTTGATGTATTTTATAAAAAAAATTTCAAGTGTGTTTTATTATAAAAAGATAAATAATATATTATTTATTAGTATTATAATTATTTAATAAAAGAAATAATTTATTTAATAAGAGAAAATATATAGTTATTTAATATAAGAGAGAATTAAGTGGATTGATAAGAAATTGACAAATGTCAATAGTGGTGTGAGAATGTGACATGTGACATATAGTGGTATGAGAAGGTGACATGTAACAAAAATTTCTCTTCTATTATAGTGTATAGATATCTTAAAAACCAATGTGGTGGCTCCAACCCATGTTTTGAAAACCCAACCGGACCGGTCGACCCGGTAACCGGTGAGTGACCCGGTCCGGTTAGGGGTTCTAGGGCGTTTTTGGGTGAACTGGCGAACCGGTGGTCGGACATGTGGTTGAACCGGTTTTTTTAAATTTTTTATTTTATATATATATATTTATAAAATGTTTATAAAATCATCTGGTTTTTAAATCCGGTGCGACCGGTCGGACCTCTGACCAGTAAAAAGACCGGTTCAACATCCGGCCCGGTTCTGAAAAAGTGAAAACATTGGCTCCAACTAGA
Organism: Mikania micrantha; assembly: GCA_009363875.1. Classification (NCBI taxonomy): domain Eukaryota; kingdom Viridiplantae; phylum Streptophyta; class Magnoliopsida; order Asterales; family Asteraceae; genus Mikania; species Mikania micrantha. The sequence continues at coordinate 48,409,065 of CM018691.1, read as the reverse complement.
AGATCAAGATCTTCTTTAGTCATTCTATATAGAAATCATGAATAGAGTTTGTTTATTCAGTTAATCATTGTGAGGTCAGGGCTACCGATCTTACCACACTCTCAAATTGTATCTACATTTTTGAACCACTAAACGCTCAGTTTTCATTTCGGTTGTAGTTACAACCAACACGCTATTAAAGATATGACATAAGTAAATAATAGAAAAAGAGCTCCAGGATAAAGATCTTTATTAGTGCGTCAACTCATTGTATACCACCACTCATAAACACTTAAATAGACGATATTCACTGGCTTAGGAGCACCCCCTCGATTAAAAGCTTCTAAAGCCGGTTGACCAAAATGAGGATCCCAAATTGCATGAGCAATAGTCTTACATGTAAATTAAAGGGTCCTGTGCGTGTGACTCAAAATTTCCTTGCCAAGCTACATGTAAATTAAAGGGTCATGTGGCTATATAATAACTTTTCATTTGATTGATAATCATATAAATCAGAAGAGATTATTGCCATTTACATCAAGCTCAAAGTTCCTTCTTGCATGTGTGCCCCTTCTAAAGCACACATTATAACAAGAGGTAGAAAGTCTTTAGTAGCGTATTCAATCAAATGGGTAACTTTCTCCCTATTACGGAATCCATACTATCCCCCATAAACTGAAAATCCATTACCACAGTTGCTACATTAATACCATCAAGATGCCCTATGTCTATTTGAACAACCTCGGTTAATCCTGTCTTTCTTTGATAAAAATTGATATGATTTTTATAAGGATCCTCCTCTGAATGAAATTTAAAGGGTTTCATAGGGACCATGTTTTCATCAATAGGCTCCCAAGAGTACCCAGATCAATTGAAAGGCACACAAATTGCCTAAAAAGCTTGATGTCAATGTGCAAGTTAGTGCCCTCTTATCGGGTGTTCTTCTACCAAAGTTAGAAGATTCAAGTAATATTTATACACATTGATGATTTTACAGGTGAAAGGGCGTTGCTCAATCTTGGTGCTAGTATTAGCGTCCTCCCAAGGGGTCTTTACGACTAATTTGATTTTGGTCCACTTAGAAGGTCGACACCAGAGTGGTGTTAGTTGACTTGACTCCTAAGCTCCCTAAGGGGTGTTAACATATGTGATTGTTAGGTGGAAGATTTCTACTACTCTATATATATATTTCTTGGTTTCTCCTTAGGCTCCCAAGTACGCGGATCGATCGAAAATTCAATTCTATGTGAACTATCCATTTTCAAATGATATCCATATTGTACACAAAGATTCATTTTTAATTCAAAAAATTTCTTATGCTTTAATTTATATCAATTTTCGCGTGGAACCCACAAATGCCAGTATTTTTGAGTTACATCCGGCCAAATCAGTAAAACCTTCTCGTATAATTTGATCACTCGTACTGGCATCCGCGTTTTTACTACTATTTTCCCTTCACCACAAATGGAACTAGAATGTAATTATTATTGAAATTGTCACTACCACTTGCATAACTATCAATACAAATTTGAGAACAAATGGGAATATAGAAGACTTGGTAATTTCCAATTTGTTTATTCGAAGGATCAAGGGGTCAAACCTTTCAGAGCTTTCTTTTTTATTCTTCTGTTCTTAAAATATAATCTTTTATATAATTTAGGTTAGTTTTGTAACATTCTTTTAATAATTACATTTTTATACAATTAATAATTAAAATCGATCTTGTTCATGTTTTTAGTTGGGTTACCTCTTATATACTTTTACTTTTATACATTTCAACATAAATGTTGATCAAAACCTATTCTGTCTAAGTTTCCAGTTGGGTTACATATAAAATACTTTTTACTTTTTTTTAAATATGTTTTTGGATTTTGAATTTTGAACTTTTACAATGCTTTGATATTTTAGATACATTTCGATTGTTTTTGCTTTTTGTTAAAAAAATTACAGCGATATAACTTGCTCATGATTTTCAAATATACCGTTATGACACGTTTTTTAAAATATAAAGTTTATCTCCTATATTATATACGGTCTGATTTTCCACAATAATATTCCTTTGCCAATTATATATATAGGATCATGATCAAATAATAACCTATCTTAATTGCAAAAACATGATTAACTCCGATAAAATCAACCCAAATCTTTGGTTTTATGTTTCATGATCTTTACTATACATGTACAAAACTATGTTATTTTATTTGTTTGTGCAAATTCATCACTGTTTGGGATCTTACGTCAATGTAAGTACGTTGTCATAACATAAAATAAATATTAGCAGTGTAACGAGAACTTACACTTGCTTTAAATCCCTAAACGGTGATGAATTTGCACAAACACATAAAGAAACATAGTCATTTAAATGTATAATAAATGTCATGAAAACCTCCCAGATTTAGGTTGATCTATCAGAGTTAATCGAGTTTCTGTAATTAAGTTAGGTTAACAACGGATCCTTGCCTCACACATATGGAATCGTTAGTTATATCGATTATGGTGACGTGTTGTTAGTGAAAATAAGACTGACACCGACATCTACTTAATGATATTTCACCGTTCTATATATATATATATATATATATATATATATAGGGGATAGTTCGGTTGTTAACCCTGTCTTATTGCAATAACCGTTTAACTCTGTTTGGCCAACCAGAAAAAGACACATCACCACATACTTTTTTAATCTAAAAGGGTATACTAGTCTTTTTACTACAATAGGATTGTACTTTTTTTCTTTTTAAATCTTTCAAAGATCTTCAATAAATATTTATTTTTAATTTTTTCTGCATCATATTTTGTCATTTTTTGACAATTTCTTATTAACTTCATCAAAAAAAATAAAAATAAATTAAACTTGTGTTCGCATAAAAATAAATAAATGAAATAATATATTATATAATTGCTAAAAATAAACAAAATTTACATCCAAAAGAACCAAGTGTTGTAACATTGTAAGTTGGTGTAAACTGATGGAAATGACTCTGTTATGTGGATTGTAAGTCAATGTAAGCTACTGTAAGTTGATGTAAATTGCCGTAAGTTACTCCCGTTACGTTGCTGTAAGTTGGTGTAAGTTGCTGTAGGTTGATGTAAATGATTCTTTTATGTCGATTGTAGGTCAATGTAAGCTATTGTAAGTTGATGTAAATTGCCGTAAGTTACTCCCGTTACGTTGCTGTAAGTTGGTGTAAGTTGTTGTAGGTTGATGTAATATCTTGCAGCAAATAGCAAATTCAAGATTTGTAAAACTCCAAATTATATAACTTAATATATTTGACCATAACATTCATAAAAATACATAAAAACCCATCAAGTAAAATTGGGCATTCAAGAAACCAAACAACTTGAAATTTAAATCAAACAAATCTCAAAAAATTATGACAACTGTTTTGACTTTCAATTGAAATATTATAATTAGCATGCTAGGGTTTTGAATATTAATCACAATAAACTATCAAAGTAATTATCATTTTTTATAAAAGTCGTCATTAGTTTAAAACCACCAACTCACCAAGTAGATAAAAAATGTATATATGAATACCTTTTGATAGTGAAACAAGACTGAAGCAGCAAGTTTCAAGTATACTGTCTTCATTTCTTGTATGGGACGCCTCCATTTGGCGCGATTTTACCCCCTACGTTGTGACGCCTTCATATTCGGCTTGTTTGCCGGTGTTTATTCCTCACGACGGTTATGTCGGGTGATTTTACCCCGTATGTTGTGGTTCCTGTTTCTGGTAATATTGCTCCGGCCGACGGATAACGACCGGAAAGGCCACATGACGCCTGAGTTTTACTATCGTGCGATATAAATCTAGCTTGTCTTCAAACTCTTCCAGCCATTGTAACACGTCGTTAGTTCTCATCGACGACATAGATCTAGCTCGCCTCCTTGATGATTTAGATCTGTCACCAAACTTTCTTGACGACATTTCTTGGAAACCAAAGTTTTGAAATTTCTTGATTTGATAAAAAATCTGGAACTAGAGTTTTCAAATGCGATAGATTTGTTAAATAGTTTGGAAACGTGATTTGCTCAGATGATTTGATGTATCTTACAACAAGCAAAAGACTAAAAAGCCCTTTAAGTACTATAAAGCATATTTTTTATTTTAATAAAATCTCAGCCATTGGATGAACTGCTTTAGATTGATCCAATCAACCAGATTTGGTTAAACAGTTAACGCGATAAGAGAAGGTTATGTTTTGATCCTCATCCTATATATATATATATATATAATATATATATACGGAGAGGATCAAAATTAACCCTCCCTTATTGAGTTAACCGAATAAATACATCTTATTACTTTGAGGCCCACATTAAAGTAAATCTAAAGGTGTAAGTTTTTTTTTCTTTTTTTAATTAATGTAGGGCCCACTTACATTAATAAAAAAAGAAGAAAAACATACACCTTTAGATTGGCCTTAATATGGGTCCCAAAGTAATAAGATGTAGTTATTCGGTTAATGCAATAAGAGATGGTTAACAAAGAAACCCTCCCATATATGTATGTATGTATGTATGTATGTATGTATGTATGTATGTATGTATGTATGTATAGGATGCAACATACCTAGTAAAATCCATAAACATACTCTTTTGGTTTTGATTTTTCTAGTACATTTTCCAATTAGCTTTTTTTAAATTCATATACCGCAATTATATGGCACAATGGTGTTGGATATCTAAGGTTTTTTTTTTTAAATTCGTATGCCGCAACGTGTATGACACCATGATGTTGTATATTTATGTTTTAATATTCATAATTAATTAATTAATTGTAACTTCATATGTTTTTGTTTAATCAAACATCACGTTGCAATGCGCAAGCCTCAATCGTGTCGCACTCGGCCTTAATCATGCATAATTTGTAACTTTAACTTTAGTTAATTTTGTTTTATATTCAAAATTCCTAATCTAAATCTCTAAATTTAGTTTAAGAAAAGGTGGTATTTTATTGTTTGATCTTCATAAAATAAAAGATAATATGCCCTGAAACAACAAAGTTGATAAAGAAAAAAAATTGAAGAATTATGGTTATAATAAAATTATTAGATTAATTTTGGTTTTTGGATTTATAAAATGAACCCTTAAACTGCCTTTTGAATCATTAGGATTAGCTGTGTTTAAAAACTCCAAAATCTAAAAAAAAATAAAACTCGAATTTTATATGAAATCTGATAAATTGCTTTGAATCGTAATTCTGGTTGTTCGGGTCTAATATGTTTTAACCCAAAATAGCTATTCAGATAATCGAGCCAGATTCGGATATAATGTTTTGTTAAATTCAAGTTGTTTGGGTTTTTTTTTGAGTTTTTAATTAACTCGATTAAAAGATAATAAATAATAAACTATTGGTGCCCTACATTCACCGAGCTGGCCTAACCCCAATCATCAAATAAACTTTTGGACCATACCACTCGGATACATATTGTTATCCGGGTTGTTCGGATTTATCCGAATCAGATTCAACTCAATTCGGGTCATGTTAGGTTTCGGGTTGAGATGAAAAAATTAAATTTCGTTTAACCTGATTTGAAAACGAATAAATCATAATTCAACCCGATGACACCCTAATTAAAATGAATCATCTAGTCATTAGATCATTAAGGAGTTACTAATTTAGCTCGTTGAGGTTTTTAACCAATTTAGGCCCTGTTAATAATTGATATGATCCATGTTTGTTCTCTTGATAAAATTTTTGGACCTGTTACATATCACAAGTAACAACTTACACAACAAATTATTATTTTCAAACTTAAAGTTAATTTTTTTGTTAAAAGATATTAGTATTTTAACTCAAGAAAAAGTTAACAATAATATACGAAGAGTGACTACGACATGTCAATTGGTAGTCAATGGCAAGCTACACCCTTACACGTTAAAAAGCAACACTGGATATTTAAATGTCATAAATCAAGGATCGAATATGGGTTTTGAATACAACTTTTTATGCCTTTAATAGTTTAATTATTATTATTATTGTTTTTTCATATCATTTTTCACTCATTAAGTATAAAACTTTAAGAATAAAGCAGATGCAAATATATGACTAATATTAAATTGTTTTGTTAAAATCATATCCCAAAATTTTTTCAACTAAACCTTTACAAAACATATCATTTTGAAGGCGTTACGTCATAATTGTAATAGTTTAGTTAGTTTGTAGTTACAAACTTAAAAAAAAACATAAAACATTTCATCTTTACAAAAATGTGCGCCCAATCATAAGCTTTGATGCATACCTATGCATGTCGTGCATACATCACATGTTTGTTCACAGTAGAGGTGTACAAAAAAACGGACCCGGAACCGGAACCGACAACCCGAACCGGAACCGGTCATACCCGAACCGGTGGGTACGAACGGGTACGGTTTTTCAGACAAATTAAAACCGGAACCGAAACCGGAAAACCGGAACTGGTTCCACCTGAACCCGGCCAAAACCCGAACCGGAACCGGTCAAAAACCGGTTGGAACCGGTTAAAACCCGGAACTGGAACCGGAACCGGAACCGGGTATTGACTTTGTTGACTGGAACTGGAACCGAAACCGCGTCCAAAAAAACCCTATTTGTACACCTCTAGTTCACAGTTACTTCATATGAACTAAGTCAATAATTGAAGCCTTATACATGCACGGTTAATAATACAAAAATGACAAAGTTTCAACCATTAGGCGTATGGTATGCCTAACACTGACACACCACACAATTTTGTTGTTTAACCCGTTTTGATCTCTCATGACTTTCCTTCTTTCTTATTTTTTCCCAAAACACTCCAATAAACATATATTTGATATTTTATATGTCAAATATATGTAAAATCAATTGAACTAAACTCAACTAAGATTAAAATAAATCTAAGTACAACCTTTGTTAACATGTCAAAATCACTCAAAGCATTCAAGCCACAAATATTCTCATTTTTACCAAGTCTTTTGGTTATTTAATTGATAACTAATCATATACCAATAATGTTTACTTTAACGTTCACCCTCTAGTATTTTTATTATAAATTTCCAAACTTCAACCCAATTTTCCATACCCTAGTGGTTAGTTTGTAATCAAATATAATTATGATTTTTTCACCACAAGTACTTGCATCATCACTTAAAAACTATGGTTTAAGTTTCTAACAATCAATATTATTGTGATGTTCTCACCATAGTCCTTCCATCATAGATTTAATATAATCCAACAATTTACAAGTTTAACAATCTTTACAAAAGTTGATACTATGGTAGTCATCTGTTGGTACTTCTGTCATACTTTTACTCAATAAATTAAATCACAAGTCTATTACCAAATATTCATAATTCCAAAAATTATGACTTATCAAATTGATCACGAGTCAATTAACAAAATCAACAAACTTCACTAGCTAGTGAACTAAACAATTTTACAGTCAATTCAATTCAATTAGTAGACTAAATCTGTTAAACACGTATGGTTAGTAATTTAGGGCAGCTTACTTTAGCACTATTGCTTAGTTGTTTCTAGTGGTTCTTTTTTTTTTTCTTCCTTCCTTCGGTTCTCTTTTGAACTTCAACTACTGTCACATAGATCAAGCAATATATCCAATTCTCTTAAACTATCATACGAGTTAAGATTAACATTGGCTCATCCAAATTGACCCATTTGCTATCAAATTTCATGTGTTTATGATGATAACCTTTCTAAAGCAAGTTCGTGATTCAAAAAACCAAGTTGACCAATGGGGTGTAGAATTTACTTTTACTCAAACTTTCACACCAACCAAACTAAATCTTAATTTAATTAACGGTTCTATCTTTATATCATTCATATATCTAACAAAATCATGTTCTTGTTCAACCAAGTTCTTAAGAACTTCCACACAAATTATCAATTTCTTATCATCAACATCAACATGAAATTCAAGATTCTACGCATTCTCTAACTGATTCTCAATATCATACATCATAAAAAAAAACCATAAATTACTAATAAATTTAAGCTTCATAATAAACCCACCCAAATCCATCACCCACAAAATCATAACCAAAACTTATCAAATCACATGCCTATGGGTGTAGAGTTGCAAGGTTGGTAAAAATCTATTTTTGCATTAAAGATTTGAGCAAGTAATGTTGTCAATTTGCTCAAAATTAAGAATTTCCTTCTTGTAGGTTCTTTCTTGCTCGTTGACCAGTGCTAGAGAAAAAGAAAGAGTAATTTTGACCATAGTCAAATTCCAATTCATTTCCATAAAACCACTTTGTTATGGCAACTTTAGTCCCTCAATTAAAAAAGTATTAAACAAAATTAACTTAGTCAACTAATGTACCATATAACTAACTAATCAAATAAATAATCAAAATAATATTTTAACTTAAATCTCATCTCGATCGATTATTTATAATCATTTTCTAAAACAGGTCGTTACACAGTTATGTATCTCATGTATTAACATTGCTATAAAAAAATCAGTAAAACGTGTTTGATAATGAACACATTTATTTTATTTGAATCGAACTGTTATTACATAAAGTTGTTAATATGTAACAATTTAATTAACTAAAAAAGAACTAGTATGGTTTTTAATCATTTTACATTATTTTTGTATTGTTTTAACTAGAGAAGCTAAATATTCATTCAATTTGTGGGAATTTTCTGATATATAAACCCTTCCTAACTAACGATCGGCTGATTATAATCACAAAAAAGTCATAAAGCTTAAAAAACATATTTTACTAGTAGAATCATATTTATTATATGTCGCCAACTATGACTTCATTATTATTGAAACACAACATGTGACAATGCATCTTAAAGTTGGATTCACTTATTATTGTTCAACTTGTCTCAATTGTAAATTTTTTTAACAACATTTTCTTAGTATGCTATTAGACTTAAACCCTCAATTTATTTTAAAAAGAAACAACTTAACATCACGTTGTTTGTCATATTTCGTAAATCATACGCACTTTTCTACATCTAGCCTCTAGCTAGTGGCTAGTGCAGTTTACATCAAACTTTATTAACTTTTCATTGGCATTCAATGAACATTTGATATCAATGATTAAGTTGAAGATGAAGAATCTTGAAGAAAACGTGAAGGTGAAGGAACAAAAATTCTGGTTCCATTGCTTCTCCTCAGATAAATTGGAGTTGATGCCTCCATTGAGTTTTCCGACGATGACGATGAAGAGGGAGAACCGGAAGACGAACCAAAGCTACTTGTAAAGCTTATCAGTTCTGCATTCAATTCTTGTTTGTCACACGACTTGTCCCGTTCTTTTCCAACTTTACATGAACTTATTCTTGCCGGAACTAAACAATTGCAGAATAAACCTAATCGACATGAGTAAAATGTTAGGAATTTCATAAGCTGTAATTATAGGTGTAAAAAGCCAAGTATCTTGAGTTGCTTGCTAAAACCTTGAATTGACTTGAGGTTGGATGAATTCAAGCCAAAATAATAGCTTTATAATAAACGAATATAAGCTTCACTTATTAAGTTTGAGTGAATTATCAACTTAAATAGGTTTGCTGTGTAATTTAACATAGATACATACATATACACAATGATCAACATCAATATATATATATATATATCAAATAAATAAAAATAAGTAAGACACATGTCAACTTTGTAAGTAATTTAAAAATTGATTTTGATAATCTTTTCTCCTATTAAATATGTCTATGTGTTGACTTTTTTCAAATATATATTTTGATTTTTCATTTCTCTTCATTTTATAATAATTTTTTTGATTTGATAATAATAGAATTACATCATGTGCCTATATCCTTAACTTTTTATAAATATTTAAAAATATATATATGATTTTTTAATTAAAATAAATATCATTAAAAAATATGTATTCAAGATGAGTATTTCATATGTTTTAATTATATATATAAAGAAAATATTAAATATAAAAAATTTGTTTAAGAAGAGTAAAAACTAATATGAGTTTGACATATGCATGATAGTTTAGACATAACATCTTATTTTTTATACTTTATTTTTATTTTTTTGTACCAAATTCTAACTTTTGTTATGTATTTTTTGTACTTAATTTTTGTGTTTTTTGTGCTATAGTTTTATTTTTTTGTATTGGGTTTTAATTTCTTTGTACCAGATTTTTAATTTTTGTAATGCTCTTTTTTGTACTAGGTTTGAACTTTTAGTACTTGATTTTGTTTTTTTACTACAATTTTGTTTCTTTAAAATTATACATGTTAAACTCTTATTGATTCTTGCTATTTTTTAACAAAAATCTATTTTTAGTGGATTAAACTCCTGTATATATACATACATATAAATGTACTTTTATAATAAAAGTAACTAAATATAATATATTATGTACGTAAAATTTAAAAATTGAGATATGCAGGTGACCTACCGATTCTAGCGAGACGATTTATCCAAGTCGGTATAGGATTCCCGGTGAGTCTGATGCAGGCGTCGTTGCAGAAATGATTACAGTTTCTGGTGATGAGTTCATACGAATTTCCTTTGTAGTCTCCGGCAAGTTCTTCCATCAATCCTCTGATCTGCCGCAGACTCATCTCCGTCCATCCGATCAGAATCTGTTTTCTGAACGTGAATTGTTCCCACTCTGCCGGTTTTCCTTCGTAGACTCCGGTCGTCGATTGTTCGTGGTATCCGAATGCGTACTCAACTCCGTGAACTGTAATTTTATCAAATTCTTTTCTGTTAATTTATACATCATTTAATGAATCAATTCAAGGAGTATGAAACGAAAAAAAACTATAAAAACTTAAAACAGAGTGCCAAAAGTTAAATTGTTTAAACGATATATATTTTCAAGTTAAAAGCATGGCCGGCTCAACCTTATTGTGGCCAAAGCGAACACGAAATTCGTGGCCCATTTTCAGCCATCAATTAGGGGTTTTGAATAGCTCGGTTTTTGCCTTGTTTGATGTTGAATAATTTTCAGCATATTTATTAGGGAAATTAGGGCTGTCATAACGGGTCAGACACGACCCGTTAAGACACGAAACACGAACTGGTAAGACACGAACATAACACGAATTCTTATCGTGTCTGTTTTTTCAAACACGAACACGACCCGTTAAAAACCCATAAACACGAAAAGACCCGTTAAGAAACCTGTTAAGAATTAACACGATAAATGACATGTTAAAGAACCTGTTAAAACTCGTTAAAGAACCTGTTAAGGAACCTGTTAAAGAACTAAGGTTAGACAATTAGAATTTTTTTGAAACTAATCGGTTACACATATGGCCATATATTTTATTATATTATTTATTTTAAATTTTAAACAGGTCTTAACGGGTCTTAATATGTCTTAACTGATCTTAATAGGTCTTAACAGGTCTTAACGGGTCTTAACGGGTCTTAGCGAGTTTTACATGTTTAGACACGAAAAATAAACAGGTCTTAACGTGTCGACCTGTTTTAGACACGAAACATGTTAAGGGTAAACACGAAACATGTTAAAGTCGTGTCGTGTCGTGTCGTGTTAACGTGTTAACGTGTTCGTGTTCGTGTCTGAAATTGCCAGCCCTAATAAAAATGTATCTACTTTTTATTTTATTCCAATTTTTTTTGTCTCAATTAAGTTATTTAAGTTATTTTAGTATTTTAATTTTATGTTTTTAACCTAAATAATATGTAATATATGTTAATATAAATTTGGATGAATTTTTTTAAGAAAAATTACCGACTTGTGATTCAATAGTTATTAAATTTAATTAATATCTTACAAAGAACAAAAAATTTAATAATTAATAATTAATAATTACTTTTTCAAGTCAGTCGTTTTTTAAATTAAATTATTCAGTCAAACATATATCAACATGTATTACATGCCATTTAGGTTAAAAACACAGAGTTAGAACACAAAAATAATTTAAATTACTTTTTGGAACAAAAAAAAGTTTGAGTAACTTGATTGAAAAAATAAAAAGTTGGTTACATTTATATAAAGTTATCCCTATTTATTAACCAAATGTATCCATAATAGAAATTTGTCTAAATCACTTAATTTATGATATTATTCTTAAAAAATTATAAATCATATAAACTATTATATTTTTTTTATGTTGAGGCCTTAATATTTTGGAGGTCATAGGGACCTGCCTAAATTTTACATGAAGAGGGTCAGCTTTGGTTAAAAGATTATGTTTTGAGTTGAATATATTAAAAGACTTATTCTATGTTCCTTAGTTTTTTTTTTTTTGAAGAGAACAGAAAAGAAAATAAATAAAAGAAAATAATAGGAAATGAAATGAATGGAACGGAAAACTTTCCTTCTAAATTGAAAGAAAAAGAAACTATATAACTTGTCTAGTTTTCCTTTCATTTACTTCCTTAAGCGAAATTCGAAACACAACATGTTTTATTTTCATTTCTTTTATTCATCATTTCTTTTATTTATGAACACAAATATGTTTCAACTTTTCTTTATTTTTGTTCTTAAATAAACTCAGAAACAAAACGTTAAACCACAACAGTGAAAACCATAATTCACTTATTTTTTTAAAAAAATATTTTTTGTAGAAATCATAGGAATCTTCCTTTCAAAAAAGGTAAACTTTAACCATCAACGAGATGAACCCATCAAAAAGAAACTATTAAAAATTGGTTTTTGATAGGTTCTTGGGTGACTATCTCCTATAGGTAATTCACTCACGGTTTTGTCGGTGGTTAAAAAGTCAGCATAGCAACTCAAGTGGTTGAATGAAAGGCCTCCTTCCAGTACCAACTGATAATTGGACTAGGAAGTTGTAAATTCATGAGAACTTCGGCTAGAAGAGAGGGGTCTAGCGCGCCCGCCTCTTCTTCGCCAAGCAAGTTCGCATGGATAAAATACGGCAAATCGAGACAATTGGGAAGTTTCATTCCAATGTCACTCATCCGATGCAGTAGTTCACTAGCAATTTTTGACAAAAGATCTTGCTGCTCAGTGAATGACGCATCGGACTCAAAAGCGGAACTACTAGTGTCTTCTTGCGGGCCCCCTATAGAAGTTCTGATGCCGAGGATTCCGCAAAGGAAATTTACCAGCCAGTCATTGAAGGGTTTCCTCCTATTGTGTATAGATATGATCGATGGGACTATGACAAGTCAGTGATCCAAATTTCCGTTCAAAAAAAAGTTTAGAAGTGAGCATGAAGATCAAACCTTGAACACCAGAATGGTATACACCAAGGCCGAGCCAATAAGCACATCCGTTGATGGAGGTAAGATCATAAACATTCAGGTAAACCGGAACCGAACCGGATTTTCGACATCGTGTTGAATTTCTTCCTCTGCACAGCATGTAATTACTTGTGTTGTAGATGAGAGAGTTTGCTTGAAATTTCAGGAGAGAATAGATGAAAATGGAGAGAAATATATGAACATATTATGAAGTGTGTGTTTGAAGTTATGAGGTTGGTGCCACCGGCGAAATATAACCGCCGCATCTTCTACTTTTGGCGGACCACCACCGGTTTGTTTATGATTGAGTGTGCCTTAGATTCCAATCTTTAAAGGGTCAATCACTTGAAAATTATTAAATAGAATATATCACTTATAACTTTATATACTTGAAAATTATTAAATATAATATGTCACTTATAACTTCATATAAAGTCATAATTTTTTAGAGAAATAAAAAAAACGTATCATTATCATCATACTCAATATATCTTATCATTAGTAAAGAAAAATTAGGGTTCGAGAAGAATAAGATGCTGATAGTCTTACCTATACTACGTAGTAATAGAGATGTTAACTTGTTTTCAACGAGACACCCAACTCATAATGTCTGATTAACAAACCAATGCAACATTTTTAACGTTATTTTTACAAAAAATTAAGTTGCAGGTATCTTAAAAGTAGTGCAATTTTACTTTTGTTACTCGAGGACTAACACATGCATCTATACATTATGTTATAATGCGCGAACCACGAACGGAATCCAAAAAAAACATAATTGTAAATATTTATATGCATTGAGTCTGATAGTATCTAACTAGTATGCAAACAATGATGTTTTTTACAAGATTAAGGGATTTTGCAAAAAATTTAGTACATTTAGCATTAAGATTAGTTTATACTTTATACTGTGGCTTGGTATAAATAATGTTTAGATTGTGATTTGTGATTTAATTTAAGTAAGCCTTTTCAACCAAATAAACTAGTTTGTTACCAGTCCGGTGGCCGAGTAGTATGGTGTATGGTATAATCAGATTCAAATTATATTTCTTAAAATATATAAAAATAAAATAATAATGATACAATAATGACATGTAACATGTGCCAAAATATGGGACATGTGTTAATGATCCGTAGGTAACCGAAAACCTTCATAAACCGCTGAAAGCCGCCACAAAATTGATGTAACGGCCTCATTTAAAGGGTCATGATTTAATCTTGATGAATTTAAACAGATGAGAATTCATTTGAAGTCGGTTGAGTTCACCGACGTCCATATATATATAAATACAATAAATTATAGTATAATCAATCACTTTTTTAGTTTGAGAATATTACACAATTAGTCCGGGTAAATCCTAAACCGTTATTTTATCTAATAGAAAACATGAATGGTTTTAGCAGGTTGGAGTTAATCAAGATAGGATGTATACGTTAGAGAGAAAAATGACATTTTAAAACCCTTAAATGAACAATACTATTTGTACCAAGTTATTGAAAGCAAAAATGAAGTTTACTCTAAAAATATATTCTCATTTTAAATTTCAACTTTTACAAACTCAGCATAAATCAAGGTAGATTTGTTAATTAGAGGTCTTCTTGATGAAAATTGTGGTTCAATTCTTTTTTTTTTTAGAGACGGTTAACCTTAAATGACATAGTTGTGTTTATTTAAGTTTAGGAAGTGTTTGAGATTGATTATTTAACTAAAAAATCATTTTTTTTGTGTTAAAAGTGCTTATTTACTTGTGATTTTTTCAAAAGAAGTTTTTATAAAAGTGTTAGGAATAACTGATGTGATAAAAAATTCAATAAGTCAATAAGTTATTTTTTTTATAAATATTTGATTCAACTTATTTTTGTAAATGATAAAAAAATATTCTATTTTTAAAAACCATTTTAAGTTTGTGGGTGACGGCGGCGGTGAGGTGGCATTGGTGGCCGCAACGATTTCGCTGGGTGGCGGTGGAGGTGGTGATAGTGGGTAGTGGGTGGCGTAGGCGATGGTGGTGGTGGTGGGTGGTGGCGACAATGGGTGACGGTTGCGGTTGGCGGTGGGTGACAGCTGGTGGTGGGGATGGGTGGCAAACTGGGTGAAAGATATAGGTAAATTTGTAATTTTATGTTATTAAGTCATTAGTTATTTTAAAAGGATAGTATTTATGGCTTTTCATAATAGCTGTTTAAGCTTAATTAAAAAGTCAAAACAAAAAAGACTTTTCTTATTAAAAAACACCTTTTTAACTTTAACTTTTTTAAAAACCAAAAAGTTAATAAGTAATTTACTTGCTAAACAACCATGATATACGGAAGTGATTGTTGGCCAATTAAAAAGATCCAGGCGAGGAATTGAAAATGACAGAGATGCTGATACTAAGATGGATGTGTGGGCACAGAAGGATCGACTGAATAAGAAGCGAAGTTATAAGGGAGAGATTGGGTGTAGCGTGCATCTCAGACAAAGTAAGGGAACGATTGAGATGGTTCAGACATGTGAGGAGAAGAAACTTGACGGCTCCTGTTTAGAGAGTAGAGAACCTCGCTGTGGAGGGGAAGAGATGCAGCGAACAACCTAGGTTGACATGGGATGAGCAGATTCGTCCGGATTTGTTGAAGTTGCACCTCTCTGAAGATATGATCAGTGATAGGAGTTTCTGAAGGCGTAGGATAAAAAAAAACATAGACCCATAGTCTGTTTGGGACATAGGGTAGTGGTTTGAGTTTTAGCTAGGAACTTAGTTCTGGAGAATATATGTATTATATGATGGTACGTTGGTTATGTGAATTATGTGTGTTAGCTGCTCGCTTTCGTGGGTGTGCAGTAGGTTATAATGAGTTATGGCTTTACATTGGTTTCTGTTTCTTTAGTACTTCGATATTTTGCTGTTGTGATTGTTATGCTTATTTCTGCCTTAGACTATCCACAGTGGTCACCCCACTGAAAACCCTTCCCCACTGAAATTTCCTGCCACGTCATCACCCCACTGAAATCCTTTAACACCCACAATGGTCACCCCACTGAAAACCCTTCCCCACTATTCCACGTCATCAACATTTTTTAAATTTAATTGATTTATTTAATTTATTTTTTGCAAACAAAAAATAATAAACTTGGAATTTAAATTAACCATTCAAATAAAGATACAAATAAAATAAAAATTACATTGCAAATTTAAATAAAAAAACCATACAAAAAAAAACTAACAATTCAAATAAAATTTAACGATATTTATCCAAGAGTTTCTTTTTCATTTTTTGCATTATTTCACGATCTTCGTCGTCGAGCATGTCGGGAGGCATAGACTCAAGTGCTCTGAGGTCGGATCGGAGAGTTTTTTCTTCGTGCATTTTTTTCCTTTCTTCGTGTTTTATTTTTTGAAAAGTTGTGAAAGCTTGGAGTTGCTCGGCGAGTTCGGTTGTTGACGTGTTAGAGGAGACGGTTTGACGACTCGAAGAGGACGCCCGTTTTGTTGTATCTCGACCCGTCGGTCTAACCGGTTCCGGTGGGGTGTCGAACTCGGGTTCTTCTTCGTCATCCTCTAGGTTAACCGCGTAATTTGTATGTGCGGTCGAACCCCCGGGCGAATACTCGTTCGTTTCGGAATTTTTGGTTCTTTTTGAAGAACCTTGGACCTCGTTGTTGTGTTCTTGGCAAAGAACACGGAATTTTGGCGAGTCTTTTATCGCCACCCAAACGTGGTAGTGGTTAAACGTTTGGCCGTTACTCTTTAGTTGGTATTCTTTTTCGGCCCATTTCAAAACGTTCTCGTCGCTCATCCCGCTTTTTCGGTTGTTTGCGCAGTTGCTATAGATCCCACTAAACTTTGTTAACTTGGTGCACATATCCTTCCACTTTGAATTTAGTTGATGATACGTGCGGTATTCGGCATCGAAGCCCATCACATTGTGCCAACTAACGGTTACCTTTTTCCAAAAATTTTCCCGTTTTTGCGAGTTACCTACAAAAAAAAATTTCAAAAGTAAGTTAAAAAATTAAACCCTTTAAAATAATATATAACAAAACTAAGTAATAAAATTTTTACCTTTGGTTTTGTTCTCGGATTCGTCCATGTAACATTTTCCGAGAGCGATCTCTTCATCTTGAGTCCATTGCTTCGGTGTCATTGGACCACTACTCGGCCCTGCTCCAGCCGGCTGTTTGTTTTTCTTACCTTTTTTGCGTTTCTGAGTGTCTTGTGTCTCCGGCACGACCTCGTTATCATGTTGGCTCGGGGAAACAAAATCAGATTCGAACCTCGGTTGAGAGAAGGGAGCAAAACCGGGTTGAAAGTGTTGGATGTTTGGGTTTTGTTGTAGTTGTGCCAAAAAATTCCTGAGCGATTCGGGATCGTACGAGAACGGGTTGAATTCGGGATTGGGATTGTTAGGCCTTGGATTCATGTTTGTGTTTTTTTTTTAAAAAATATAGAGAGAAAGATGAAAGATGAAGAGATTTGGATGGTTTTTTGGGTAAAAAAAGTTGGGTATTTATTTAGTTTTAAAAAGTTGATTTTTTTTTTTTTTTTTGATTTATACCGTTCAACAACGGTCAAAAATGGCATCCAATCACAAACCGAGAATTTCCACGGGGAGCGGGAGCCGTTGGGGCCGGTTGAGCGGGAGCCGCTGGCTAGGGGGGCGGTGTGCCCGCTGGACCCCGCCGCGGGGGAGGGCACCGCTGGAGTTGGCGGGGAGGGTATTGTGGGTGGTCTTATGTTGCTATTTGCATCATTGTATACTTGTCATTTATACTTGCTATTTAACCATACGCTTGTTATTGTACAAATAGTTGTTTACATGCAAAGTGCATGATAATTGTTCACCATGTATGATAATTCAATTTGTGCACGAAATTATCATGTGAATGAGCCAAATGTTAATAGTTTTTGCATGATAATTTCACATTGACTGTGTACACTTCGCAAACAAAAAAGCCTTTGTATACTAAACTTTACATAAATAACTGATTTAAATACAAAGATTTTTTTGTGTGTAAAGCGTATAAATCAAGTGGGGATAAATTTATCACACATAATCCATTTGTATGATAATTTAATTGGTATGTGAGCATCTATATCTATGTGATTTTATCATACAAATTTTATCACTTCACAGTAAAATTTGCGTAATTTTATTATTGTCTGTTATTATTTTTTTTAAATATAACACATCAGTCTATTATGGTTGGGGTCATCACTCAAGAAACGCTAGGACATTAACTTATAGTTTAAAAACCAAAATTTTCCTCCCTCACATATTTAATATTTCTTTCCTACTACTCTTAATGCTT
Source organism: Mikania micrantha (assembly GCA_009363875.1). Lineage (NCBI taxonomy): Eukaryota > Viridiplantae > Streptophyta > Magnoliopsida > Asterales > Asteraceae > Mikania > Mikania micrantha. The sequence goes on along the minus strand of CM018691.1, from coordinate 48,390,629 downwards.
TTGGTACAACTCATCTCATTCGTATCAAACAAGTATCATCACTCGTAAGATAACAATCAAATCCACAAAGTAAAATTGCATCGGAGACGATGATGATAAGATTGGTACCGTTTCTATCTCCTCCGATTGCATCTCCGGCGTCGACTTTCTGTTCTTCTCGGAACAATGTGTATACCTAAACTAGAACCGTATAGCCGGAGCAGGCTTGATAGAATCGTTAAGTATCCTCTGTTGATTCAGAAATCGGAAAACGATTTAACAGGTACTCTCTCAAATTACTCAACCTTTTTAATTCAGGTTATCGATGTTAAAAAGCAAAACTTTTCATGCATCTTCATCAATTAAGCCTTAATAATATACCAGATCTGATATATTAGATTAGTTTATGATAAACATATTATAAATTTGATTATATGAAAAAAGAATTAAGAAAATACGGCAGAAGACCATTTATGTAAATTACTATATATATAAAAGAAAGTTACGAGTAGTATATTTTTTAACCCTACATTAGATATACGAAAGTACCAATGATGTCTTATTTTAGTAGCAAGAAAAATGTATGGAGGAAGTGATAGAAGACACATGTCATGGGTTCGATTCTTGATCCTATCCGGTTTTACTGGTCTTTTATTGTCGTGCCTTTTGGCGGGTGCTTGAGTCGGGTTTTCCCCGGGAATTGGTGACTGGTGAGCTAGGGGCTCCGTCCGTCTTGACTAGTGGCCAGCTTGAACATCTTTTAGCCATTGAAGGTCTCTTATAGAGTACCCACTACTTGATTAGTTGGCCGTTAAAAAAAGATATACGAAAGTTTCATTTCAGTAGATAACAAATTCGAGGCACTAGCCCACTGTTATATGCTTCCGTTTGTTAATAATAGGGCATGTGTTTCAGCAATTTAACAATTTTTTTTATTGTTTTATTTTCAGTATTAGCATTTTCTATTTTCTAATGTTCTTTTATTGCTACAGTTTTTTTATTATTGTTAAAGGCTAAGATTTTTTTCTTTTTAACGTTGTCGTTATTTTGCTTACATTGTGTGCTTTCAAGTTTAGACAACGTAAGCTTTCGGGTCTTGTAACGGACTCACGTTCACTTTCATAATGATACGTTTAAAGTTTGATGATGAAGTGAAAATCATTTCAATTTTTTAATTATCTCCTCCATAATCTTTTTTTCACTTTGTTTTGTTTTCTTTTTTCTCTTCCAATTTTTTTTTTAATGTTTTACCTTTAAGTTTCTTTTTTATTAACATGTTTAACATTATTTCGTTTTTTAATGTTTTAGTTTACGATTTTCTTTTATTGACATTATGTTAATAGTTTCATATATGTTTGCATTCAATTAAAATTTTTGGCACTTGCTTTTTGCAACATAGTAGCTTTCCGGTTTTACGGCTGTCGGCATTTACTTATACGATGACATATGCCTTAAGGTTTTATCACATAACAACAACCGTTTTAATATGTATCATTATCTGTGTTTTAATATTCCAGATTGTGAAAATGCAACGCGTGTCCTTTGTACACGTTTAGTTATATATCAACAATTAAAAGTCAACCTTGGGGTTACTATCGAATATTTTTTTCCAATAAAAAGTAACATACGAATTGAATATGTGTTATTTCTCTCGCACATATGATGTCCTCGTTTATAAACAAACTAATTAGCTTCATTCTTAGGCTAACTATTATAGAGTACTTTTAACTATAAACTTAACACAAACTTAAAACTTGTGCTCACATTAATATCATTATAATTTCAAAAAATATATTTATCTTAAAATTTTTTTTTTTATTCTTTCTTATTCACTAATTTTTTTAACATTTATAACTTATTCAAACAAAAATAACTTTTTTAAAATAAGCGTATCATAAAATCAAGTGTTTTATTGGTTTAATTTAAGTATAATGTTGATATGTGTGCATGCGTGTTTGTATTAGAAAAAGCCAGTATGTTAATAATGTGTTGTATTTTATGTTTTATGTAGTGTATTTTGTGTTGTATTTTTCTATACTATATTTTTATGATTTATTTTTTTTACGATATTTTTGGTTTTGTCTTTTGATGTATTGTATCACACAAAAAAACAATTATATAATCTTCATAGAATCCAATACATGTTTTAAAAATATAAATGCATGTACAAAAAATGTTAGAGCAATTTGAAAAATTAATTGTTTTTTATGTCTCAATACTATAAATCAAACTAATGATAAATAATATGTTTGATTTTATGGTGTAATGTTTTTAAAAGAATATCGTATGAAAAGTTATAAACATAAAGTGATAGGAAATTTGAAAAAATTCAACAAAATATATTATTACTAAATTACCGTTCCTCTTATTTTTTTCTATCATATAATCTTATTATTGTATACGCTTTTTTTTTTGATACAAAAATGATTTTTCATTTCAACTTTACTTAAAGATTGGAATGAGTGGGTAAAAATGAATATTTTCATGATAATTAAAGACAATAATGAAGATAATATGCGAGTAACAAGTTAAACTAATTGGTGTTAATTATTTATAGCAATCTAGAATACGAAAATACAAATATAAATAAACATTATAATGATTGTTACTTTGCCATAAAATCCCAAATTATAAAAGTGAGCCTCACTCTACCGTAAAAACTGCATTGGGCAAAAGTGTGTCAAAAAATCTAAATACAAACACAAAAATAATAATAAATATAATGTCAATCAATGTAAATCTAAAACAAAAGTAAATTGTAAGGGATTTTTGGGTTAAAAATTGAATACTTCTTGTGATCATAATAAAAAAATTAAAAAGAAAAAAAATGTACGAAGTTTTTTTTATCCAAAATTATAATAATAATTAAAACTTTGAATGCTTTAAGTTTTATAAATAAAACAAAAGAATAATATGTATAGTATTCTCCTGTTATAATACTTAAAATTTTATGATCAAATTAAAAAATTGAAAATGATGCTATTGAAACTTTTATATGTAAAATGAATGAAAAAACTATTATTTTCTTAACTTACTTTTATTATATATAATAATGAAAATTCAATTCAAAACATGAAACCTTTGTAATTCATATTTGAATACTTATTTCTTTAGTTTCAAAAAAGGGAGAGGAACATGGTGTTATGAAGGTCATATAAAAAGTAGACCGATTTCGGCCCTAGATAATATTCGTTCAAACATCTAACCAAACATAATTCAATAACATATTTGTAAATGGAACCTTTTTTACATTTAATTTATTTAAACCTTTAAGAAAGTTGTCTAATTGTTAAAGTGGATGAGATAAAAACTAAAGGTCTCAATTCAATCATCGTTTATATCAATTTTCCTTACATACCATCGACTCTTTTAATATATAGGTTGAATAAAAAATAGAAAATAATAATTAGTACATTTGGTTAATGATATAGAAATGAGTTCAACTAAATAGCCTATTTATCTTAAAAAGGCTAAGAATGATTATTAACCATTAGATCATGAAATCAAATTTAACATGTAAAATTTAAAATTGTATAGAGAAAAGTTGTTAGAGGGTAATTTAGTCATAACCACTTTCCTCCCGCATATTTTATACGTTCATAACTTTTACATACTATATTATTTTTTTTTTAAAAAAAATATATCATAAAAACGAGCATTTTGTTTAGCTTTAAAATGAGTATAAATTTGCTATAAAAATGAAATTTTTTCAGTTCATTATGTCTAATTATCCTCATTGTGTCTTTTTAAACGTTTATATATAATTATCTTTTTATATTTTTCTTATAGGTAATTGTGTCTTTCTATAGGTAATAGTGTCTTTTTTAAAGATCATTATGTTATTAATACTCGTCATTATGTCATTCTTGGTTAACATTATGTATTCTACTATCACACCCCGACCGACGGCGTAATACGTCGGGGCGCGAGCTCGACTTTTCATTAGCTCATGATGCTATTAATATGTTTGAATAATTAAAGCATTCATTATTAACAACACAAACATTTCATTCATTACACTCAAGTTACATTACAAGAATGGTGTGACAACTAGTACCTGACCGGCCGGCAAGTCCGTACGGTAGGTGTACTTGCAACAGTAACTATGTGTACATACGTGATTGTAAATAGTGTTTGTAATATCAGAAAGCAAAATACAAGAAATCGTTGTACGTATTTTTGTGTAAACTTAGATACAGTAAGTACAACGTATATTTGAAACATTAATTGTGTGTATTTAAGTGAAAACTTAAGTCAGTTAACACAATAGATCAAGAGAAACAACAGTATTCAAGAGAATAACAGAAACAAATCGGTTGCGATCTGATATCCATAGATGACAGTAATCAGATGGCCGACAATTCAATGTGGAAACTATGTGAAAACAGGATGTTTAGTTGAGTCCGACATTGAGGAAACACAATTCAAACAATATTGCAATGTCGTTTCAGAATAACGAACTGACAGTGTGTTTGCGTGGGTGACGATTCACACAAACATATCTGTGAGTTTAACATTTTGAAATGATGACTGGAAAGTAGAAAACAAAAGTCGGAAAGCAAAACCATCGTCGTGTTCGTTCGAATGACGATTCGAACGAATACGCGCGATGGTGACGCGATTCGACGGAACGAAAACGAAAACACGACACGAACGGAATTAATTTAATAAAATAAAAAGAATAACATTTTACAATTTTGAAACTCATCAAATTATTTAAATTAATGTGAGGCCCCGATTCCCGGCGACCCCACGTACGTTGGTCTCGTCATAACACATAGCTCTTTAAACTAAAAACTTTCATAAATAGCAGCGGAACTTAAACATAATTCATTGCCAATGCCACCGGACTCTCTTTATCTGAATGCCTAAGCTCCATACCTTCTCTGACCAAAGCTTAACCTGACATACATGCTAAATCAAGTCAGCTTACGCTGGTGAGTTCTAGTTTTCATAAAATAAAATCTTTACTGTACATAAAACATTAGCATTCACTGTTGACCAAAGTCAACAGTCTCAATCACTCTGAACATAACACATTTCATATACATAACATATCATAGTTTAATCATTTAAACCATCATAATCATAAACAATCCTTCGCACCGCAGTGCTCAGATTCTGCCCACCCGCAGCCGGGACTTCCTTATCCTCTAACATCGTGAACATCATCATCATACGTTCCACTGTCATCATACGCACAGTGGGCTTATGCCGGCCTAAGACTCCATACTTACCCAGTAGCAAGTACTGGAGCTACCATACTTACCCAGTAACAAGTACTGGAGCTACCATACTTTCCCAGTAACACATACTGGAGCTACCATTCTTACTCCGGAGCAACCATACTTACCCAGTAACAAGTACTGGAGCTACCATGCTTACCCAGTATCACGTACTGGAGCTACCATGCTTACCCAGTAACAAGTACTGGAGCTACCATGCTTACCCCATAACGCGTATATGGGAGCTACGTCATACTCATCCCGTAACAAGTACAGGAACAACCATACTTACCCAGTAACAAGTACTGGAGCTACCCTCATTCATCATGACATGTTATGCTAGCACTATATCAATAATCAGCATAACATCGTAACGTTATCCTAATAACATAGGATAACTCATAACAACTATGATACCCAGTTATAGTCCTGGTTGACTCTCATACCCAGTTATAGTCGTGGTTGACTCTCATACATACATTTTCCTATAACACGTATAGGAACATCATTTCTTCATCATACATGACACACTAGCATCATATGATCATTCATCGTATTCATCATAACATCATATGATTTCATGCTAATCTTTTATCATCATGACATCATCACGTTGTCCTAATATCATAGGGACCATCATATTATGTCATGCCAGTATCATTTCATCATATCATCATAACGTACATTCTGGCTGACACAAACTTTTCATACTAGCATCTTATCATCATAGCATTCTGCCCTAGTAGCAAAGGCACATATCATATCATAGCATCTCATGCTAGCATCTTAATCATCATATCACCACTTACATGTTACAATAAAACCTATTCCTCGTATTCCACATCATACCTTCATCCTAGCAGCCTAGGATTTCATCATAGCTTAACATCTGTAATCCTCATAGCGTGTGATCATACCCCTCATCATCATGTCTTACTGATAGGCACACATCATACTTAGCATATCTTCATATACAAATCATATTAACACATTAACACGCATACATAGTCATGGCATATCAATTAGTCATTTATCATTGTCTTAAGCACATAACATCATGAACATAACGTTAAGCATGTATGCCAGCCCAAAACATTAAACATAAAAATAGGGCGTCTAGAACTCACCTGATGTCACACGGTCGCGAGATCACTCACAACTGGTGCTAATGGTATAACTCTGCATTGGTTTACGTTTAATATGTTATTTACATATTAACTTCCTGATTAAATCTTTCTGAACATCCATTGTCAAAGACCTTGCCTTAATAGCCATCAAATAGTTAATGTTGTTGATTATCATGCTAAAACATGTTCCTAGACAGATTAATGGCTTAGAACTGATCAATCCTTGTTATTGATTTCCCAGATATCATGAAATATCATAACGTAGCATTAGAATGGGTTTAACAACCATGTTTAACATACTAATCTGCCTGTTATTATGAACATCAGATAATCCTTCTAATGAGTATGTTAATGATTGTGACTAGTTTGAAACTCTTGGACTTCACCTTGTATGTCAAGGATTAATCAAACTAATCATCTACCTTATCATAATCAAATGGTCTAAACTATTATAACCATTTTTATGATTCCATGCAAACCGGGCATTACAACGGCTCAAAACAAGGATTTACCCGTTAACAGTTCGAGTTCTTCACTTAAAATCAATCCTAGCCATCATCTAGGCAATAATCAACAACCCTAACTATATCATCAAGTTCAGAAACAAGATTTAATCAATCATAATCAATCTAGAAGCTTAAAGTGAACCGTTACCTAATCCGACGGAGTTCTGCGGTTAAAAAGATGATCCGAACTTGCAGAAACGTTCCCTGGTGCGATCTAAACCTTGAGAAGCCTTCAAAATAGAGGTTTTGATGGATTGGAAGTGGGTTTTTCGTGTTTGGTGGCTGAGACGTCGAAGGGAAGATAGAAAATAAGTTTCTTGATGAAAATCTGATCTTTTAATCCCATTTTCCAGCCGCCTCACCTGTCACGTACCGCGACAAGAAGCACAACAAGGCTTCGCGTACCGCGAAGAAATCCGGAGGAATCAGATATTTTTCGACAATCGCGTACCGCCGAGAACCCTCAACATCTCCGTCGCGTACCGCGACGAGTCCAAAAGTTCAATACTTTGAAATTTTTCTTCGTTTCACGATTCCGGACAATCCGTAACTCCGTTTCGCGCACGGTTTTCACCCACGTTCACCATTTCTCGCGTACTATCATCCTGTAATAATATCGATTGTCAAATCGTCGTGGATTTCAAGCACGATCAAATGTGCTTATTTCTTTGACAACGCAATTCTTCGAACATAAACAGTTACCGAAATTTCGCACGTTTATCATTAAGATACTAAATTTTCAGGTGTTACAAATCTACCCTCCTTACAATAGGTTTCGTCCTCGAAACCTGTTACGTCTCAAACAAATGTGGGTAGAGTCGTTTCATCTCGTATTCCAAGTTCTTGACTTGTCCTCAGACACGTTCAAACTCACATTCTCTTCTTTCAATCCTTCCTGTTGCGCCTGCTTAAGTTCGTACAGAGAGTTTGGCGTGAAGCATAAGCTATGTTGTGATGCATCAGCCTACACTACAGGATCATCATTTCCATCCGGCAGTGCTAAGACAGGAGCTTGGGTAAGTTTCTCCTTTAGCACTGTAAACGCTTGTTCTTGGTTCGGGCCCCATTTGTACTTTCATCTTTCTTCGTGAGCTTCATCAGTGGTGTCGCTATCTTGGAGAAGTCTTGAATAAATCTCCGATAGTAATCAGCGAAACCAAGAAAACTGCGTACTTCCGTAGGTGACTTCAAAAGCTCTATTTCATAATTGTTTCAACTTTAGCTGAATCTACCATAATGCCTTCTGGGTTCCCCACGTGACCCAGAAATTGTAACTCTCATAACCAGAAAACACATTTGGAGAATTTAGCATAAAGTTTCTCTTTCCTCAGGATCTCCAATACCTTACATAGGTGGCAAGCATGGTCTACCGCGTTCTTTGAATAAATCAAAGTATCGTCAATAAATACTATCACCGATCAGTCCAACATCGGTCGACATACTCTGTTCATCAAATCCATAAATGCTGCAGGAGCATTCGTCAATCCAAATGACATAACGAGAAACTCGTCGTGTCCATATCGCGTTCGGAATGCAGTCTTTAGAATATCCTGCTCTTGAACTTTCAATATGGTAACCAGATCGGGGAACTATCTTTGAGAACCAGCTTGCACCTTGAAATTGATCGAACAAATCATCAATTCTAGGTAAAGGATACCTGTTCTTTACGGTCAACTTATTCAGTTCCCTGTAGTCGATGCACATTAGCATTCTACCATCATTCTTCTTCACAAACAGCACCGGGGTTCCCCAAGGAGAGACCCTCGGTCATATAAAACCTTTATCAAGGAGTTCTTGTAGCTGGGCCATCATTTCCATCATTTCGGTGGGAGCTAAACGGTAAGGTGTTTTGGCAACGGGTTGCGCCCCCCGCACTAAGTCGATTTGGAACTCCATTTCCCATTCCGGTGGTAATTCAGGAAATTCCTCAAGGAATACATCAAGGAAGTTACGCACCACGGGTACATCATCAATTGTGCTCATATCCGTATGTTCCTCAATCACCTAGGCCAAGTAGGCTGCACACCCTCGCCTCATCATAACATCAGCCTAGATCATCGAAATGATCTTCGGCGCATACATCGCTTTATCACCATAAATCGTTACGGAGCTCCCATCCATCGCACATAAACATATCAACTTACGTCGACATACAATGTTAGCCTCGTATTTGGCTAACCAGTCTATGCCCAAGACTACATCGAAAACTCTCAAGGTTATAAAAAAAAACAATTATACTAGGAACTTATGACCTCCTATCTTAACATAACAACCATCTATAGCCTCAGTCACCCGGGTCATCTTACCAATAGTCGTCTCTACATCAAATACCCAATCTATCTTCTTAACCTTCCCAAATACCCCATCACAGGAGTATAGGATACAAAACTCATACCGGCACCATAATCAAACAATACAGAAGTAGTAATATTGTTGATAGAAAAGGTACCTGTGACCACGTCCGGGTCCAACATGAAGGCTCGTGCTTTAGCCTTCTGCTTTTCCTTTCCCTTTATCCTCTTTCTTACCCGAGCCCGAAACATTAGCCCGTGGTTTCTTGCAATCCTTGGACATGTGTCCTAACCCATTGCAGTTAAAACATCGAGTAACATTCGTGCAACTGTTAGAAAAATGTCCCGTCTTTCCGCACCTGAAGCATAAGTTAGTGCCTAACAGGCACTGTCCCGTGTGGTTTTTCCCACACTTGTTGCATCGGCTCATCTCCTCTCGATTCAATTTCTTGTTTGAGAACTTTTGTTGGTCTGTTCGACCCCTCTTAGTCCCGGAGGATTCTTTCATCTTTGTTTCCTCTTTCAGTGGCTCATCAGACATCACATCATCCCATACAATACCACTGAGTTCCACAGTGGTGTCGAAGGTCTTGGAAGCATTGGCCTTCACATGAATCCTTACTTTTGGAGGCAGACCCTCCATGTACAACTTCACCCTGCGTTCCTCGGTAGAAACTAAGTGAGGAACGAGTCTGGCCATCTCATTAAACCTTGACGTGTACTGGCGGTGGTTCAGACTTCCAGCTTTCAGCACCAGAAATTCCCTCTCAACCTTATCCAGCTCGTTCTTGAGACAGAAATGTTTGGTGACCAGCTCCTTGAGATCATCCCAAGTCATCTTCTCCATATCAGCAACAGACTTGGACTGCTTAATAGTGTTCCACCAATGTAGAGCTTCCTCCGTAAATGAATGGGCTGCAAACTTGACAGCTTGATCAACTCGGCATTCACTGATGGAGATAACAGCCTCCATCGCAGATATCCAGTGACAGGTGGCAACATCATCCTTCTTTCCATCGAAGGTCGGTGGGTTACATCCTTTGAAGGCCTTGTAGTCACAACCCTTCACTTTCCCTGACGTAGAATCACCGCTTTTATTTTCGATGATCACAATTTCATCATCTCCCTTGGTGCTTTCCTTGGTTCCTTCAGACTTGTCTTTTAGAACATCCTTCAGTGCCTTAGCAATCATTGCCGGCATTTTCTCATCCATGATTTTGCAAACTTCATCAGAAATAGCCTTTACCACAATCGGCTCTAGCGTGAACTCTGCTTCGTCTCCTGGTGGCTCACTGTGCTCGCTTTCTCCTTCGTTGACCGGTTTCTCGGTCTCGACATGTGGTTCTTCAGGTTCCTGTGGTTGCTTACGTGGCCTACCCTCTTGTCCAGCCATCTAACTATCTACATAATGCAACAATTGAGTAGTCAGTACAGAATCAGTTTAGCACGAAATAAGCTTTGTAAATCGTTAATGACGTTGATCAGGTGTTATTAACCATTTACCCAACTCATAAGCTCTAAACGTTTCCCATCCCATCTCCTCAACTTGCATGACACTAACTATCTTTCTAACATTGCACCTACATCTTAACTCATATATAACATTCAGCTCGTGGCATCCGTTCATCCGTGGTTGGCAATCCGCATCACTTAATCCCATTTTCAGTTTAAGTCTTGGCATTTGGGATGCCAAGATCTCTCAAACTATGGCTCTGATACCAACTTGTGAGGCCCCGATTCCCGGCGACCCCACGTACGTTGGTCTCGTCATAACACATAGCTCTTTAAACTAAAAACTTTCATAAATAGCAGCGGAACTTAAACATAATTCATTGCCAATGCCACCGGACTCTCTTTATCTGAATGCCTAAGCTCCATACCTTCTCTGACCAAATCTTAACCTGACATACATGCTAAATCAAGTCAGCTTACGCTGGTGAGTTCTAGTTTTCATAAAATAAAATCTTTACTGTACATAAAACATTAGCATTCACTGTTGACCAAAGTCAACAGTCTCAATCACTCTGAACATAACACATTTCATATACATAACATATCATAGTTTAATCATTTAAACCATCATAATCATAAACAGTCCTTCGCACCGCAGTGCTCAGATTCTGCCCACCCGCAGCCGGGACTTCCTTATCCTCTAACATCGTGAACATCATCATCATACGTTCCACTGTCATCATACGCACAGTGGGCTTATGCCGGCCTAAGACTCCATACTTACCCAGTAGCAAGTACTGGAGCTACCATACTTACCCAGTAACAAGTACTGGAGCTACCATACTTTCCCAGTAACACATACTGGAGCTACCATTCTTACTCCGGAGCAACCATACTTACCCAGTAACAAGTACTGGAGCTACCATGCTTACCCAGTATCACGTACTGGAGCTACCATGCTTACCCAGTAACAAGTACTGGAGCTACCATGCTTACCCCATAACGCGTATATGGGAGCTACGTCATACTCATCCCGTAACAAGTACAGGAACAACCATACTTACCCAGTAACAAGTACTGGAGCTACCCTCATTCATCATGACATGTTATGCTAGCACTATATCAATAATCAGCATAACATCGTAACGTTATCCTAATAACATAGGATAACTCATAACAACTATGATACCCAGTTATAGTCCTGGTTGACTCTCATACCCAGTTATAGTCGTGGTTGACTCTCATACATACATTTTCCTATAACACGTATAGGAACATCATTTCTTCATCATACATGACACACTAGCATCATATGATCATTCATCGTATTCATCATAACATCATATGATTTCATGCTAATCTTTTATCATCATGACATCATCACGTTGTCCTAATATCATAGGGACCATCATATTATGTCATGCCAGTATCATTTCATCATATCATCATAACGTACATTCTGGCTGACACAAACTTTTCATACTAGCATCTTATCATCATAGCATTCTGCCCTAGTAGCAAAGGCACATATCATATCATAGCATCTCATGCTAGCATCTTAATCATCATATCACCACTTACATGTTACAATAAAACCTATTCCTCGTATTCCACATCATACCTTCATCCTAGCAGCCTAGGATTTCATCATAGCTTAACATCTGTAATCCTCATAGCGTGTGATCATACCCCTCATCATCATGTCTTACTGATAGGCACACATCATACTTAGCATATCTTCATATACAAATCATATTAACACATTAACACGCATACATAGTCATGGCATATCAATTAGTCATTTATCATTGTCTTAAGCACATAACATCATGAACATAACGTTAAGCATGTATGCCAGCCCAAAACATTAAACATAAAAATAGGGCGTCTAGAACTCACCTGATGTCACACGGTCGCGAGATCACTCACAACTGGTGCTAATGGTATAACTCTGCATTGGTTTACGTTTAATATGTTATTTACATATTAACTTCCTGATTAAATCTTTCTGAACATCCATTGTCAAAGACCTTGCCTTAATAGCCATCAAATAGTTAATGTTGTTGATTATCATGCTAAAACATGTTCCTAGACAGATTAATGGCTTAGAACTGATCAATCCTTGTTATTGATTTCCCAGATATCATGAAATATCATAACGTAGCATTAGAATGGGTTTAACAACCATGTTTAACATACTAATCTGCCTGTTATTATGAACATCAGATAATCCTTCCAATGAGTATGTTAATGATTGTGACTAGTTTGAAACTCTTGGACTTCACCTTGTATGTCAAGGATTAATCAAACTAATCATCTACCTTATCATAATCAAATGGTCTAAACTATTATAACCATTTTTATGATTCCATGCAAACCGGGCATTACAACGGCTCAAAACAAGGATTTACCCGTTAACAGTTCGAGTTCTTCACTTAAAATCAATCCTAGCCATCATCTAGGCAATAATCAACAACCCTAACTATATCATCAAGTTCAGAAACAAGATTTAATCAATCATAATCAATCTAGAAGGTTAAAGTGAACCGTTACCTAATCCGACGGAGTTCTGCGGTTAAAAAGATGATCCGAACTTGCAGAAACGTTCCCTGGTGCGATCTAAACCTTGAGAAGCCTTCAAAATAGAGGTTTTGATGGATTGGAAGTGGGTTTTTCGTGTTTGGTGGCTGAGACGTCGAAGGGAAGATAGAAAATAAGTTTCTTGATGAAAATCTGATCTTTTAATCCCATTTTCCAGCCGCCTCACCTGTCACGTACCGCGACAAGAAGCACAACAAGGCTTCGCGTACCGCGAAGAAATCCGGAGGAATCAGATATTTTTCGACCATCGCGTACCGCCGAGAACCCTCAACATCTCCGTCGCGTACCGCGACGAGTCCAAAAGTTCAATACTTTGAAATTTTTCTTCGTTTCACGATTCCGGACAATCCGTAACTCCGTTTCGCGCACGGTTTTCACCCACGTTCACCATTTCTCGCGTACTATCATCCTGTAATAATATCGATTGTCAAATCGTCGTGGATTTCAAGCACGATCAAATGTGCTTATTTCTTTGACAACGCAATTCTTCGAACATAAACAGTTACCGAAATTTCGCACGTTTATCATTAAGATACTAAATTTTCAGGTGTTACAATTAACCTCTTTATTTATTTATTACAATTTACGCGTAAAATAAATCCGGTTACGCGACGAAAACGCGAACCGAGCAACCGAAACGAACCCGAACACCACTTAGGGTATAAAAACCCTAAATGAAGAGTTTCTTTCATTTTACATTCAAAATCCTACTCTCTCTCTCTCATTTCCAGCTAACACCAAAAACCACCAAGTTCCACCTTCAATCACTCATAACTTCTTCGTTTCTTGGCCGATTCGAGTGATTCTTGCACCCACGCGAAGCCCTTGACGAGCTCTACACAAAAGTACAACAGATCTAAAGAGTTATCCACGAATTTTTGAGGTATGATCAAGAGAAAATCCCTGAAAATAGGGTTTTCTAAACCTTCTAGTCGACACACACATAACCGGGGCAACCACTTGCCATTTCGAACCCCATATCCACAGGAAACCCTTCTAGCATAGCCATTTCCAAGGGAACAACCTGGAGCAGCTGAGTTCGGTTGAGATGATGGTCTGAAGTGCAGGTTCGTGAGGATAGAAGACCGGCCGAACCCATGACCTGAACAAAAAGGTGGCCGAACCTTTGTCATCTCAGAGGCCTCCTCGAACGAACCCTGCTGCTTCATGGATCCCCGAACCATTCATGGCTGCGAACCAGTGGTTCCCGAACCTTCTGCGCGAGCCTAGCCGAACCCTGCACCCCACACACGAACCTTTCAACCTCGGCGAACCTATGCTCAACCGCCAATCAGCCGAACCTTGTGGAACTTGCGAACCTTTGGGCTGGCACCATCCGACGAACCTTGGCTGGAGTTATTGACCACGAACCCATGCTGTTCATGCCATGTTAGCCGAGCCTTTTGTAACCATGAACGAACCTTTGGGGTCAAGTTGGCCGAACCTGTTGACCTTGAGGTTCGCTGATAACATGATCGGAATTCACATCTTCTTCATTTAGCCGAGCCCAACCCCCGTTCCATTACACCATCCGTAACACCTAATGGGCCCTTTGATTTTCCCAGCCCACAACCTGTTTAAACCCAGCCACAACCTGTTTACATCTAGCCCACAACTTATACACTAGTTCCATCATTGGAGTTCGGCCCAATAAGAAACAACCAGCCCAAGTCCATTTCGGTTGGGCCACACATACTTGTACGGCCCATTTAATTTCCTATTCGGCCCATGTTGTTTAACTTAGGCTGTGACAATTGTATTCGAGAATTACGTCATTAATGACGAAATCATATGTGGTCGTGCTTGAAGTCCACGCTGAATTGATAATTTTAATTATTACAGGTTGATAATATGCGAAAAATGGTGTTAGTAGATCACAAAGAAACATCCATCACATAATGCTTATTTAAATAAATGACTAACTGAGTTCATGTTTAGAATCATAACTCGAAAATGAAGAGAATGAGTGGAAGCGAAATTTCGAAACGACGCTCCGATTTCAAGATACACCGAATCGAATATAGCGTTAAATAAGAGGTCAAATATTTTGAACTCTTTAGGTCTTGAGATTATAACCATTGGAAAGAGCTCGAAAAATCGTGAACGTAGGCGAAAACCGTGCGCAAAACGGAGTTCGTATGCTCCCGGAATCGCGAAAACAAAATCGGGTCTAACTAAGGCGGCGGAGGTACGCGAAGCCACCCTCCGCGGTACGCGACGGATGCAGATAGCTTAAAAATCTGATTTTCTTGATCAGATTTCATTCCCATCCGAATTCTCGACTTCCAGACGCGTAAACTCAACATTTTTACCATTAAATCTCCATTTTGAGGTGTTTAAACATCCGGATCGTACCAAGGAACATATATACAAGTCCCGATCATCATATCTGCCCGAGAAATCCGTCAGATTAGGTAACGGTTCGTTTTTAATCTTCTAGTTTGATTTTTTATTGGTTAAATCGTGTTCTTGAACGTAATGAGATAGTTAGGGTTGTTGATTATTGCCTAGATGATGGCTAGGAATGATTATAAACAAAGAACACGATGTTTTAACGGGTAAATCCTTGTTTTGAGCCGTTGTAATGCCCGGTTTTCATGAAACTATATCTTAGATTAAAATGGTTTAAACCATTTGAGTGTAACAATGATTGTGATTGTCTTGATCATTTATTGAAATGCTAGGTTTCATCCAAGTGTTTCAAACTAATGATAAGCATAAAGATAATCACTGGAATAACGATCTGATGTTTATGATAACAGTCAGACTAGTACATTGAGCATGGTTATTAAACCTATTTTAATATTGCATTCTCATGTTTCATGATACCTAAATGATCAATAACAAGGATTGATTATTCCTAAGCCAGAAATTCATCTAGGAATTGTCTTAAGTGAAATAATCAACAACAACATCTATTTGATTAATCTGAAAACGTTGTGACTAATTCAGTTAGTCATAAATTGTTATAGGAACCATATAGGATTTCCTATCAGCTGAACATCAAGATCATCATCATCATCCGCATATAACAGTGAGATCATAGCCCCCTTCTTTTATCGTTTTAAATGTCTACTAAAACTCGGGGTGGAACATGTAGATGTATTTTCAAAACGTATTTTATCAATCATCGTGAAATCATATATTATTATCATGAGGAACGTCATGATAAACACTTATCAAATCTTGTGAAATCATATATCAGAATCATCAGGATGATGATAAACATTTATCAACTTCGGTGAAATCATGTGTTGGTTTCATCAGGGAAATCATAAAAATCTATTTTGAGTAAAGCTTTTATTAAATCATTAAGAACAAGTGTATCACTTGGGAACTTTGGTTATGTGGAGGCTATTTGGGGTATTCTTCATGTGAACATCATTAACTTGTTATCAAGCCCTTGGTAGTACTGGTATGATCATATGCGGGAACTCAAGTATCATTAACACGGCGTTCTAGCGGGTAGCTAGACGCTAACACTACGGCGTTCCGGCGGGTAGCTGGACGTTGACACTACGGCGTTTGGCGGGTAGCCAAACGTTAGCATTTATCATTAGGTTTGATGTTAGCATGCTCAGGTGGATTCAATTTCAAAGTACCTGTTTGATCACTTGTGAATAATATATTATGAATATCATGGTTTGAACAATCATTTTACATCAACAAAACCTATGACTCTCACTCAACTATTCGTAGTTGACTCTTTTATCTACATGTTTCAGGTAATGGGGAACGACCGCAAACCAATCTAGGTCAGGATCAACAGCAGAACTAGTGGTGACCTAGAAAGAAAACTTAATCAATGTACCGTATAATAAATATCTTATGATAACTTGTTGTATAATATGTATGTTATGCGTGTTTAAATAAACTTAACTTTATTAAACATAGAAATCGTGGGTTGTTCTCCAACATTGGCATATGAACACATAGTCACGCGCCGTGGATTCCGCACGCGGCGTGGGTTGTGACATAGGCCCACGGGAATAACGGCCCACGACAATTATAAGGCACACACACATACACGGACCAAATGGATTGGCCCACAGACAATTTCATTCGGACCAAAAGAATTAAACGAGTCGATAATCACGAGCAATATGGACCTAAAGTACAAGATTTTCAAATGGGATATATTGATACAAGTTGACAAACTATAATACATAGTTAAACTCAAGACAACAAGGTTAATAATTGGCATGTAAAACTTAATTATTATACTTATAAATTTTAATAAGAATACATGGGGTTGAGAGGAACAAGAAATCAGTAGCGATTGTATTGGGCCGAATGAAAGCCGAGACTCATGAGTGTTAGCCAACACTAGAGCTAACATGTACACACACACAAATTTAAATAAGTGATACTTATGAGTCGAAAACAACATGAAATCAATACAGGATCGTGAAAGCAAATTCAAGTACAATCAAGAGCGCGTGCATTACTCTTTTAAGCTAAGTCAACCACTTCACACATAAGGTGAGTTCATATGCCCCTTTTCTTTAATCTTTACTGATTTTAAACTCACAGGGCTGAGAAACATGCTTTACTTTTAATTATTTAAAAGTTTTGCTTACATATTGCTACTACTTTGAGTACTTGATATTAAATTGTTTACTATCATATATCATTGTATACTTGGTTGTATGATTACACGATGACAGGGAAAATAAGATGATGATGATGATATTATAATATCATAACTCATCAATATAATAGAATAACATAGTTGTATGATTATCTCTTACAACACTTAGTTATTCTTAAAAGAAATAATATATAAACAATTACAAGGAACATGATGACATGATTACAAGAACCCACATAAGAATGATATGAAGATAACACATCTTCATTACATCATTCGATACAAGAATAAAGTAAGTGTAATAAGACTAGTTCTTATAACACTTAGCTTTTCAATTCATCACATATTACAAGAGAACAAGGAACAAAGAATGATAATCATGATAATGTAACTTCATGATAACAACATCATTCACTCAAACAATTAACATAATGCAATAAGTTAAGTTCTTATTTGACTTTGTTAATAACACAAAGAACATACGACAATGAGAACAAGAATACAAGTGAATACAATTACAATTAGTTAATATTGACCTGTTGCATTTATATCACTTCAATCATGTGCCAAATTGTACAAGTAGATCATGTAAGCCCCTTTAATTCGCTGACCATTTAGTTTGACGTGACTAAACCGACGATAGCATAGTGGTACCATAGGTTTGACAAACCTCTAGCTTGTAGGGCTAGTATGTTGATCGTATTGATTCATTTGGCCGGTAACGTATGATCGGTGACAGGGCTACCCCAAGTCAGGTTCTGGTAAGCGACACATGGTGATATTAATCTGCAGTGATAAGTAATTAATCCAACGGGATCCTATTGATTAGTAGGTTGAGGAATTGATCTTACCTCATGTTTCACTACTAGTAATAGTTTTCGTTGAGGACGCTAGACATACAAGGTGGTAGGGGTAAATCGGATGCATTGAAATCTGATTACGTGAGGATTTCAATGGATTCCTTTTAGGCTTCATGCACTATAGTTCAAGAACAAATTACAAGAGGTTAATTAACACTCTTAAATACTTAAAAGTGTAACAATAGTTAACGCCACAAATATAGAATAATACAAGGAACAAATTTGATAAATCTAACATCCTTAACATATAATGGTTATCTAAACTTCGGTTCGATAACTGCAATTACTTCATTAAATTATTCTATACAAGTTATGACAGGTGATTCAAGAATAACATGGACAAGTGGATTGGGAATGGAAATCAATAGTTGTATTGCAAGTTGTGTGGAGTTCTAGTAGTGGTGTGGTGGGATGTTGGCTAGGGCTTAGTTCCCTTACATATGCCCTATATATAAGCATCACTACTAGGATGAAATATTACTTGTAAATATAACTATTGAGAAGCCATTGGGTGAACAAGTGAACAATTGGCATAAAAGTAACAAAATACATATTGTGATTGTGCATGTGAATGAATTCAAGGTTTTCAATTAACTTACTTATGAACTCACCAACCTAGTGTTGACTTTGTTTAAATGCATGTTTTCTCAGGTGACGGACAGGTGTAGATACATATATGCAAGTACTAAGCTAGTGGACTTTTAGAAGACCTAGCTTACTTTTGATTGCATACTTTTGGGTGACATAACAGTGAATCACTTTTGTATATCTTGTACAGATACAAGATATAAACTCATTGATTCTTTTTGATTAGATTTATTTAGTTAAATTATGATGTACAATGTAATTTAACTTTGTAATTCTATTTCATGTCATGATTAGCATTTCTCATTTATATCTCATGTGCGATGTAAACAATCTGATCATTTGATTATCACTCAAAGATATCGCGCCCCGGGAACCTTCTGCCTTACGGGAAAACACGATTCGTTCTCGCCGGCCTGGGGTGTGACAGATTGGTATCAGAGCCATGGTTATAGAGAAATACAGGTCGTATTACTTAAACGGTTTGGCCTAGACTATAGCCTAGGGACCCTCATATAGAGATCATGTGACTTAGGATTCTATTTACATATGTCTTCTGCTTCTGATCACTGCACTGACCGATTTTCTTTCGGTTATGATCAGAATGCCGCCACGAAGACAACCACCTCTATTACCACTGACTCAAGGTTCAGCTCCGCACTCTTCGACACCGACACCGTCGAACTCGCCTACACAAGCACATCCACCTCCTCCTCCGCCACCACCAGCTTATCAGTTGGACCCTGCTACTGTGGCATTGGCCACTCTTCTTACTAGCCAACTGAGGGAGGTGATTCCCGAGATGATGAATCGTATTAACAACAACAACAGTAACAACGTTGCTAACTCATCTGGAGAAGGCAGCGGTAACACCAGGCAAAATCAGGACTATGCCTACAAGAACTTTGTAGGTTGCAAGCCACCCAGTTTCAGTGGCAGTGAGGGTGCAGTCGGATTGATCCAGTGGATCGATAAGATGGAGGCTACCCTCGACATCAGTGGCTGTCCTGAACAAAACAGAGTTAAGTATGCTGCGGGATCATTTAGCAAGCGAGCGTTAACCTGGTGGAACGCTCAGGTTTCAGTCAGAGGTCGGGATGAGGCCCAGGCTATGCCGTGGAGTGAATTCAAGGCGATGTTGAGGGCAGAGTTTTGCCCACGAAATGAACTAAAAAAGGTTGAGACTGAGCTGCTCAATCTGGAGATGATTGGTGCTGGGCATCTGGCCTACACCACACGATTTCATGAGTTAGCCACTCTGGCACCGGACGTAGTGCCAACACTTGAGAAGAGAATTGAGCGGTATGTTGGTGGATTACCGCCCAGTATCCGAGGTCATGTGATTTCTGCTCACCCTACCACCATGGAATTAGCTGTTACACTGTCAGCATCCCTGACAGATATGATGGTTGCCTCTGGGGCATTCAAGAAGGAGGCTGAAACAGCCAAAGCTGGAACTTCCAAGAAGTCGGATAAACGTCCGGCTAAGAAACAAAAGGTGGCTAGAAACTTTGCTGCCACTACTCAAGCTCCAATGCGCAACCAGCCACAACCATTGGAGATCAGGAAGCCCTACACTGGCACTGCACCTTTGTGCAACACTTGTCAGTATCATCACGCGCCAAACACTCAGTGCATGCAATGCACCAACTGTGGAAAGTTTGGCCATTGGGCAAACCGCTGCAGGAGCACGGGAGCTCCGAACAGAAACAACAATGCAACCACTACTATTGCTGCTACTGCTACCGATCACAGGTCCTGCTACAACTGTGGCGAACTTGGACACTTTTCTCGGGATTAAAAATCAACAAAGGGCTCAGGCACCCAGAGGACGAGCCTTTTAGTTAGGAGCTGCTGCCGCTCGACAGGACCCGAATGTTATTACGGGTACATTTCTCTTATCTGACTTCTATGCATCCATATTATTTGACACTGGTGCGGATCAGAGTTTCATCTCATCCGATTTTGCATGCCATCTTAATTATGATAAGGAATTGTTAGACTCCCCTTATACTATTGAGATAGAAAATGGCAAACAGATTACAGTAGACACTATATTTAGGAATTGCCCACTAACACTTGGCGATCACACATTTTCTATCGACTTGATACCGATGGAGCTGGGCAGTTTCGACATCATCATCGGAATGGATTGGCTATCTCTTAATAGAGTTGAGTTCATTTGTTCTGATAAACTACTACGCATTCCTATGGAGAAAAATGAGGTTTTGGAGATTCGTGGAGACCAAGCGATACGCAGTGTCAAGATAATATCGTGCATGAAGGCTCGCAAGCACTTACGGAAACAATGCGTTGCATTTCTAGCTCACCTGATTCAGAAAGACAAGAAGGCGATCAAGATTCAAGATGTACCAGTTGTGAGAGACTTTGCAGAAGTATTTCCGGATGACTTACCGGGACTGCCACCCGAGAGATCAGTGCAGTTCCGAATCGATTTGATTCTGGGAGCAACTCCTGTAGCTAAGTCTCCTTATAGACTTGCTCCATCAGAGATGCAGGAGCTGTCTAATCAGTTACAAGAGTTACTCGATAAAGGATTCATCCGACTGAGCTTTTCCCCGTGGGGAGCTCCGGTTCTTTTTGTTAAGAAAAAGGATGGAACCTTCAGGATGTGCATTGATTACAGAGAGCTCAACAAACTCACCATCAAGAGTCGGTACCCGTTACCGAGGATTGATGATTTGTTTGATCAATTACAGGGAGCACAGTACTTTTCAAAGATATACCTGAGATCAGGCTATCAACAGCTTCGGATTCAAGAAGAAGACATACCAAAGACGACCTTTCGTACCCGATATGGCCATTTCGAATTCATGGTGATGCCATTCGGATTGACGAACGCACCGGCTGTGTTCATGGATTTGATGAACCGGGTGTGCAAGCCGTATCTAGATCAGTTTGTTATCGTCTTCATTGATGATATACTGATTTATTCAAAGAACAAGAAAGAACATGAGCAACACCTCAAGACAGTTTTGGAGCTTCTGAAAGAAGAACGACTTTATGCCAAATTCTCCAAGTGTGAATTTTGGTTAAGTGAAGTCCAGTTCTTGGGTCACGTGATTAACAGTGATGGTATTCATGTGGATCCTGCCAAGATAGAAGCAATTAAGAACTGGGATGTGCCTACAACACCGACGGAGATCAGATCATTCTTGGGATTGGCAGGTTATTACAGGAGATTCATTTCAAATTTTTCTAAGATAGCCTTGCCACTCACTAAGCTCACACAGAAGTCTGAACCTTTTGTGTGGACTCAGAAACAAGAAGAGGCATTCCAGACACTGAAACAAAGATTGTGCAATGCTCCAATCTTAACACTCCCAGAAGGCAATGATGACTTTGTAGTTTATTGTGATGCTTCCCATCAGGGACTCGGATGTGTTTTGATGCAGCGAGACAAAGTCATTGCTTATGCCTCAAGACAGCTGAAGATACACGAAAAGAATTACACGACACATGACTTAGAGCTGGGAGCTGTTGTTTTTGCTTTAAAGATTTGGAGACACTACCTGTATGGTACAAAGTGCACTATCTTCACAGATCACAAAAGCCTACAGCACATATTTGATCAGAAGGAGCTTAACATGAGATAGAGACGTTGGGTTGAGCTCCTGAACGATTACGATTGTGTGATCAAATACCATCCGGGCAAAGCAAATGTTGTTGCAGATGCTTTGAGCCGGAAGGAAAGAGTCAAACCCTTACTCGTTCGCGCAATGGGAATGACTGTGCAAACAAGTCTGAGAGATCACATTTTACAAGCATAACAAGAAGCAGTAACAAGAGACAATCTGAAACGCGAGCTCGATTGTGGAGCCGAGAAACATTTCAAGACAAAACAAGATGGAGTTATCTATTACCTGGATCGTGTTTGGATTCCAGTAGTAGATGAACTCCGAACACTCATACTTGACGAGGCACACAAAACACGTTACTCAGTTCATCCTGGTGCCGATAAGATGTACCAAGGTCTTAGGTCATTTTATTGGTGGCCGGGTATGAAGAAAGACATTGCCACTTATGTTGGCAAATGCATCACATGTGCCAAGGTCAAAGCAGAACACCAGAAACCTTCGGGTTTGCTGGAACAACCGGAGATACCACAATGGAAGTGGGAGCAAATAGCTATGGATTTCATTACCAAGCTGCCCCGCACTTCCAGCGGATATGATTCTATTTGGGTCATCATTGATCGATTGACCAAGTCCGCACATTTCTTGCCGATTAGAGAGACGTACAAGATGGAGAAACTAGCGAGGCTATACATTGATGAAATAGTAGTTAGGCACGGGGTGCCATTGTGTATTATTTCTGACCGGGACAGTCGATTTACTTCGCGGTTCTGGCAATCATTGCAACAAACCTTAGGGACAAGTGTTAACTTGAGCACCGCTTATCATCCACAAACGGATGGACAAAGAGAGCGCACCATTCAAACTCTAGAGGATATGTTGAGAACATGCATCCTAGACTTCGGTGGAAGTTGGGACACCCATTTACCAATCATTGAGTTCTCCTACAACAATAGCTACCACAGCAGCATCGGATGTGCTCCTTTTGAAGCACTTTATGGTAGAAAATGTCGGTCTCCAATTTGTTGGACCGAAGTGGGAGACAACAGACTTACTGGGCCTGAACTTATTCAGGAAACTACTGATAAGATAGCCCAGATACAACAACGATTACAAGCAACACGTAGCCGCCAAAAGAGTTACGCAGACAAACGGCGCAAGCCTTTGGAATTCGATGTGGGTGACCGAGTCATGTTGAAAGTGTCCCCATGGAAAGGCGTAGTTCGGTTTGGGGCTAAAGGCAAGCTAGCACCTAGGTTTGTCGGACCGTTTGAGATTACTCAACGCATAGGTCCTGTGGCATACAAACTCAGACTCCCTGATGAGCTCAGCGGAGTACACGATGTGTTTCATGTATCAAATCTCAAGAGGTGTTTAGCAGACGAATCATTGATTATACCATTGGAAGAGATACAAGTTGATGAGCAACTACATTTCATTGAAGAACCTGTAGAGATTATGGAACGTTAAGTTAAACAACTGAAACGTAGCCGTATCCCTATTGTAAAGGTTCGATGGAACTCCAAGCGTGGACCAGAATTTACTTGGTTGCGCGAGGACAAAATGAAAGCCAAGTATCCCCACTTGTTCGAGAAGTAAAGCCCAACCTTTATGCTTAAATTTCGGGACGAAATTTCTTTAACAAGGGGAGACTGTGACAACTAGTACTTGGCCGGCCGGCAAGTCCGTACGGTAGGTGTACTTGCAACAGTAACTATGTGTACATACGTGATTGTAAATAGTGTTTGTAATATCAGAAAGCAAAATACAAGAAATCGTTGTACGTATTTTTGTGTAAACTTAGATACAGTAAGTACAACGCACATTTGAAACATTAATTGTGTGTATTTAAGTGAAAACTTAAGTACAGTTAACACAACAGATCAAGAGAAACAACAGTATTCAAGAGAATAACAGAAACAAATCGGTTGCGATCTGATATCCATAGATGACAAGAATCAGATGGCCGACAATTCAATGTGGAAACTATGTGAAAACAGGATGTTTAGTTGAGTTCGACAGTGAGGAAACACAATTCAAACAATATTGCAGTGTCGTTTCAGAATAACGAACTGAGAGTGTGTTTGCGTGGGTGACGATTCACACAAACATATCTGTGAGTTTAATGTTTTGAAATGATGATTGGAAAGTAGAAAACAAAAGTCGGAAAGCAAAACCGTCGTCGTGTTCGTTCGAATGACGATTCGAACGAATACGCGCGATGGTGACGCGATTCGACGGAACGAAAACGAAAACACGACACGAACGGAATTAATTTAATAAAATAAAAAGAATAACATTTTACAATTTTGAAACTAATCAAAATATTTAAATTAACCTCTTTATTTATTTATTACAATTTACGCGTAAAAAAAATCCGGTTACGCGACTGAAACGCGAACCGAGCAACCGAAATGAACCCGAACACCAC
Source organism: Mikania micrantha (assembly GCA_009363875.1). NCBI lineage: Eukaryota > Viridiplantae > Streptophyta > Magnoliopsida > Asterales > Asteraceae > Mikania > Mikania micrantha. The sequence continues at coordinate 48,365,385 of CM018691.1, read as the reverse complement.
TTAGGGTATAAAAACCCTAAATAAAGAGTTTCTTTCATTTTACATTCAAAATCCTTCTCTCTCTCTCTCTCATTTCCGGCTAACACCAAAAACCACCAAGTTCCACCTTCAATCACTCATAACTTCTTTGTTTATTGGCCGATTCGAGTGATTCTTGCGCCCACGCGAAGCCCTTGACGAGCTCTACACAAAAGTACAACATATATAAAGAGTTATCCACGAATTTTTGAGGTATGATCAAGAGAAAATCCCTGAAAATAGGGTTTTCTAAACCCTCTAGTCGACACACACATAACCGGGGCAACCACTTGCCATTTCGAACCCCATATCCACAGGAAACCCTTCTAGCATAGCCATTTCCAAGGGAACAACCTGGAGTAGCTGAGTTCGGTTGAGATGATGGTGTGAAGTGCAGGTTTGTGAGGATAGAAGACCGGCCGAACCCATGACCTGAACAAAAAGGTGGCCGAACCTTTGTCATCTCAGAGGCCTCCTCGAACAAACCCTGCTGCTTCATGGATCCCCGAACCATTCATGGCTGCGAACCAGTGGTTCCCGAACCTTCTGCGCGAGCCCAGCCGAACCCTGCACCCCACACACGAACCTTTCAACCTCGGCGAACCTATGCTCAATCGCCAATCAGCCGAACCTTGTGGAACTTGCGAACCTTTGGGCTGGCACCATCCGACGAACCTTGGCTGGAGTTATTGACCACGAACCCATGCTGTTCATGCCATGTTAGCCGAGCCTTTTGTAACCATGAACGAACCTTTGGGGTCAAGTTGGCCGAACCTGTCGACCTTGAGGTTCGCTGATAACATGATCGGAATTCACATCTTCTTCATTTAGCCGAGCCCAACCCCGTTCCATTACACCATCCGTAACACCTAATGGGCCCTTTGATTTTCCCAGCCCACAACCTGTTTAAACCCAGCCACAACCTGTTTACATCTAGCCCACAACTTATACACTAGTTCCATCATTGGAGTTCGGCCCAATAAGAAACAACCAGCCCAAGTCCATTTTGGTTGGGCCACACATACTTCTACGGCCCATTTAATTTCCTATTCGGCCCATGTTGTTTAACTTAGGCCCACGCGAATAACGGCCCACGACAATTATAAGGCACACACACATACTCGGCCCAAATGGATTGGCCCACAGACAATTTCATTCGGACCAAAAGAATTAAACGAGTCGATAATCACGAGCAATATGGACCTAAAGTACAAGATTTTCAAATGGGATATATTGATACAAGTTGACAAACTATAATACATAGTTAAACTCAAGACAACAAGGTTAATAATTGGCATGTAAAACTTAATTATTATACATATAAATTTTAATAAGAATACATGGGGTTGAGAGGAACAAGAAATCAGTAGCGATTGTATTGGGCCGAATGAAAGCCGAGACTCATGAGTGTTAGCCAACACTAGAGGTAACATGTACACACACACAAATTTAAATAAGTGATACTTATGAGTCGAAAACAACATGAAATCAATACAGGATCGTGAAAGCAAATTCAAGTACAATCAAGAGCGCGTGCATTACTCTTTTAAGCTAAGTCAACCACTTCACACATAAGGTGAGTTCATATGCCCCTTTTCTTTAATCTTTACTGATTTTAAACTCACAGGGCTGAGAAACATGCTTTACTTTTAATTATTTAAAAGTTTTGCTTACATATTGCTACTACTTTGAGTACTTGATATTAAATTGTTTACTATCATATATCATTGTATACTTGGTTGTATGATTACACGATGACAGGGAAAATAAGATGATGATGATGATATTATAATATCATAACTCATCAATATAATAGAATAACATAGTTGTATGATTATCTCTTACAACACTTAGTTATTCTTAAAAGAAATAATATATAAACAATTACAAGGAACATGATGACATGATTACAAGAACCCACATAAGAATGATATGAAGATAACACATCTTCATTACATCATTCGATACAAGAATAAAGTAAGTGTAATAAGACTAGTTCTTATAACACTTAGCTTTTCAATTCATCACATATTACAAGAGAACAAGGAACAAAGAATGATAATCATGATAATGTAACTTCATGATAACAACATCATTCACTCAAACAATTAACATAATGCAATAAGTTAAGTTCTTATTTGACTTTGTTAATAACACAAAGAACATACGACAATGAGAACAAGAATACAAGTGAATACAATTACAATTAGTTAATATTGACCTGTTGCATTTATATCACTTCAATCATGTGCCAAATTGTACAAGTAGATCATGTAAGCCCCTTTAATTCGCTGACCATTTAGTTTGACGTGACTAAACCGACGATAGCATAGTGGTACCATAGGTTTGACAAACCTCTAGCTTGTAGGGCTAGTATGTTGATCGTATTGATTCATTTGGCCGGTAACGTATGATCGGTGACAGGGCTACCCCAAGTCAGGTTCTGGTAAGCGACACATGGTGATATTAATCTGCAGTGATAAGTAATTAATCCAACGGGATCCTATTGATTAGTAGGTTGAGGAATTGATCTTACCTCATGTTTCACTACTAGTAATAGTTTTCGTTGAGGACGCTAGACATACAAGGTGGTAGGGGTAAATCGGATGCATTGAAATCTGATTACGTGAGGATTTCAATGGATTCCTTTTAGGCTCTATGCACTGTAGTTCAAGAACAAATTACAAGAGGTTAACTAACACTCTTAAATACTTAAAAGTGTAACAATAGTTAACGCCACAAATATAGAATAATACAAGGAACAGATTTGATAAATCTAACATCCTTAACATATAATGGTTATCTAAACTTCGGTTCGATAACTGCAATTACTTCATTATATTATTCTATACAAGTTATGACAGGTGATTCAAGAATAACTTGGACAAGTGGATTGGGAATGGAAATCGACAGTTGTATTGCAAGTTGTGTGGAGTTCTAGTAGTGGTGTGGTGGGATGTTGGCTAGGGCTTAGTTCCCTTACATATGCCCTATATATAAGCATCACTACTAGGATGAAATATTACTTGTAAATATAACTATTGAGAAGCCATTGGGTGAACAAGTGAACAATTGGCATACATGTAACAAAATACATATTGTGATTGTGCATGTGAATGAATTCAAGGTTTTCAATTAACTTACTTATGAACTCACCAACCTAGTGTTGACTTTGTTTAAATGCATGTTTTCTCAGGTGACGGACAGGTGTAGATACATATATGCAAGTACTAAGCTAGTGGACTTTTAGAAGACCTAGCTTAATTTTGATTGCATACTTTTGGGTGACATAGCAGTGAATCACTTTTGTATATCTTGTACAGATACAAGATATAAACTCATTGATTCTTTTTGATTAGATTTATTTAGTTAAATTATGATGTACAATGTAATTTAACTTTGTAATTCTATTTCATGTCATGATTAGCATTTCTCATTTATATCTCATGTGCGATGTAAACAATCTGATCATTTGATTATCACTCAAAGATATCGCGCCCCGGGAACCTTCCGCCCGACGGGAAAACACGATCCGTTCCCGCCGGCCTGGGGTGTGACAAATGGAATAAACAATGAATTACAAATGAAATTCTAAACATTGTTTTAAAGAATTAACTAGGTCGACTAACATGAAACATATCTTATGTTTTCGCCAAAGCATCCACTTAACCTGTTAGATATGCAAAATAAAGATTTGGTCAACTATTTGCATAGTTGGTAAGTAACCCATACAGTTTATATAGTTTACATAGAAAAACTGATGCAATTCAATTAGACTACAAAGTTTAAATTATAGCATGCATATCCTACTACTTTGCAATTAGGTTTTTAGAATATATCGTCTCCAAACTCGTATCATTACTTAGCTAAAAAACTTAGTATATCTACAAGTCTGCAATAGTTTATATTGTCTCCAAACTCGTTCCAATACAAAGCACAAAGCTATGTAATTTACAAGTCTACCCATGATTGTACTTTTCGCCCTTTTAACACATTTGACCTAAGTCAAAGCGAAGGTGGTATCTAACACACCTTAGGCTACTTAGTATCGAATAACATAGAATAACACAGAATCACAAAGCAAGTAGTATCACATAACAAAGAATCAAATTAAAATAGACTAAAGGCATTACATCTATAGAATTTGAATTTAGAATAACTTGGATTTTGAATACTGGCATATGTAACATCCCAAAAGTATAAAGATGTAAAAGGGGAGAGTAGAATTACTCACATTAATGGTGCTCGAGAAAACTAGTATAATGAAGAAGAATCAAGATCAACAGTTGTATCAAAATGGATGCCCTCAGGATTGAACGTGTGTGGCCAGACAGCAGCTCAAAGGAACAAGCATGCGATCCGAATGCAAACATGGTTCAACCTAGTCAAACGAATGCAATGAGGAAGAATAAACATTATTCTAGGCATAACTAAATTAATGGACATCATAGGCCGGACTCGTTATCCTAATGAGCCTCTATAAGATTACACCAACTCTAAAGGCGACCTAAACAAGGCAACCTAAACGAGCTTAATGCCGACAACTAATAACTTAAGCTCAACTACTTAGACTAGAAAAAAATAAATAAATGAATAATGAAAAAAAGAAAACGAAAGAAAATTACCTCAAAGAAACTTTACAGACGAGACGATCTCGAAGCACAGCACCTCCTCGCCAATAGCATAAAATAAAACTACTAAGTTCAACATCCCAATGGCTGTTGCACTTGTAGAACCACCAAAATTTGGTTATTTTACTTGTTTATACTCAACTAGGAGTTGCAAACTATAAGGGACCAAGCAAGGATATTTATAGGTATTTAAAGGGGAAAAATATTGGTTTCTTGGGTGATGTGGGATGGTTTTTAAAGGGATTTCGCGTCTTGCAATCGTCAAGAAACATCAAACATGTTTTCGCGATATCCTCGCTTCGTTATAACTCCGTTTTGCGCACGGTTTTCGCCCACGTTCATCGGTTTTAGAGTACTATCATATGGAAGAGGGTAATCCAACATTCATGGTGTCGAGAATTGGGTTTAAACTTTGGATCTTGGCGTGAATCAAGGGTTACGTTCTCAAACTTTTGTTTGTGATTCTTGCTTCGTTTGGGCTCGGTTTTATGCACCGTTTGAACGTAGTTTCTCATTTGTATACTAGTATATCTAGAAGATTTGGGTGGTCCAAAATTTTAGTTCGAGATGCGGAAATGTTGTCTAAATAGTCACCCGAAAGTTATCTTATGTCAAAATTACGAATAACACTATTAAAATCATGTTATAAACTTTGTTTTATTATGTACGAGTGTAATTACAATTCAAATAGAAAATTGAAAAACCATGGAGATTACATCTACAACATCATTGTTTATTAAATTGTTCAGGAAAACACAACATTGGGCAGAAACACAAAAGACATAATGACCTGTACAAAAGACATAATATACACAAAATTGTTTTACTCATCATTGTGCCTTTTTTACAGGTAATTATGTCTTTTATTAAAGATCATTGTGTTATTCATACTCGTCATTGAGTTATCCTTGTTTAACATTATGTATTCTATAACATCATTGTGTCTTAAATTGTTCAGAAAAACACATTGAGAAGAAGCACAAAAGACACATTGACATATACGAAAGACACAATGACCTAAACAAAAGACACAATGACGCGTACAAATTGTTCATACTCGTCATTGTATCTTTATTACAGATAATTATGTCTTTTTAAAGATCATTGTGTTATTCATATTCGTCATTGAGGCATTCTTGCTTGATATCATGTATTATGCGTCTATGCGACATCATTGTGTTCAAGAAAACACAACATTAAGCAGAAACACAAAAGACACAATGATATGTACAAAAGACACAATGATATGTACAAAAGACACAATGACCTGTATAAAGACACAATGAACTAAAAAAACAAAATTTTTTCTATAGCAATACACTAATAATTTTGAATATAAAAAAATGCTCGTTTTTATGGTATATTTTTTCAAAAGAAAATTTCGTATGTAAAAGTTATCAACATTTAAAAATGTGAGAGAAATTGATAAAAAGTCAACAAAAGTAGTGATGTCCAACAACTTGATTTAATTATAGTAATTGATTAATGATCTAATAGATTAAGATCCTTGTAAGAGCCTTATTTAGTTTAACCTAACTTTAATGATATAATAACTGCATATAACTATATTTGTATTAATTATATATTAGTATATTTTTTAATAACATTATTATGTAAATGAGAGATAAATATGATTAAAAAGACATCAAATAGTAACAACTACTCTAATATAAGAGAAAAACAATAAAATAAGATTTGATGAGTCATGTCAAGCAACAAATGTGTATCTACTTACTTTTATTCATAATCCCGTGTATTACACGAGATGAATAATTATATATTATTAATAAATAATTGTCAATAAAAATTTAAACTATATAAGATGATTTTTTAATGTAAAATACGATTAATTATAATTTCACAGATTAAATAATAACATAATTATATTGTTTTTTAAACTCTAATTTTTCAAAGTTTGTTTCTTAAAATATTTCGTTTTGAAAAACTATTTTTAAAAATTCTATATTTTACAACAATTTTTTTTTTTAAAAAGTGTGTTTTTCTTAATATTGATATATTTTTGATATATTAAAAAAATCTTATTTTTAATTTAAAAATGTGTGAAAAATATACTTAATATTTAATATTATCATTTAATATTTGATATATTTAATAAGAGAGATAGGCGGGAAAAAAATATTAAGATACTCTAGGAATGCACCAAGTGTCCTTAAAGAACCTTTATTTATTAGTTAAGTAAGATAAGATAAGATTAATATAATTACTTTAATTGTTTTCTTTCATTTTCTGAGTCATAAATCGAATGGATACACTATCCACTCATCTAATCTCAAGATATTGGTTCGATTTCATGCATAGATAAATCAGACTGTGTTATGGGTGAACAAACTTTAATTTCGTTAACCAAAATTAACTGATAATTATCGTTAACAAACCGAAATTACCAGGGCCGGCCCCGAGAATCAAAAAAAATTCCAGGGCCTGGGACGAGAAGAAAAAATAGGCCCCTCTTAAAAAAATTAACTTAGTAATTTATATATAAAAAGTTAGTAATATGAATATATTTGTTAGAAAATTAACAAAACCAAAATATTGTAACATAATAATATATTTTAAATACCTAAGCAAACCGTGTACCTAAGCAAACCGTGAGGCTATCCGATGATTTTTTTTAAACAAAAGTCCCAATCTTCTATTCGGTACCCATATTTTCTAAGATGACGTTCTCAATAGCAATCATTGCCAATCCGTTAAGGCGATCTTGTGACATTGACGATCGTAAATAAAACTTCAACAACTTCAACTTAGAAAAACTTCTTTTTGTCAATGCCACAGTTACCGGATAGTCAACAAAACTCTATATGCAATTAATGCATTTGGAAAAACCCAAGTTGGTTCAAGTTGTTTGTACTTTATAGCATCAAAAGGGTGATAATTTTATAACACAAAACTCTATATGCAATTAATGCATTCGGAATAACCCAAGCTGTAAGGTGGGACTGGAGGGCTGGAGTTGGACGCTGGTCCGGCTGCTGGAGCACATCTGGGAATTGGAAGAGTAGAAAGTAAACTAATTTGGGGTAAAGTTAATAGAAACCTAATATATTTTTAAATATGTGATGCTTTTTTAGGGGTAGTTCATAACCAATTAAACTATTTTCAATTTATTAAAATTTGTTGGGCCCTAAGTTTTATAATTTATAATTTTTTTAAAAAAATTTCGGGCCCCTAAAAACGTCGGGCCCGGAGCAGTCGTCCACCCTGGAAATTACCAATAACCAAAACTAACCAAAGGTTGTTAAGGTTTTTAATTATCTGATAAATTAGTTATGGTTATGGTTAAGGGCATCCTATAACTAAACATTAGCCAAACCGAATCGTAATTGAAATTATTGTAAACAAATATTTCATCTTTCTTAGTTTCAAATTACTATGTTTTAGCAAGATACAAAATTCAAATTACTAGATTTTGAGTTTAAATATTAAGGTATTTATTTTATTAATGGTTGCTAACCCATCAAAATCAAGTAACTCATTAATCATAATCCAATACTTAATGTAAAAAGCAAGTGCATAAGTTTGTGTAACATGTCATTATTCTTCTTTTAGTATGAGAAGACATTTAAAACATTTAAGATATTTTGTACCAATCAAAAAGCTAACTTTAATATAATGGTGACAACAGTAAATTAAAGTGAAGTAGTTTATCTCTTTAAGCAGAACACATAATTTTGAATTTTTTAACAATAGTAAATTATAATGATGTAACACATTATTTACAGTGATATAATTTACCGTTGTCAGAAAAAAAATCAAAATAATTTGTTATAATTATGCTTGTTACATTTATGTAAATACATGACATCTAAAAAAAATAGTCGAGATTATAACAAAATTAAACAGAAAAATGAGACGATTTTAATGATTTAATATTTATAAAAAATAGGGTGAGGTTATAGTAAAAAATGTTAAATTGGTGAAAAGTTTGAAAATAATTGTGCGCCATTAGATCTATAATTGAATGGTTGAGATCAAAGTTGTATTAAAAAGTTAGAGAAATAGTATTTTAGTCATAGACATTTTTGTTGACTTTTTTAGCATGTTTCACAATTTTTTTAAATGGTCATAACTTTTATATACGATATTATTTTTTTTTAAATTACACCAAGAAAACGAGCATTTTTTATCTTTAAAACGAGTATAGTATTGTTGTATAAAAGATAAAAAAAATGTTTTCCTTCACCTTTTATATATGTAATGCGTCAAGGTTTCTTTTTGTCTATTTTTATGTCCTTTTGTTTTTCATTGTGTCTTTTTGTTCTGCATTGTGTCTTACTATTGTTTTTGTAAAATGATGAGCTTTAAAAATAATAAGGGAAAACAACCACCACGTACTTTTTATATGTAAATCATAATTATAAACCAGCAACAAATTCATCTAATACATAAAAACAATGATAAGATATAACCAAATAGCCAAAAACATAAAACACAATAATGAATATATATATGAAACAATAACCTAAATATATGTTATTAAAATAAGAAGTTTTGAAAAATAAAATGCTGAAATTATACAATTGTGTATTTCTAACAAAGTTGCAAAATTCGTTAGGCGCTCCTACGTCAGAATAACTCTTTGAAACAAGTAATCGGGCAGTACTCGGCCCTAGGCAGGAGTACTCGGGTAATACTTAGAAAGTATTCGGCCTCAGAACAACTCCTTGGAACGAGTACTCGGCCTTGGATATCGACTTTTGCAACAGTGATTTCTAATATGGAAAACATAAAAAAACCGAATAACAAATTTTATTTAATATATAAAAACAATAACAAAAAAACATTAAATAAGTTAAAATATATAACACAATGATAAATACATCTAATACAATGACCTGGATGTAAAACACAATTATATGCATATTACACAATGACCTGAACATAAAACACAATGATGAATATATTACATAATGTTTTAAAGATAAAAGACAATGATGAATATATTACACAATGACCTAAACATAAAACATAATGACCAAAATGTATTTTTCAAAAAATAAAGACAATTTATGTTTTTCAAAATTATGAGTTTTTTAAACATAATGGTAAACTAACACAATTATGTACTAAATAACAACAATTTATTTAATGCATAAAAAATAATAATTAATATTATATAAAAAATAAAATACAATAATAAAAACATATTACACAATGACATGCATTAAACAAAATGACATGAAACGTTAAACGCAATAACCAAAATTTTCATTTTATAAAATTAAAGAAATGTTACTTGTCAATTTCACAATCATTCTCACTCTTTTAAGCAATCTTACCCTTTATACTTATGAATGTTTAAAAAAAGATTGAGTAAACTTATATAAAAAATTAGATAGATTAAATATATTAGATTGTGACACTTGTCACCATCATACTAAATCTAGCTTTTTAAATGGTTTAAAATGTTTTAAATGCTCTCCATGTTAAAAAAATAATGACACTTGACACGATCTTATGTAATGTTTTCGGAACCGGACCAGACGTCGAACCGGACGCCTTACTGGTTACTTGTCGGACCGGTCGGACCTGTTAGACCGGATTCAAGAACCGGATGACATAATAAATATATAAAAAGTTCCAAAAAAAATTATAGAATTATAAACACATTTAAACAAACATAATTAATATTCAAACAAACATAATAATGTTAAAAAATACAAAGTTTGATTTTAATGTTTAATTATTTGAATTTGAGTTATAAAAATTTGAAATTCGGTCCGACCAGTGAATTGGTTCACCGGTTGGACCGGTGAACCGACTCAACTGGCTGGTTACCTTGAGGGCAGTTCACATGTTTTTAAGCCGGTAGGTCCCCCGGTCCCGATCCGGTTAGGTTACGAAAACATTGATCTTATATACTTAACTTTTAGATTATCCATTGGATAATAGTTATTTGGTTGTTGCAAATACTTTGGGTTATTTTTTATTCCTAATCCTACACACACACACACAGATATATATATATATATATATATATATATATATATATATATATATATATATATATATAACATATTTAATGAATAAACAAAACAAATAAACATAAAAAATGTAAATGAACATAAATGAACACATAACAAACGCTCACGAATACAAATGAATGGATATGACCTCTGTTCATGTTCATTTATTCAGCTAAACGAAAAAAATTTCTTCCTGCTCATTTGTATATTAAATGATAGAAAATAAACAAATTTTCGGCCGAATGGTTCGGAACATTCACTGAATATTTGGTGCATCATAACCCTAGTCAAATGACCTTATTACCAATCAACCGTGTTCATATATTTCCTTCAAATTTTAGCTTAAATTTGGGTTTATCTAATTAACCAAAATCGATCCAAAACCGACCTTATAACCAATCAAATAAAATTAAAGTTTGGTTATGATTAAAGAAATCTTATAACCCCTAGATTATGCCAACAATAATTCAAGGCTTATGGGTCGCTTTTTTAGTGCGCTTTAGTCTCTTTTTTTATTTTTTTATTTTATTTTTTCCTATTTTTCGTTATTTTTTCTTAATTAAGCACACGTGTTTGGAATTAAATTAATATGTACTTTATTTTTTAATGTGATTGTTTATTTTACTTGTGTTTAGTAGTCGTAAGATCATCTTATGGGGCTGACGTTTGCACAATGTTGAAAGATCAAGGAAATTTGTTACCTGATGACAAGGGAGCTAGAGTGTAAAAATCGAAAGAAGTAATGATATGAATGAATTAGGTTTGATCAATCCTTATCGCATATCTAATTATAAAAGTTTGTCTTATACCTGATTTAAATTTATCGGATATACAAGGCATTTGCGGTTTGCCTGTCGTGTATCGAGTATACCTATTAGTTTTAATGTCGTGTATTGCGTATACCTATTAGTACATCTACAAAAAGTATCTATTAAGTAAATCTGGCTCAAAGCCTATCAGGTATGTATCAGATGTAGTGTGAGTGCAACTTAGAAATTTGGGATTCAAGAATAGCGTGGGACGATAAGAACCGCAGGGAAAACAAATAAATAGACTCAGTGCATACTTATAATAAATATAAAAAAGAAAATTATGCTAGATATATAATCAGGTGAACATATTTATAATATTGGTTAATCGAATAAGGTAAACATGTATATTACTCAATCTCATACCCATGAAAAAATTCAAAAGTAAGTTACCCAATTGTATACCTGCCTTGTACTCATCCAAAATGTGTCAGGTTTTAGGTCTTACAATCAGGTTCGGATTTCATTACTATCCTCAAACAAGTCATGTTCCCAAAATTCACAATAGCAAAATGGTACAATTCGATGAAATCTCAAGATTTTTAGTTGTTAGATTCTTTTATTTCGGTAAAATTAAATTAAAACGGAACGCATAATCACTTTGGACTAAATGAATCCATTATTCTAACTAATTTTATCTTACTTTAAACAAGCTCTATAATCATGAAAATCGTCAAAATTTAACACATTATATATATATTATTAAATAGCATGAAGGGTAATAGTGCCGATTATGGTTTTTCCGTTTCGACCACAGATAGTATTTTTTTTAAGCCCCCACTTGTGGTTTCAATGCATTCTAGGCTTTTCCATGCTTTTAAGTTTAGTTGTCATTTATTATTTTTATTTAACAACTGCTTTTAAAAAACCATTTATTTCTATTATTAACGTGCTTAAAAAATAACGTGTAGCCACCTAAAATATAACACGTGTCCTAGGTTTCAATATTGCTATACATCCATGTATGTTTTTCAACTCAATCTCACGTATTTTTGTTATGTCATAATGTCAAATCAATAGTTAAAATGACAAACATATCATACGAAAATAGTTATTTTCTTCTAATTTTAACATTCTATCCGATTGACTATTCCTTTTATCAGCTACAATAATAACAAGAATATTTTTTATACCTAAAAAGCTTTTTTCTAGGTTACTCGACATGATGTAAAATTATTATTGGTGTTTGGTTTTGGGAATCAAAAGAATGTCACTATATGTGGTTCAAAGAAAGATTAAGTAGCATCTTACATAGGAATGGTTTTATGGTATAATGATGCTCAATCACTTCAATAGAGGAAAGAGAAGATTTGAAGTTTGTCATCACATGTAGGTAGAGATGAAAAGAAGTGGTTAATCAAACTCGTATCAGTTTCTAATTGGTTTTAAACTGATTTTTTCAATTGATTTTAGGATTTCGGAAAAACAAGCGGTATAGGACCGCTTTTAGGTTTTAAGTGCTCAACCAGTTTTTCAAATCAGCTAACCGGTTCACCAAAGTAAAAAATTGGCTATTTGGTGGTTAATCAGTTTCAGTTATTAGAACAGTTTCGGTTTTAGATCTTAAAAAGTTGGTTATTCACCAATATGGATATGATCAATATTGTTTTGAAAACCAAAACATAATTTCGACCGGTTAATCGATTTGTTGACCTCTAGTGACAGGGTCAAACATGATATGTGAGAGGATAGGAGAGATGGAAGGAAAAGAGAGAGACACTCCTGAAGGTTGTCCAATATAGCATTTATTTCTATGGAGTTACTACAACAAATTGTTACAAACTTCAGTAAAATCAAAATAAATCATAATTTTCACCATTTGCATTTAATATATTTCGACATATTGGTAAAACATGTTGCCAAATAAAAAAACAAAAAAAAACCCTATCCACATGATAATTTATGGGGGCAAGTTGCGACATCTTATTTTACACGGTGGAAGAGGTGGGTTGCCATGTAGAGAGGGTGCCGCTATTTGGAGTGGCGGGTGTCATTAAATCCCACTAATCACATGAAAGAAGCTTTGATATCACCCGGTTAACACAAATACACTACAACCGCTACTTGAGGTAGCGGGTCCTTAAATGCAAATACATAGGTGGTTGGAAGCTGGAACATGGAAATTATTACACACATAAAAACACATACAATTAGTTGTTGGCTGCCTGGTAGTTGGCAATTATCATGAATGCCAATTTAAATATCTGCACATTCACAAACCATACAGACACCCTTCAAATACACACTTTGAATACGTGAGCACCTTTCAAATTTCAACCTCATTTTGTTTCAACATTACCAAAGCTTCAACCTCATCAAAGTTTCAGAAAAATGAGTTACGATTTACATCCCGGTCCAATCGTTGATGATGTCTTGTTTCTTAAAGATTCACACCGGGTGCCAGATATATTTAATAATAGGGAGCTTACAAAATTGGTCTTCAGGCGTGCTGATCAAAAGGTTTTTTCGTTGCTGAACAATAACCCTATTACCGAAAATGTTAAACGCTACATTAACATTGCTGGTTTTGGTGGGTTAACTGATTGTGGCTATCGGAACCTTGATCATGGCATGCTTGAAGCACTTATTAAAAGATGACGTCCTGAAACACACACGTTTCATCTGCCCATTAGTGAAGCGACGGTAACCCTGGAAGATGTTTATGTTTTGTGGGGTTTACCAATTGAAGGTGGAGTTGTTTCCGGTTGTGAAAAGCCATCATCTGTTGCGGATAACATCGTTAAATGTCACACCTTGTTAGGTTTGACAACTAGCGAAAATGATATTAAAGGAAATTGCTTAAAATTAACCACTATTTTTAATTATTTAAATAATTTTTTTAATGAAAATTCATCGGATTTAGAGTGCATGCAACGTGCACGTTGTATAATACTTTATTTGTGTTGTGGCACTTTATTTTCTGATTCTTTGAATAATGCAGTTTCTCTAAGTATACTAAATAATCTAGAAAATCTAACTGCGTGTGGTCAGCTGAGTTGGGGAAGTGTTGTTTTAGCGATCTTGTACAGGAATCTATGTAAAGCAACATCGAGCAATGCCAACAACATTGGTGGACCACTGTATATATTGCAGTTGTGGGCATGGTGTAGAATTACTACTATTGCACCAAGGATTTTATATCCATTTGATAATAGAAGACCATATGTTGCCATGTACAGTTTAAAACTTTGTTATTTTTTTAAACATAATCAAGTAATCTATAATGACTTTTTTTAAATGTTTATAGGTGGCGCCAAAAACTGACATATAAAGATGTCATTTCACATTCGCTTAGAGCATGTGAATCATAATTACATTGTTTACAGGAAGGGGAGGTTTGGTATTAAGAGGTTTTGGAACATGCTTTCCATAATCCCAAGCATTTTCCAAAACCATGAATACCAAACCTCCTCTTCCTGTAAACAATGTAACTGTGATCTACATGCTCTAAGTGAATGTGAAATGACTTCTTTATATGCCAATTTTTCGCGCCACCTATAAACATTAAAAAAATTCATTATAAATTACTTGATTATGTTTAAAAAAAATAACAAAGCTCTGAACCGTACATGGCACCATATGTCTTCTATTATCAAATGGATGTATTAATTCTACACCATGCCCACAACTGCAATATATACAGTGGTCCACCAATGTTGTTGACATTGCTCGACATTGCTTTACATAGATTCCTGTACACCATCGCTAAAACAGTACCTCCCCAACTCAGCTGACCACACACAGTTAGATTTTCTAATTATTTAATATACTAAGCGAAACTGCATTATTCGAAGAATCGGAAAATAAAGTGCCACCGCACAAATAAAGTATTATACAACGTGCACGTTGCATGCACTCTAAATCCGATGAATTTTCATTAAAAAAATATTTAAATGATTAAAAATAGTGGTTAATTTTAATCAATTTCCTTTCAAATCATCTTCGCTAGTTGTCAAACCTAACAAGGTGTGACATCTAACGATGCGATGCACAACAGATGACGAGTTTTCACAACCCGAAACAACTCCAACTTCAATTGGTAAACCCCACAAAACATTAACATCTTCCAGGGTTACTGTCGCTTCACTTATGAGCAGATGAAACATGTGTGTGTTTCAGGACGTCATCTTTCAATAAGTGCTTCAAGCAGGCCATGATCAAGGTTCAGATAGCCACAATCAGTCAACCCACCAAAACCAGTAATGTTAATGTAGCGTTTAACATTTTCGGTAATAGGGTTGTTGTTCAGCAACGAAAAAACCTTTTGATCAGCATGCCTGAAGACCAATTTTGTAAGCTCCCTATTATTAAATATATCTCGCACCCGGTGTGAATCTTTAAGAAACAAGACATCATCAACGATTGGACCGGGATGTAAATCGTAACTCATTCTTCTGAAACTTTGATGAGGTTGAAACTTTGGTAATGTTGAAACAAAATGAGGTTGAAATTTAAAATGTGCTCACGTATTCAAAAGTGTGTTTTCGAAGGGTGTGTGTATGCTTTGTGAATGTGCATATATTTAAATTGGCATGCATGATAATTGCCAACTGCCATGCAGCCAACAATTAATTGCATGTGTTTTTAACATATGGAAGCTTTTCAGTGTGTAGTAATTGTCATGTTCCAGCTTCCAACCACCCATGCATTTGCATTGGAGGACCCGTTACCTCAAGTAGTGGTTGTAGTGTATTTGTGTTAACCGGGTGATATCATAGCTTCTTTCATGTGATTAGTTGGATTTAATGACACCCGCTACTCCAAGTAGCGGCTCTTAAAGAAAAAAGGTAGCACCCGCTACTCAAGTAGCGGCACCCTCTCTACATGGAAACCCACCTCTTCCACCATGTAAAATAAGATGCCACGCAAGCCTCATCTGCTACCATGGGTAGCGGATCACCTATTTTCCAACAAAATCCTTAAAGCCACCTAGTTCCCATGCAATGCATGCAAAACCACCTAAATCTAAAAAAATTTGAGATTTGGACAAACCTGTTGATCAATAATTAACTTATTACAATTTCATAAAACCTGTCACAATTGACATTTCACAAATTCAAATCCAATCACAAACCCAATTCCATGGTTGTAGAAGTCGCTAGGCGCTAGTCGGGCAGCGAGGTACCGCCTCGGGATTAATCGGCGCTAGGCGGATTGGAATTTTTATATGTAATTTTACAAATATATATTATATACACACATCAATATCAATAATTTAATATAATACTTCAAATAATTTTAAAAAATATACTTAAATATACTAAAAAAAGTACTTTAAAGTGCAAACTTAAACACTGAGTTCAAAGTTTAGAGATAAATTTCGATGTTAACTGCCTGGATTTGATGTTTCAGAGACATATTAAAGATTTTTGGTTGAGAAATGTCTAAATAATCATGAAATTGGTCCCTTTTTACCATAAAAAAGTCAAAAAAAAGTCAAAAAAAGACAAAAAAGTGAAAAAAAATAAAAATCTGATTGGGCCGCCTGGCACCGCCTAGGCCAAAAATTAGACAGTAGATGGGCACCTAGCGCCTAGGCTCCGCCTAGGCCGATTTTTACAATTGCCCAATTCACACATCTCAAACCAAAAGCCCTGAATAATTTAGTCGGTTTTAGTTCTATTCTTAAATCTTCTTGATTGCACACCTAAATCACTATTAGAAATATCTATGAAAGTGATGTACTAGATTAAGTGAAGGAGAAACAACCTATAGGTATCATTGTCACACTCCGAGCCTGCGGGCTGGATTGACTTTCCCGTCGGTCGGAAAGTTCTCGGGGCGCGATATCATTTGATAATCAAAATGATCAGATTGTTTACATAACACATGATATATAATCGAGAAATGTTAATCATGACAATGATATAGAATTACAAAGTTAAATTACAATGTATCGTTCATAATTTAACTAAGTAAATTTAATCAAAAGAATCAATGAGTTTATATCTTGTAACTGTACAAGATATACAAAAGATGATTCATTGTTTTGTCATCCAAAAGTATGCAACACCAAAAAGTAGCTAGGCCTTCTTAAAGTCCACTAGCTATGTCCCTGAATGTCTGGTGACTAAACCTGTTCGGCACCTGAGAAAACATGCATTTAAACAAAGTCAACACTAGGTTGGTGAGTTCATAAGTTGGATAATTGAAAACCTTGATTTGTTCACATACACAATCACAATGTCATACATGATACTTGTAAGTTGTTTGATTCACCTGTTCACACAATGGCCACTCCTTAGTTATATTTACAAGTAGTATCTCATCCTATTAGTTATGCTTATATATAGGGCATATGTAGGGGAACAAGCCCCAGCCAACATTCCACCACATAACTAATAGAACTCCACACCACTTGCAATACAACTATAGATAACCATTCTTCATTTCACCTGTCCGTTTGTGTTCATCACCCAATGTTTCATATGTAGAATAATATAATAAAAGAGGTTTAGTTATCAAATCGAAGTATTGATAACCCTTAATATGTTAAGGAAATTAGATTATGTTAATCTGATCCTTGTTATTATTCTATTACTTGTGGGGTTAACTATTAATCACTGTTAATAATAAGAATGTTAGTTAACCATTTGATATTTGTTCTCAACTTGAAGTTCATAGAGCCTAAAAGGAATACATTGAAATCCTCACGTAATCAGATTACAATGCATCCGATTTCCTCTACCACTTTGTATTCCCATAGGCCTCATCGAAACTATTACCAGTAACATGTCATGAGAGAAAATCAATTCCTCAGTATACTAGTCAATAGGAATCGATAGATTAATTACAATTTTACTGTAGATTAATATCACCATGTGTCGCTTTCCAGACCCTGACTGTTCGTCGTCCTGTCACCGGTCATACGTTACCGTCCAATGAATCAATACGATCAACATACTAGCCCTACAAGCTAGAGGTTTGTCAGACCTATGGTACCACTATGCTATCGTTGGTTTAGTCACGTCAAACTAACTGGTCAGCGAATTTTGAAGGGACTTACAATGATCAAACTTGAGTACATGGCAAATGATTGAAATGATATAATGCAGACAGTTCAATAGTAATCAATTGTATTGTGTTCATCAATGTTGTTGTTTATTCTCAATGTTGTATGTTCTCGTTGTTGTTAACAAAGTTGAATAAGAACTTGTCTTATTACATTATGTTAATTGTTGTGTGAATGATGTTGTTATCATGAAGTTACATTATCATGATTATCATTCTTTGTTGTTCCATATAGTCACCATGTTGTCACTAAGATGTGGTAAGAACTAGTCTTACTACACTTACTCGACTCAGGTGGTGGATGATACTTAATTCATGTTATCTTGTAATATGTGCCGAGGTGTAAGCTAAGTGTTATAAGCACTTGTCTTATTACACTTAGTTAACTTTGGTGTTGAATGATATTATGAAGATATATTATCTTCATATCATTCATGTGTTTCGTTGTTGTTGTCATCATGTTCCCCTGTGATTATCTCAATGTTTGTTCTTGTAAGAATAACTAAGTGTTGTAAAATATAATCTTACAACTATGATATTCTATTGTGTTGATGAGTTATGAAGTTATACTATCATATTCATCCTAGTTATCCCTGTCATATCATGATCATACAAGCATGCATACAATGATAAATGATAATAAGTCTATAAATGATAATAAGTCAAGCAATATTATCTAATCAAAGCATAAGCAATATGTTAAACATAAAACTTTTAAGTAAATAAAAGTTAAGCATGTTTCTCAGCCCCGAGAGTTTAAAATCAGTTAATGATTAGAAAAGGGGCATATGAACTCACCTTGTAGTTGAAGTGGTTGACTTAGCTTAAACAAGAAATGCACGCGCTCTTTGTTGGGTTTGTTGTTGTTTTCACGATCCTGTATTGGTTAAATGTTGTTTGTAGCTTGTAAGTATAAATTGTAAGGGTTTGTGTACATGTATGTGTTAGCCCTAAATGTGACACCTCGTATTTTCCAGGTCAGCTTATTATTTATTTAAATGTTTATTTAAATGCTTAATGTACACGTGGCACTAGAATTAGTTTAATTTAGTGTGACACGTGGCACGACAGTACGAACACCGACACAAGACTAGATAATTCGAGGAATTATCAACAAACAGCACACACGTGTCAAAACACACGAACGTTGGTGAACGTCTAGCACATTGTGTAACACAACACTTGAAACCTCACAAAACACCCACACATTGAACTTGGAAGTTCAAACGAGGCCAAACGATAGTTCGGAAGCGTGAAAACGACGACGAACGGATCAAACCCATTAAACTAGGCTTATTGGGCTCTTCAGGGACCCATCGCGGTACGCGATGGCCCACTAATAGACACTATCGTGATACGCGACGAGATTTGGGAGGATTTGAATCCCGAAATCCGTCGCGCTACGTGAAGCACCTTTTCGCCTGTTGACCGCGGTACGCGACGCCGCCCAGGCGACAAAATCTTATAAATCCAAGACAAATCATGCCTAGACTACCTCTTTCACTCATTTCTTCCAATTTTACACGCCATAGCCCGACTAACTTCGTCTTCTACCTTCTGGTACCACCATTTTTAACCATTAGAGGTCACTTGGAAGCTCCACATTTGAAAGTTGAAGCTTACCTCTCGCTTGGAAGTTCGAAGGATCGTCATCACCTCCTTGTGTGTCGAAGAAGTTGCTGTCCAGAAGCACTTAGGAA
Source organism: Mikania micrantha (assembly GCA_009363875.1). Classification (NCBI taxonomy): domain Eukaryota; kingdom Viridiplantae; phylum Streptophyta; class Magnoliopsida; order Asterales; family Asteraceae; genus Mikania; species Mikania micrantha. The sequence goes on along the minus strand of CM018691.1, from coordinate 48,345,229 downwards.
TTTTTTCTAGCTCGATTCCATCATCATCTCAGTCATTTAGGAGCATTCAAAGGTAGTTCCTAGACTTGAAACTCACTTTCACACCTCTTACACACACATGCATGTGTAAAACTCACATGCAAGCACCTATGATGCTCATACTCGAGATTATGTTCTGGGTTTGATAGTTTAGATGTGTTTATTGATGATCCATGATGATTATATGGTGTTTTATGATGATCCAAGATATTGGGTATAAGTTTCTATGCTTAAAATGAGGATTTATGGCATTATGAGTACATGCATGTATGGTCCATGATTCACGGAGTGATCTTGTAGTTTTAAATGTGTTTATAAATGATATTAGAAGATCTTCACATGATTGGATGATGTTGAAATGGTTAAAATTATGATTTTTGATGAAACTTGCTAATAATAGTAACTTTTATTTCACAAAATGGTGTAATAGATAAGATGATGAACATGCATATATCTTGATATGTTGTAGGGATGATATTATGATGATTAGAATACTTGAAATGTGATTTTAATAATGTTTATGGTCATTTTTGACATAGTTACTATATTTAGTAACTTTTTGAGCCAAAGTATTGGTAGATAATGATTTGAACTATGTTGGTACGCTTAGATGATGTTAAATGGCATATTATGATGATTTGTGACATAAAAATGGATTAAGAATGTTTAGGTGATCATTTTTATGCAAAAACAACAAAGTTACTATTTATAGTAACTTTATTTTTAGAAAAACCAAATTGTAAACATGTTGTATGATTTGGGCATGCTAAATGACTTATTATGTTATAACATGATGATTAGATGCTAAGTTAGATGATTTCCGATATCACGTATGCTATAAATGGAAACTTTCCATTTTAGGAAACTTTTATGTGCTAACATGTTATAAACGACTTATGTGACTTCGTATGATGATGTGATATGTGATAACATGATCACGTAGGACTAACGAGCATGCTAGAACTATAAAACCGTTATGCTTTGTGAACTTTCCATAAATGGAAACTTACTATAAATAGTAAGTTGTCCATAGATGTGACTTGCGCGTGTTGCACACGACGAGCACTTACACATTTGCTACACGATTCACAACCGTCGCACGGTTCACCAACGGGTCGTTGACTTGACACGGTCAACTTTGGTCAACTCTAGTCAAACACGGTCAATGTGGACCAACACAGGCAAACACGGTCAATGTGGACCAACACGAGCAAACACGGTCATTGTGGACCGACACGGACAAACATGAACAACCAAGGGTTGTTGGCACAAACACGAGCACTAACACGAACACTAGCACGGTCACATACACGAACTCACGTACGGTGTACGATATAGGTTGCCGGTGACCGACGCGCTTACTATTCGAGGAGCTTACGCTTGCTTATCACACGATCACTAAGGTGAGTTTACGGCCCCTCTTTACTCTTTTTTCAACCGCTTTTAATTAGGGGGAGAATACTAGTTGCATCGAGTCAAACATTATTGCTATTACAAACCTTTTTGTGTATGCTGGTTTATTGGACAAACATTAAGTGTTGAACTTGTAACAAGCCCTCACAAAGTCTTACCGTTAATGTACGAACAACGTGGTAGGTTTGAATAGATCCATTAGGGAATGACTAACCCCACGGGGCAGTATGTTGACTGGATGTCATAACCCGTGCAAACTCTGACCTAACTTGCTATGTATACGAGACATAGCGGAGGCAAGGACAAACAAGTATAGTTCGGTAGTGACGCACTGACACTTGGAGCCTAGGGCTCGGTACTAACATTGATAAACAGCATGACACACTTTCTTACTTTATATGTATATCAAAACCTGTGAACTCACCAACCATTGTGTTGACACTTTTTCTAAACTGGTATTCTCAGGTAATTGACAGGCACCTGGAACAGGAATGCACGATTAAGGGATGAGCAACTAGGATCCTCATGCATTCTGTTTTTGTGTCATTTGAAAACAATCTATCTATGTTATGTATTAAACAGTGATTTGGTCTGACATTTATTTCCGCTGCCATATTTAAACTTATTACTTTTCCGCTGCATTTTTTTAACAATTATTATTCCGCTGCAATCTGTATGATTATGTGTATGTGTCAAAAATGAGATTTGTAAACGCATATAGAGGTGTTCTATATGACCTTGAGCTGTGATTCTGGCCACGTCACACCCACATGGACTGACACCACGAGTGGGAATTTGGGGGTGTGACACTAAAATTGGCTAACACCCGTGAGTCGCGGTCATCATTCGGCCCCGTGTATGTGTTATAGGTTTTGAGTCTACTTAACCTAATTAGGCTAAATTTGATATGTTGTTATGATTCCCAATCAAAGACTTAGTTTTTCAATGCTTTCACTTGTATTCAACTCCTTCTTAAAAATTCAAACCATACCATGACATACTAATTATTTGTATTGATATATGTTTGTAAACCAACTGATTACCACCTTTGTAGTAATAGATCATAATCCCATGCATATGATCTACTTTAGTTAGTTTCAATTGTTCTACATTAGTTATGTGGGCCAATACATGAGCCTACTAATGACCATGGGCCGAATGAGATAGTCCAGGTTTAACAGTGTTGTGGGCCGAAGCAATTGGGCCGAGGAGAAGAAAGATGGGCCGTAGAGATGATGTGGGCTGCAAGATGTCTCGGCCGAGAAAAGAGGTGGGTTCGGCTACTATTCTAGCGAACCTCGGAGTTCTCCTGGCTAGAGGTTTGGTCCATCTATAGGTTCGGTGATGATGCTGGCACAGGTTCGTGTCTTTACAGGTGGTTCGGCCATAGCACAGCTTCGTCGGCCATGGGTTCGTCTCCGTAGGTTCGCAGGATTGAAGGTTTTACCATGGAAGGTTCGATGGTCACTAGGTTCGGCGAACCTCATTTTGGTAACAACTAGGTTTAGCAAACCTTAAGATTTGGCTAACCCTTAGGTTCGGTGATGGTGGTTCGCTGATCAGGGTTCGCAGCACCTAGGTTCGGCCCTCTTCAGGGTTCGTCCCCCCGTAGGTTCGGCAGATCGTAGGGGAGGTTCGACCAACTGCATCTCACGAACCCTGTTCATCATCACCATCCTCGAGCTCTAAGCCATTGCTGGGCTGTTTCCATGGTAGTGTTAATGACAAGGTGTTTTCGAAGGTGTAGGGTACGTGTAGTAGGGTTTTTAAACCGGTTGGGTGTGTGGGTCGAACAAGGGTTGAGAAAACCCTATTTTCCTGAATCTTCATAGCTTATTACCTTGTTTTTGGCTGGACAAAACTCTAGATCGGTTGTACTTCCTTGTAAAGGATGATCGTAGCTACGTGTGGACACCAAGAACGTCCGATTTCGTCAAGAAACGACCAAGATATGATGATTTGAAGCTTGTTTTTCTAGAGAGAGAGAGAGGAAAATGGGTGTGAGGTTATAGAGAGAGAGAGATGAGAGAACGCGTCTCCGTTGCGTTTCCGGAACGTTACACGCATTATTTACGTGTTTTAATTAAAAGAGTTTCTTTAATTAATTTTTGATGAGTTTCAAAATTGTAAAACGTAAAATATTATATTTTCTTAAATTATTATCGTTCATTTCGTCAGAACGCGTCACCTTCGAGCGTATTCGTGCGAATCGTCACCCGAACGAACACGACGATGGTTTTGCTTTCTGATGCTTGTTTTCTACTTTCCAGTCATTATTTCAGAATATTAAACTCACATATATGTTTGTGTGAATCGTTACCCACGCAAACACATTGTCAGTTCGTTATTCTGAAACAACACTGCAATTTTGGTTTGAATTGTATTTCCTCACTGACGGACTCAACTAAACATCCTGTTTTCACATGGTTTTCGTATTGATTTGTCGGCCATCTGATTCTTGTCATCTATGGATATCAGATTGCAACCGACATGTTCTTGTTATTTACTTGAACACTGTTGTCTTTCTTGATTCGTTGTCTTAACTGCACTTAGGTTTTCACTAAATACAAACAACTATTGTTTATTGTAAGTGTTGTACTTACAGTATTTAAGTTTTCACATAAATACATACAACTGTTTCTTGTATTTTGAATTCTGTTATCACAAACACTGTTCACATATCGTATTTACACACAGTAAAAGGTGAAAGTACACGTACCGTACGGACTTGCCGGACGATCATTTACTAAATGTCACAGTCTCCCCTTGTTAAAGAAATTTCGTCCCGAAATTTAAGCATCAATGTCGGGCTCTACTTCTCCAACAAGTGGGGGTACTTTGTCTTCATGTTGTCCTCGCGCTCCCGGGTAAATTCTGGTCCACGCTTGGAGTTCCATCGAACCTTTACAATAGGGATACGGCTTCGTTTCAGCCTTTTGACTTCACGTTCCATGATCTCTATAGGTTCTTCAATGAAATATAATTGTTCATCAACTTGTATCTCTTCCTACGGTATGCTTAATGATTCATTAGCGAGACATCTCTTGAGGTTTGATACGTGAAATACATCATGTATGTAACATCAGTGCCGGAACCGGCACCGGAACAGTGATCGTTACAGTAAAACGAACAGTAATCAGGTACGAACTATATGTGTTTCATTGTTTATAATATTCATATCATGTTTCATAGTTATTTCATGTCATTAACGAACAAATTCAGAATCAGTTCTGAAAACAAAGTTCACAACAATGGTTCGTAAGTCAGATAATTATCTGACGACACAGAACCATCATGTGATTATGTGTTAGGATTTTATTATGTATCAACGTATGTGAGGCCTTACAGAACAAAACGGCAACGGATGTCGTTACGTGAATGCTAAATCGACGGATTATTCGTATAGGTGACGATCTGTACGAATATATCTGAAAGTTTAACGTTCCGAATGATGTCCAATAATTAGAAAACCGTATTTAAAAGTGTAGTTATCGTCGTCTTTGATCGGGTGACGATTTGAACAAATACGAGCGATGACTGCGCGATTCGATTTAAACGTTAATTAAATAATTTTGAAATTTTAATAAATAAAAGATATTTAGTTAATTTATTAGGAATCACAACCTAAAATAATTTTATGAATTCTAATTTAAAACTGGATTGTTTTGTTACGAAAACGACGAGAAACCGACATTTTTACGCGAAACCACGCGAAACTGAACGAACCCGAACGGACCCGGGTATTTCCGTATCTTTTAATGTGGCATTTAAAGCCACATTAAACCCCACCAACCAGCCAACACCCCTCTCTCTCTAGAAATTTCGGATCTCTCTCTAGAAATACCCACACTCTCTGTAAGATTTCTTCTTCAATACCCCATGAAATTATGAGTTCTTGGTGTCTAAATGATCACTATCACTTGTAGATCGTGAAAGTACAACCGATCTAGGCTTTCATTCAGTTAATCTGAGGTAAAATTCATGTTCTTGTTCGGTTTTTAGGGTTTGAAAACCCTAGATCGAGCCCCCTTCCTACACCGGTTCTACACCCTTTCGAACTCTAGGACTTACACACGAACAAGTTTAGAGAGATTAGGAACAAACCCTCTTATCCAACTTGGATGATTTGTGAGAAACCGTGGATGCTTTGGTGGTTGAGTTCGGCAGGCCGAATGGCCAAAGAACCAGCTGGCCGAAAGAGTCAAGGTCGAATAGGCCTCCCATCCTCATTCGCCGAATGGCCTTAGCCAACTTGCATCATCCATTCGCCGAATGTCTAGCCGAAACAGCCCTTATTCGGCCGAAGCAGGAGTCATTCGTCCATAGCCAGTCGGTCGCCACTACACCATTGTCATTCGGCCTAACCTCAGTTGCCCTAGCCCATTCGATCAGCTCAAGGTTGATTCGGCCGACTCCACATTCGCCTGGATCTATTCGGTCAGAACTCGGTTTAGTCGGCAACCTCCTATTCGGACAAGACACTGGTTCGGCCTAAACTTATCCGATTGGACGAAAGTCAACTGGCCAGGCCCATTCGTCTCAGCCCATGCTCGAGCCCAACAGATTCGGATCAAGTTGCACGGTCCTAGGTTGTTCGCCCAAGTGGGGTTCGAATCTAGTTGGTTACTCATGGGTGGGTTGAGGAGTTTGCATGCAAGGGGGTTAAGGGTGTGTGTGTGCATGCATGGGAATATATCTCATGTGTGTGTGCATGGGATCAATATTAGGGTTTCATGACATGCACATAATTAGGTGATGTCAAGGAAACAATCATAGAGTTAACAAAGGATCAAGAGCTTGAGCTTCGTATAACAAGGAATTTTATTGAAACACATTACAATCTAAACATGGATTCTAACATCTTTAAATTCAAAGCACTTGGAAATGTAGTTGGTAAATCATGAGAATCAAATAATGACCTAAAGTTTGAGTGTTAAGTTAACTATTAGCACTTAAACCTTAGGAAGAACCTATAAAGGCATACCACTAATCTAGATGATTTTCACAAAACATCTAGGCCTAGTTAATCAAAGAACGAACTAGAGATCGTTTGAATGATCAAGTCAAACAATGGGCCAAGAGAGGCCCAACGGGCTTAATTTAAGCCCATCATGGGTAACTTACACTTTTCTTAAACTAATTATGTTTTAACAAAATAAAACGGACTTATAAATCCTATTCAATTAATTGACTTTCTAAATAGATGTTCTTCTTAAAAATGAAATAATCTAAATTGTTAACTAAAGACTTATAAGAATTAATGAGGGATAAAGGGGTTACTAACGGGTAATATCGTAGACTAGATAGAACGAGTTATAGAAGCACATTAGTAATCTAGGACACTTAGTTGCACACCGAGACCAAAGCCTTAGATACAACGTCTGCTATAAATACTTATCGTATTCGAATCTCTTAAAACAACTCAGGTGCTAAAGACACATAAGCAACATTCAAAGAGCGCGCATTATCTTTTGTGATTCATAGCACAACAACACAGGTGAGTTCATTGCCCCTTTTCTAAACATTTTTGTTTTAAAACGCGGGGCTGAGAAGCATGCGTAAACTGTTTTGATAAAATTGTTTACCTAAATGCTTTTGAATTGTATATGTTTAACATGTATAACTGTTTATTCTAGACTTCTGTCTAGGTAAACTGTTTATTTAACTTAAACCAAGTATCTTTTCATGATGGGTAAATAACTCATCAAATCAAAGATCTGACGATCTATTTTCAAAGATCTATTTCAAAGAACTGACGATCTATTTTCAAAAATCTATTTTAAAGAACTGACGGACTATTTTCGACGATCTATTTTAACGAACTAACGATCTATTTTGACAATCTTTCACAAAGAACTGTTTTGAGGAACATCTGGGAAATATTCAAAGATAGCATGTGAACGGTCAATAACGGTCAAGAACGGTCAAGAACGGTCAATAAAATCCTATTACTCAAAAGATGTCCTAGCTAGACTGATTGAGTATAGGTCGCATGCTTGATGATATTTACAGATCTCCTTTACTACTAAGTACCTGATTGTTACATTAGTCTACTCGAGTATGACCAAGGCCCAATCATTAGGACTTAGATTTTGTATTAAATGTTTATTTATTTATTTATTTAAGCATTTATTCCCTGTTTGTACAATTATTGTGGTTGATCATATTTTGTGTTGAACTTAAGAAATCAATAGAGATTTCAAATCGTTGTAATTACAGGAACAAGGAACTGAAGGACAAATGGGTTTATGGTAGGGGTAAAATGCTTAATTATCATTAACACCAATGTCTTATGTGGATTAGTATGTGGTGGGACGGCGTCTGGGCGGGTTGTAGGCTCGACTCAGGGGTATGCCCTATATATAAGCATACCGATCTAGATGATACATGTGATGTTAATGAGTTTAAGGTTGTTACCTGAGGGTTTAACAAATGTTTTGAGAGTATATTAGAACTATAGTGGAATGGAAGAGTAAGGTAGGTAAAAATGCTTAATTATCATTAGCAACAGTGTCATATGCGCGTTAGTATGTGGTGGGACGGCGTCTGGGTGGGTTGTAGGCTCGACTCAGGGGTATGCCCTATATAATAAGCATACCGATGTGGATATTACATGTGGTGTTAATGAGGTTAGGGTCTTTACCGGAGAAGGTTTTCAAATTATTTTCAATTACTAAACTATATGAACTCACCAACCATGTGTTGACTTGATCTTTTTGCATGACTTCTCAGGTGACGAACAGGTCAATTAAGAAGCTTATGCTTTTGGACTAGGACTTCAGATAGAAGACTTAGTATTTTTGGACCTGCATACTTTTGAAACATCATTATACAATTATTTTGTATATCTTGTATAGTTACAATATAGAAACTTCAGGATGTTTATGGTAGATTTACATTGTTAAATTATAAACGATACTGATGTAATTTAACTTTGTGATTCTATTATACTTAGCATTTTCTCATTTATATCATGTGCAATGTAAACAATCTGATCATCACGATTATCATTCACGATATCTCGCCCCGGGAACCTTCCGCCCGACGGGGAATCCGATCCAACCCCGCCGACTCGGGGTGTGACAGTGTATTCCGCTGAGTTCATCAGGGAGTTTGAGTCTGTATGCCACAGGACCTATGCGTTGAGTTATCTCAAACGAACTACGCCTTTCCATGGAGACATTTTCAACATAACTCAATCACCCACTTCGAATTCCAAAGGCTTTCGCCGTTTGTCTGCGTAACTCTTTTGGCGACTACGTTGTAACATCAGTGCCGGAATCGTAACGGAACGGTGATCTCAACAGTGCCATGAACAGTAATCAGGTACGAACTATACGTATTTCATTTTATGTTATGTTCATATCATAAATCATTATCATTTCATATTATCAAACAGCAGATTCACAATCATTTCAGGGAAACAGAATTCATGAAAACATGGTTCATCAGTCAGATAATTTTCTGGCAATACAGAACCATCATGTGATTATTTGTTAGGATTTATTATGTATAAACGTATGCGAGGCTTTATAGAAAAAAACACACGGATGTTATTACTTGAATGCTAAATCGACGGATTACTCGTGTAGGTGACGATCTGTACGAATACATCCGAGGGTTTAATGTTCTGAATAATATACGATAATTAGAAAACAATATTGAAAAGTATAGTTACCGTCGTGTTCGTACGGGTGACGACTTGAACGAATACGCGCGACAACTGTACGATTCAATTTTAAACAGTAAATTTAATGTTTTTACAAAATTTAAAATAAACAAAAGATATTAGATAATTTCCTAGGAATAACCACTTAAAATAAATTTAATAAATCTTGTTTTATAAAACACGTCGTTTCGTTACGAAAGTCATGAGAAATTAATATTATACGCGAAACCGAGCAAAACCAAATCACCGGGTATTTTTGGAACATTAATTGATGCATTTACTCCTCCCACCCACCACCTCCAACCCCATTTTCCCACTCATTTTTGTTCTTGATCTCTCTCTCTCTAGAAAGTTGCTCTCAACCATCTCTCTAAGATATCTTGCTCGTCTCTTGTCGGATTCAAGCATTCTACGTGTCAAAACGATCCCCGCGCAACGTAGATCAAGGAAGTACAAGTTATTCGAGCATTCATCCATAATATTCGAGGTAAATCTTTATTGTAAATTCGGTTTTAATGAGTCTAGTGATTATGTGTGTTTGTTGTGGTTTTAGTCGATATACACACTTATAAAACCCATAGAAGAGTTGTTAGAAACGACTAGGAAGCTATTTAGAATGAATTGAAATAGATTAAAGGTGATGATGAAGGAGATAACATAGGTTCGCGACCTGCCAGTTACAGATGGCCGAACCTGTTGCAACAGGATGGAGAGGGCCGAACATTTTTGGCCAAGGGTGATAATGGCCGAACCACGGGGTGAACCCTACCAGCTCTCCTCTCCTTCAGCCGAACCTCCATCCAGTGGCCGATCCCAGGAGCCTGGCCGAACCCATGTCTTCGCGAACCTATGTGTTGCCAACCAAAAGCCAAGCCGAAACTATAAGAAAACGAACCTATGGGCGAAACCCTAAGGGAGCCGAACCTGTGTCACTCAGAAATCCATGGACCACGAATCCCTCTACACCATAGCCGAACCTTTGAAGGATACAGCTGGCGACGAACCTACATGCTCTAGACGAACCCTTCTTCCCATGAACCCATACATTCACGAACCTATTGTCTTGAGCGAACCAGTGAAGTCACGAACCCATCCACCCTTAGCCGAACCTTATGCTTATCTGATAGGAGCAATGAAACCAGGGACGAACCTTGGGTCACAGGTTCTTAACTGGGCCAAACCTAATCATTTCATACATAGGTTCGCTGGTCCAAGGTGTCTAGAACTAAATCTTTTATGAATAAGTTGATATTAGGGTATGCAATGCATGTGAGCTCTTGTATACGTGCATGGGAAATTTGGGCATGTGCATGGGAGGATTACTAAGTTCATAGTGTTAATAACAAGGGTTAAGAGACTTGAGTTTGGAATAATAAAGGATAGTGTAAACCTTATTATTATTGGCATATAGAGGGTGGTCATTAATTGAGCCGAATATGCATGGGAATAAAACCTATGTGTGTGTGCATGGGAACAACATGGAGTATGAAAAACCTACGAATGGTTTTCTTGAACCTAAATGACTTATTTAAATTATTTAGGCCAAAGCATTGAAAGGTTATGAACAATACTCATGGGATAATCAAAGACAATCAAGGGGCCAAAGAGGGTCCAATGGGCCTAACTCAGGCCCATCACATGTTAAATAATTATTTAATCCAAGTAATGACATTGTAATAAAAGAAAACGATTTATAAACTTTGTTTAATTAAATTAAATGATTTTCTAAATTTATGTTTAACGTAAAATGAAATTAACTAAAAACATGTTAATCAAGACTTGTTGTGACTAATTAGGGGATATGGGTTATCAATGGGTATATAAGTCAGACTAGAAGATTAAGTCTTAGAAACACACTAGTATTTAGGACACATAGCTGCACACCGAGACCAAACCCTAGATATGACGGCTAATACGTATACTTACTGTATTCGAATTCTTTTAAAACAACTCAGGAACTGAAGAAACCTAAGCAACAACAACGAGAGCGCATTTTGTGATAGATCATTTGCACAGCAACACAGGTGAGTTCATTGCCCCTTTTCTAAACATTTTTGTTTTAAAACGCGGGGCTGAGAAGCATGCGTAAACTGTTTTAATTAAATTTTTTTTACGTAAATGCTTTTACTTATTATGAATTGCTTATTATATATGCTTGTTTATACTCCTAGACTCCTGTTAGGAAATTTGCTATGCAGAAAGAACTTACAAGTTAATTAAGTTACTCTTATGAGTAATACTTTAATTCTAAAACTCTAAACAAATCCTTAGTCCATCAAGCTCAAATTCAAGAATCTAAATTCTAAGTGGAATCAAAAGAACAAAAGCTAAAGATCAAAAGCAATGAAAAACTCTTCCAGTGTGGAGATCAGTAAATCAAAGGATCCTACTCATAAATCTATAATCATTGTGAAATCATGAAATTCTAAAGATCAAAATCAAGAGACTCAAGGACATCAAGGAAATCAGAATAGTGTGTGAATCATTGAAATAATGAAATCATTAAAATCTAATGAAATCATTAATGCTTGAGTCAGGGTGGATGTCAGTTGTATAGAAATCAATACCTCGTGTAACGCACATAAAGTCCCGGCATAAATAGTAGACTCTTTAAGTCAAGCTATATGGGCAATAACGTGAACTATTAAAACAAAATCATGAGAATCAAAGAAGATCAAGAATTAAAGGATATCCGTAAAGTCCCGGCATGTACAATAAACCAATGGGTCAAGCTGATATGGGAATCATTAAAATCATAGCACACACAGGTAGACTCCTTGTGAGTCATGCCTGATATGGGTCACGTGTGAGAGGGTACAACTTGGACAACCACCAAAAACTAAGTCTAATTGATTGAGTTAAAAAAGGCCCAATCATCATGTCTTAGTTGCCTTTAAATGCTTAGTTATTAGTTTAATTAAACATTTAATGTTATATTTCTACAAGTGCTTTTGGGAAATCATGAATACATGGTGAACTCAAGAGATCTAAGGTAAATCTAATTGTGGAAATCAGAATCTAAATTGGAGGTGAATGGAGTGAAATGCTTAATTATCATTAACAACAATATGCTAAGCAGTCCGATATGCGGTGGGACGGTGGATGGGGCTTGTCCCCTACATATGCCCTATATATAAGCAAACTTGATTGGATAACATAGGTGGTTGTTGATGAGGTTAAGGTTGTCACTTTGGGGGGGTCAAGGTAAACATTTTCATGGTAATCAAATGCTATGAATCATATGTTATGGAATCAAAGTAGTGGGATGGAATGCTTAATTATCACCAGGAACAATATATCATGTGGTTTAGTATGTGGTGGGACGGTGGCTGGGCGGGGGTAAGTTCGACCCTACATATGCCCTATATATAAGCATACTGAATTGGATGGTATAGGTGGTTAATGGTGAGGTTAAGGTTGTCATTCAGGTTACTCAAACTCATTTTTATAAAACTATATGAACTCACCAACCATGTGTTGACTTTATTATTTTTGCATGACTTCTCAGGTGACGAACAGGTCAACTAAGGGGTTATTTCTTTTGGACTAGGATACCAGTTAGTGGACCTAGCTTTTTGGACCTTCATATTTTGAAGTATCATCATACAGATTTATTTTGTATATCTTGTGCAGATACAAGATTTATGATGTGATAGTAGATTTACATTGTTAAATTATAAACTTAACTGATGTAATTTAACTTTATAATTCTATTTTATTTTAGCAGTTTCTTATTTATATATCATGTGCAATGTAAACAATGTGATCATTCCGATTATCACTCACGATATCCCGCCCCGGGAAGCTTCCGCCCGACGGGGACTCCGATCCAACCCTGCCGGCTCGGGGTGTGACAGATTGGTATCAGAGCCATGGTTATAGAGAAACATAGGTCACTTATTTAAACGGTTTGTCCTAGACTATAACCTAGGGACCCTGGATGTAGGGAACACAAGACTTAGGATCTAATTGCATATTGTCTTCTGTATTCGATCACAGCACTAACCAATATTCTTTTGGTTATGATCAGAATGCCTCCATGAAGACGACCTCCTCTGTTACCACCACCACACGATCTGGCTTCACACTCTTCAACACCATCACCGGCTGATTCACCACCGCCACCTCCTCCACCGCCTCCTCCTCCACTTAACCCACCGCCAGGTCCGAGCACGACTCAGCTACTGGATCCTGCTACTATTGCTCTGGAGACCTTAGTGAGCAGTCAGCTGACTAACCAGCTGAAAGAGGTGTTACCGGAGATGCTCAACCGTCTCCGTAATGACAACACCAACATTGGGAATTCATCTAGGGAAGCGAGTGGTAATACGGGCGGTACCTCTCATTACTCCTACAAGTCTTTTGTAGGATGTAAACCGCCTAGCTTTAGCGGGAATGAAGGAGCCATTGGATTAATCCAATGGATTGAAAAGATTGAGACTTCTCTGGACCTCTGTAGTGGTCCAGAGCACCACAAGGTTTGCTATTCTACTGGAACGTTCAACAAGCGAGCCTTGACTTGGTGGAACGGTCAGATCAATGCAAGGGGAAGAGAAGAAGCTATGTCAATGACTTGGGAAGACTTCAAGACGCAGCTGAGAATGGAATTCTGCCCCAAGAACGAACTGCAAAAGCGGGAGGTTGAACTGTCAAACCATGTTATGAAGGGGGCTGACCACATGAGATATACTACTCGTTACCACGAGTTGGTTTCTTTGGTGCCAGACATGGTACCAACTTTAGAGAAGAGGATTATTCGATATGTGGGTGGACTCCTCGCCTGCATTCAGGGTTTAGTTGTTGCAGCAAACCCTGTTACTGTAGAATCTGCAGTGAGTTTGTCTGGGAAACTCACTGATCTTATGGTAGCCCCTAGAGTTCTAAAGAAAGAGGCTGACACCGGCAAACGCAAGGAAGAGTCTTCAAAGAAACATCATCACCAACAACATATCCTCTAAGGTTTGAATTGTTCGCTCGCTTTGTCCATCCGTTTGTGGATGATAAGCGATGCTCAAGTTAACACTTGTCCCTAAGGATTTTTGTAATGATTGCCAGAACTGTGATGTAAATCGACTGTCCCGGTTAGAAATAATGGACAATGGCACTCCGTGCCGCACTACTATTTCATCAACATAGAGTCTTGCTAGATTTTCCATCTTGTAATTTTCTCTGATCGGCATGAAGTGTGCGGACTTGGTCAATCTGTCAATGATGACCCAAATCGAATCGTGTCCGCTGGAAGTGCGAGGTAGCTTGGTTATAAAATCCATAGCTATTTGTTCCCACTTCCATTGTGGTATCTCAGGTTGTTCCAGCGAACCCGAAGGTTTCTGGTGTTCAGCTTTGACTTTGGCACATGTGAGGCATTTGCCAACATAAGTGACAACATCTTTCTTCATACCCGGCCACCAATAAAACGAGCTAAGATCTTGGTACATCTTATCGGCACCAGGGTGAACGGAATAACGTGTTGTGTGCCTCGTCAAGTATGAATGTTCGAAGTTCATCTACTGCCGGGATCCAAACCTGATCTAGATAATAGATATCTCCATCTTGTTTTGTCTCGAAAGGTTTCTCGGCTCCGCAATCGAGCTCGTGTTTCAAATTGTCTCTTGCCATTGCTTCTTGTTGTGCTTGTATGATTCGATCTCTTAGACTTGTTTGCATGGTCATCCCCATTGCTCGAACGCGCAACGGTTTGATTCTTTCCTTCCGACTCAAAGCGTCTGCAACAACATTCGCTTTTCCCGGATGGTTTTTGATCACCCAATCGTAATCGTTCAGGAGCTCAACCCAACGTCTCTGTCTCATGTTAAGCTCCTTCTGATCAAATATGTGTTGTAAACTCTTGTGATCTGTGAGGATGGTGCATTTGGTACCGTACAGGTAATGTCTCCAAATCTTTAAAGCAAAGACAACAGCTCCCAGTTCTAAGTAATGTGTTGTGTAGTTTTTCTCGTGTATCTTCAACTATCGTGAGGCATAAGTAATGACTTTGTCTCGTTGCATTAAAACACAACCGAGTCCCTAATGGGAAGCATCACAGTATACTATGAAATCATCGTTGCCTTCTAGGAGTGTTAAGATCGGAGCATTGCACAATCTTTGTTTCAGTGTTTGAAATGCCTCTTCTTTTTTCTGTGTCCACACAAAAGGTTCACTCTCCTGTAGTAACCTGTCAATCCCAAGAATGATCTGATCTCTGTCGGTGTCGTGGGCATATCCCAGTTCTTAATTGCTTCAATCTTGGCAGGATCCTAATGAATACCATTACTGTTAATCACGTGACCCAAAAACTGAACTTTCCTTAGCCAGAATTCACACTTGGAGAATTTGGCATAGAGTCGTTCTTCCTTCAGGAGTTCCAAGACTGTCCTGAGATGTTGTTCGTGTTCTTTCTCGTTTCTTGAATAAATCAGTATATCATCAATAAAGACGATAATGAACTGATCTAGGTACGGCTTGCACACCCGGTTCATTAAATCCATGAACACTGCTGGTGCGTTCGTCAGTCCGATTGGCATCACCATGAATTCGTAGTGACCGTATTGGGTACGAAAGGCCGTCTTTGGTATGTCTTCCTCTTGAATCCGGAGCTGATGATAACCTGAACGCAGGTCTATCTTTGAGAAGTATTGTGTTCCTTGTAATTGATCAAACAAGTCATCAATCCTAGGTAACAGGTACCGATTCTTAATGGTGAGTTTGTTGAGCTCTCTGTAATCGATACACATTCTGAACGATCCATCCTTCTTCTTAACAAAAAGAACCGCAGCTCCCCACGGGGAAAAACTCGGTCGGATGAATCCCTTGTCGAGTAGCTCTTGTAATTGATTGGACAACTCTTGCATTTCTGATGGTGCAAGTCTATAAGGAGA
Organism: Mikania micrantha; assembly: GCA_009363875.1. Classification (NCBI taxonomy): domain Eukaryota; kingdom Viridiplantae; phylum Streptophyta; class Magnoliopsida; order Asterales; family Asteraceae; genus Mikania; species Mikania micrantha. The sequence goes on along the minus strand of CM018691.1, from coordinate 48,329,251 downwards.
CTTAGCTACAGGAGTCACTCCCGGAATCAGATCGATTCGGAACTACACCGACCTCTCAGGTGGCAGTCCCGGTAATCATCCGGAAACACGTCCGCATAGTCTTTCATGACTGGTACGTCTTGAATCTTGATTGCTTTCATTTCCTTCTCTACCACGTGAGCTAAGAATGCGATACATTTTTTTCTGAGATACTTGCGAGCCTTCATGCACGATATTATCTTGACACTGCGTCTTGCTTGTTCTCCATGAATTTCCAAGATCTGATCGTTCTCCACTGGAATACGTAGTAGCTTTTCGGAACAAATAAACTCCACTCTGTTAAAAGATAGCCAATCCATTCCGATAATGATATCAAAACTGCCCAGCTCCATCAGTATCAAATCGATGGAAAATGTGTGATCGCCAAGTGTTAATGGGCAATTCGTAAGTACTGTGTCTGCTGTGATCTGTTTTCCGTTTGCTATCTCAATAGTATAAGGGGAGTTTAAAGATTCCTCAACATGATTAAGATGGCATGCAAAGTCGGACAAGATAAAACTCTGATCCGCATCGGTGTCAAATAATATGGTAGCATAAAAGTCAGATAAGAGGAAAGTACCCGTGATCACATTCGGGTCCTGTCGAGCCACAGCTGCTCCGATCTGAAAGGTTCTACCTCTTCCTACTTGAGCCCTTTACTGATTCTTCTTGGAACAATCCCGAGAAAAGTGTCCAGGTTCGCCACAGTTGTAGCAAGACATGTTATCAGCAGCAGCAGTAGTAGCTGTTTGAAGCCCCCGTGCTCCTGCAATGGTTGGTCCAGTGACCAAACTTCCCGCAGTTAGTGCATTGTTTGCACTGGGTGTTTGGTGGATGATGATACTGGCAGGTGTTGCACAAAGGTGCTGTGCCAGTGTAGGGCCTCTTGATCTGCAGCGGTGGTGGTTGATTTGCCATCGGTGTCTGGGTGGTCGCAGCGTAGTTCTTGACCACTTTCTGTTTCTTAGCCGGGCGCTTGTCCGGCTTCCATGAAGTTCCAGCCATGGCTTCCGTTTCTTTCTTGAGTGCCCCGGAGGCAAGCATCATGTCTGTCAAAGTTGCTGACAGAGTAACAGCCATCTCCATGGTAGTAGGATGGGCAGATATTACATGCCCTTGGATACAAGACGGCAGTCCATCAACGTACCATAGATCCTTTTTTCCAATGTTGGCACCACATCCGGTGCCAATGTTGCTAGCTCGTGGAACCTGGTGGCGTAGGCCAGAAGCCCAGCACCAATCATAACATGGTTGAGCAGCTCAGTTTCAACCTTCTTGAGTTCATTCCTCTGGCAAAATTCTACCCTTAGCATCGCCTTGAAATCACCCCAAGGCATGGACAGAGCCTCATCTCTGCCCCTAGTTTGAACTTAAGCGTTCCACCAAGTCAACGCTCGCTTGTTGAAAGAACCCGCAACATATCTCACCTTATGCTGGTCAGGACAGCCACTGATATCTAGGGTTGTCTCCATCTTCTCAATCCACTGGATTAATCCGACGGCACCCTCACTGCCACTGAAACTAGGTGGCTTGCATCCTACAAAGTTCTTGTAGGAGTAGTCCTGATGATGGCGGGTGTTTCCACTGCCTTCTCCAGATGAGTTGACGATGTTGTTACTATTGTTGCTGTTAATTCTGTTCATCATCTCTGGGATTACATCCCTTAGTTGACTGGTCAGCAGTGTGGCCAGTGCTATAGCAGGATGCAACTGATGAGCAGGCGGTGGCGGAGGAGGAGGTGGAGGAGGTAGATGTGGAGGAGAGTCAGGTGGTGTCACTGTCGATGAGTGCGGAGCTAAATCTTGTGGTGGTTTTCTTCGTGGCGGCATTCTGATCATAACCGAAAGAAAATCGGTTATTGCAGTGATCAGATGCAGAAGACATATGCAATTAGAGTCCTATGTGACATGATTTCTACATGAGGGTCCCTAGGTTATAGTCAGGCCAAACCGTTTAAGCAATATGACCTATATTTCTCTATAACCATGGCTCTGATACCAATTTGTCACACCCCGAGCAGGCGGGCTGGATCGACTTTCCCGTAGCGCGGAAAGTTCTCGGGGCGCGATATCGTTTGATAATCAAAATGATCAGATTGTTTACATAGCACATGATATATAATTGAGAAATGTTAATCATGACAATGAAATAGAATTACAAAGTTAAATTACAATGTATCGTTCACAATTTAACTAAGTAAATCTAATCAAAAGAATCAATGAGTTTATAACTTGTAACTGTACAAGATATACAAAAGATGATTCATTGTTTTGTCATCCAAAAGTATGCAACACCAAAAAGTAGCTAGGCTTTCTTAAAGTCCTCTAGCTATGTCCCTAAATGTCTGGTGACTAAACCTGTTCGTCACCTGAGAAATCATGCATTTAAACAAAGTCAACACTAGGTTGGTGAGTTCATAAGTTGGATAATTGAAAACCTTGATTTGTTCACATACACAATCACAATGTCATACATGATACTAGTAAGTTGTTTGATAGACCTGTTCACCCAATGGCCTCTCCATAGTTATATTTACAAGTAGTATCTCATCCTATTAGTTATGCCTATATATAGGGCATATGTAGGGGAACAAGACCCAGCCAACATCCCACCATGTCACACCCCGAGCCGGCGGGAACGGATCGGGTTTTCCCGTCGGGCGGAAGGTTCCCGGGGCGCGATATCGTGAGTGATAATCGAATGATCAGATTGTTTACATAGCACATGATAAATAAATGAGAAATGCTAACACATGAATGATATAGAATTACAAGATTAAATTACAATGTATCGTTCATAATTTAACCAAGTAAATCTATCAAAAGAATCAATGTAACTATATCTTGTATCTGTACAAGATATACAAAAGATGATTCATTGTTCTTGTCACCAAAAGCATGCAACACAAAATAAAGCTAGGTCTTCTAAAAGTCCACCAGCTTAATCCTTGCATGTAAGTACCTACACCTGTTCATCACCTGAGAAAACATGCAATTAAACAAAGTCAACACTAGGTTGGTGAGTTCATAAGTATGTTAATTGAAAACCTTGATTCATTCACATGCACAATCACAATGTATGTTATGTTACTTGTATGTTATCTGTTTCATCTGTTCTCCCAATGGCTTCTCAATAGTTATATTCACAAATATTATATCGTCCTAGTAGTTGTGCTTATATATAGGGCATATGTAAAGGAACTAAGCCCTAGCCAACATCCCACCACATCACTACTAGAACTCCACACTACTTGCAATACAACTATTGATTTCCATTCCCATTCCACATGTTCATCTCGTTATTGATCTCCTGTTATCTCATGTATAGAATAATATAATAATAAAGGTTTAGTTACCAAACCGAAGTATTGATAACCCTTTTTATGCGTGAAGGAAATTAGATTTATCAAATCTTATCCTTGTATTATTCTGTTACTTGTGGGGTTAACTGTTAGTCACTTTTAAATATTAAGAGTGTTAGTTAACCGATTGAAATTTGTTCTCAACTTATAGTGTATAGAACCTAAAAGGAATCCATTGAAATCCTCACGTAATCAGATTTCAATGCATCCGATTTACCTCTACCACTTTGTGTACCCATAGACCTCATCGAACAGTTACTAGTAATATGACATGAGAATATAAATTACTCAGTCTACTAGACAACAAGAAACGATGGATTAATTACTTATCACTGCAGATTAATATCACCGTGTGTCGCTTTCCATAACCTGACTTGAAGTCGCCCTGTCACCGGTCATACATTACCGGCCAATGAATAAATATGATCAACATACTAGCCCTACAAGCTAGAGGTTTGTCAAACCTATGGTACCACTATGCTATCGTCGGTTTAGTCACGTCAAACTAACTGGTCAGCGAATTATAGGGGCTTACATGATCAACTTGTACAAATGGCACATGATTGAAGTGATATAATACAACAAGTCAATAGTAACTAATTGTAATTGTGTTCATCCGTGTTATTGTTCTCAATGTCATATGTTCTCAGTGTTATTAACAAAGTTAAATAAGAACTTGTCTTATTACATTATGTTAATTATTGGGTGAATGATGTTGTTATCATGAAGTTACATTATCATGATTATCATTCTTTGTTCCATGTTCTCCTTAATATGTGTTGATGTCACACCCCGAGCCGGCGGGGTAGGATCGGAGTCCCCGTCGGGCGGAAGGTTCCCGGGGCGCGATATCGGGAGTGATAATCAGAAGTGATCAGATTGTTTACATTGCACATGATATAAATGAGAAATGCTAAATAAAATAGAATTACAAAGTTAAATTACATCAGTATCGTTTATAATTTAACAATGTAAATCTATTGTAAACATCATAAATGACTATCTTGTATTTACACAAGATATACAAAATAAATTGTATAATGATGTCTTCAAAAGTATGCAGGTCCAAAATACTAGTCTTCTATATGAAGTCCTAGTCCGAACGAAATGACTTCCTAATTAACCTGTTCGTCACCTGAGAAGTTATGCAAAAAGATCAAGTCAACACATGGTTGGTGAGTTCATATAGTTTTAGTAATTGAAAATGATTTGAAAACCTCCTTTGGTAAAGACCCTAACCTCATTAACACCACATGTAATATCCACATCGGTATGCTTATATATAGGGCATATGTAAGGGACAAGCCTTAGCCAACATCCCACCACATACTAACATGCATATGACACTGCTGTTAATGACAATTAAGCATTTTTACCCTTAACACAATCCCATAAGTTCTTCTGTTTGTTGTCCCTGTCATTACAATCATTTGAAATCCATGTTGATTTCACAAGTTCATCACACAATATGATCAACCACACAATTGTATAAAAAGTTATAAATGCTTAATTAAACAAGTAAGTAAACATTTAATAAAATCTAAGTCCTTATGATTGGGGCCTGTGGTCTTACTCGAGTAGACTAGTCTGTCAATCTAGGTACTTAGTAGTTAGGGAATTCTGTAAATATCCTCAAACATAAGACCTACAAGTCAATCAGTCTAGCTAGGACTTCTTGAAATATAGGATTTCTGGATTCAATGTGTTGGCATATGTTATCTCTGATATTTCCCATACTATCCCTTAAAAATGATTTAATGATCGTCTGATTCTGTCACAAGAAGTACTTGAAATGTTGATCATGGAATACTAGATTCGGTGATCGAATGTACTCTTGGTTCGTTGTTCATCAAACACTTGGTTTATTGAACATCGAATGTTAACTTTGCAAAGATTGTTTTGTTTGATTTCTTGAAGTCCCACACTTGTTTGTCCAAAATGTTTGGTTTGATTTGATTCCCTTGAACTCACCCACTTGATTTGCCAAAATGTTTGGTTTGTTTTCCTTGAACTCACCCCACTTGATTTGTCAAAATGTTTGGTTTGATTTCCTTTGAAATGTTTTGACTTGTTGAAAAGTTTAGTTTAACTCGATTATTCACTTGATGTAAACAAGTAAAATCCGTGGTAAACCTGCATAAAATCTTCCTAGACATGGTCTAGGATAACATTTATATATGTAAAACATATAATTTTAAAAGCATTTAAGTAAACAATTTAAATAACAGTTTACGCATGCTTCTCAGCCCCTCGTTTTTAAAACAAAAATGTTAGAAAAGGGGCAATGAACTCACCTGTGCTGATGTCCAATGTACTGTCACAGAATACGCACTCTTGTTTGTAAACTAAGTTTCTTCGGTTCCTGAGTTATTTTATAAGAATTCGAATGTAATAAGTACACGTAGTAGTCGTTGTGCCTAAGGTTTGGGTCTTGATGTATGTGTGCAACTAAGTGTCTTAGTACTAAGTGTATCTAAGATCTATTCTATCTTAATTACTATTCCTATGATCCCCAATTCCCATGGTTAGTTATAATAGCTTTCATTCATAATTTAGAAAATTTCGGCAGAGTTTCCTTTGTTTTAGAGCAAATCCAGACAATTATATTGTCTATTTTACAACAAAGTCCCAATTCAATCAATTCAAATAAATATTTAAACCAAAGCATTACAATTTATCTTTTATAACAAAATTTAACTAAAAGAAAACGATGCCATTATAATTCACATTTCAAACTAAAAGATTTAGAAAATTATTAACTTTACATAAATGAATTTCCATTTTAATTCAATATTAAGTCAAAACCATTCAATGACATCTAACAAATTACAAATAGGTTTCTTTCATTAAAATCTCATTTTCTTGAATTTAACTAACCTTCGATGTGTGTTGGGCTTAATTTAGCTCCATTGGGCCCATTTAGGCCCAATTGAAAATCCTTTTGATTGTTCCTTGTCCATAATCAAAAATGTTTGAATCCTACAACACAATGTCCAAGTTAGTCAAATTAACAACTCATTTTAAGTTATTAATATGCATGAATGACTTTAGTTATAGAATTTCCACCCCACATAAGAACTTCATGATTCATCATGACTTATAACTAGCTCTTATGTCAATCTCATGCACACACATCTCATTCTATTAAACCATGCATGCACTTTATCATCCAACTCCCATGAAAAGGTTAGGTTTATGGTCATACAACTATTCCCTAGGTTATAAACACCAGCTCTAACCATCTTAGACCCATACCAATCGCATCTGGCAACTCATTGGGTTTGGAATCTGATTGGGGCAGCGAACCTACCCTAAGGCAGTCAAGGGTTCGGCCCTATTGAAGTTGGACGAATCTTTAAGGTTCGGTCCCTCAGGGTTCGCTGCATCTATACTTCCATAAAGGTTTGGTCAAAGTCTAGGATTCGTGGTCTAGAAGGTTCGTTTGCCCATGGTTCGTCACCCTATGGTTCAGTTAGCAAGTGAAGGTTCGCCATGCATGCAGGTTCGTCTTCTAGGGTTCGTCCAAGGAGGGTTCGTGGGTAATAGGTTCGGTGATCAGTTGGGTGCAGGGTTCGTTGCAGGGTCTCGCAGGTTCGGTGCAGGTAGTTAACAGGGTTCGTTGCAGGGTTCTCTACCAAGAAGGGTTCGGCCAAGTATCATCAGGGTTCGGCCGACTAGATCCCACGAACCTGCATCGCCATCAGAAATCCTCGAGCTGGACCTGTTGCAACTCGTTTCCCCATAGCTTCCTAATTACTAACCTTGACTTATCTCATCAAAATCTAGTGTTTAAACCGATTATTCAAGAAACAGCCACAAGGCTCGTGAAACCCTAAAAAAAAACCGAATTTAAAATGATTGTTTACCTCAATTTCCACGGTGAAATGCTTGTTTTTCTTGTACTTTCGTGATCTACAAGATGAGAGGATCGTAATGACACCAATCTTGCTTGAATCCGACTTGAAACGAGTTCCCAATCGTAGAGAGAAGTTAAAGTTTCTAGAGAGAGAGAGAAAGAGAGAGCTAGAGAGAGAGACGAAAATTTGGTGGGTGAAATGAGTTGGTGGGAGTTGATGATACATTAAATGACTTCATTTAATGTGTCACAAAATCCCGTCGTTCGATCTCGTTTGGTTTCGCGCAAAATCTCCGGATCGTGTAATTTTCGCGACGAAACGACACGATTTTAAAATTAGAAATAAATTAATTATTCAAGGTTGTGATTCCTAATAAATTAAATAATATCTTCTCATTTATTAAAATCTTAAAATATTAATAAACTGTTTAAATCGAAATGTACAGTCGTCGCGCGTATTCGTTCGAATCGTCACCCGTACGAACACGACGATAACTATACTTTTCAATCTTGTTTTCTAATTATAGAATATCATTCAGAACGTTAAACTTTCAGATATATTCGTACAGATCGTCACCTATACGAATAACCCGTCAATTTAGCATTCACAAAACAATATTCGTGTGTTTTGTTCTGTAAAGCCTCACATACGTTTATACATAATAATTCCTAAACCAATAATCACATAATGGTTCTGTGTTGCCAGATAATTATCCGACTCAAGAACCATTGTTCTGAACTGTGTTCCTGTTAAATGTGTCTGAAACTGTTCTATGACAACTCACCATGATAATGATAAATGATATGAATATGAAAATTACTGAAATGTGTATGATTCATACCTGTTTTACTGTTCATGTACTGTAGAGATCACTGTTCCGGTGGCGGTTCCGGCACTGATGTTACAGTCTCCCCTTGTTAGAGAAATTTCGTCCCGAAATTTAAGTGTTGTTATCGGGTACAGCTTCCTCTTCAAACAGTTGAGGATACTTTAACTTCATGTGATCTTCACGTTCCCAAGTGAACTCGGGCCCGCGTCTTGAATTCCATCGAACCTTTACAATAGGAATACGGCTTCGCCTCAGTTGTTTAACCTTGCGATCCAAAATCTCTAAAGGTTCTTCAATGAAATGTAACTGTTCATCCACTTGAATTTCTTCAATTGGAATGACGAGAGACTCGTGAGCAAGGCATTTCTTTAGATTGGAGACGTGGAACACGTCGTGCACACCACTGAGTTCATCCGGTAATCTCAGTCGATAAGCTACAGGACCAATACGCTCGATGATCTCGAACGGTCCTACGTATCGTGGTGCTAATTTGCCTTTCTTTCCGAAGCGTACAATGCCTTTCCATGGAGATACCTCCAACATTACACGATCTCCCACTTGGAATTCCAACGGCTTGCGCCGTTTGTCAGCGTAGCTCTTTTGTCTACTTCTTGTAGCTTGCAGTCTTCTTTGAATCTGAGTTATCTTGTCTGTGGTTTCTGGAATGAGTTCTGGCCCCGTTACACGATTGTCCCCTATTTCCGTCCAGCAGATCGGCGATCTACATTTCCGGCCATAAAGAGCCTCGAATGGTGCACATCCGATGCTGCTGTGGTAACTGTTATTGTAGGAGAACTCAATCAGTGGCAAATGGGAGTCCCAATTCCCACCGAAGTCTAGAACACAGGTTCTCAACATGTCCTCTAGGGTTTGGATAGTACGTTCGCTTTGGCCATCCGTTTGTGGGTGGTAAGCTGTACTCAGATTCAACTGTGTCCCTAGAGATTTCTGTAATGATTGCCAGAACCTTGATGTGAATCTGCTATCTCGATCAGAAATAATAGACAATGGCACACCGTGGCGTACCACTATCTCGTTGATGTATAATCTTGCCAGTTTATCCATGGTGAAGTTCTCACGCATGGGCAAGAAATGAGCAGATTTGGTTAAACGATCAATGATCACCCAAATTGTATCATGACCGCTGGAAGTGCGGGGTAGCTTGGTAATGAAATCCATAGCTATTTGTTCCCACTTCCAGAGCGGAATCTCAGGCTGTTCCAATAGACCAGACGGTCTCTGGTGTTCCGCCTTTACTTTCGCACACGTAAGACACTGTCCGACATACTTGGCTATGTCTTTCTTCATTCCCGGCCACCAATAAAATCCACGCAAGTCTTGGTACATCTTATCAGCGCCTGGATGAACAGAGTATTTAGTCTTGTGTGCTTCATTGAAGATAAGTTTTCTCAATTCATCTACCGCAGGGATCCATATACGTTCCTTGTAGTAGATCATACCATCAGGCTTCGTGTCAAACTGTTTCTCTGCTCCGCAATCAAGTTCCCTCTTCAGATTACCTCGGTCAAGTGCTTCTTGCTGTGCTTGAACAATCTTGTCACTTAAACTGGTCTGCACGGTTATCCCCATTGCTCTAACACGTAGGGGTTTGACCCGTTCCTTCCGGCTCAAGGCATCAGCTACAACGTTCGCCTTTCCCGGATGGTATTTGATCACACAATCATAATCATTCAGAAGTTCAACCCAACGGCGCTGTCGCATGTTGAGCTCATTCTGATCAAAGATGTGCTGTAGACTTTTGTGATCAGTGAATATGGTACACTTGGTGCCATATAAGTAATGTCTCCAAATCTTCAAGGCGAAGATTACTGCTCCCAGTTCAAGATCATGAGTAGTGTAGTTCTTCTCATGAACCTTTAACTGTCTTGAGGCATAGGCTATGACTTTATCCCGTTGCATTAACACACAACCGAGTCCCTGATGGGAAGCATCACAGTATACAACAAAATCATCACAGCCTTCTGGGAGAGATAGGATTGGAGCATCACATAATTTCTGTTTCAAGGTCTGAAAAGCATCCTCTTGTTTCTGTTCCCAGACAAACGGTTCACTTTTCTGAGTTAGCTTAGTGAGAGGCAAAGCTATTTTAGAAAAGTTTGAGATAAACCTTCTATAATAACCCGCCAATCCCAGAAAAGACCGTATCTCCGTCGGTGTCTTTGGAGTGTCCCAATTCTTTATCGCTTCGATCTTGGCAGGGTCTACATGAATTCCCTCACTGTTGACCACATGACCCAGAAATTGAACTTCTCTTAGCCAAAACTCACATTTGGAGAATTTGGCATAGAGTTTCTCTTCTTTCAACAGCTCCAAGATCTTTCTAAGGTGTTGCTCATGTTCTGTTTTGGTCTTGGAATAAATCAGTATGTCATCAATGAAAACAATGACAAACTGATCCAAGTACGGCTTGCACACTCGGTTCATGAGGTCCACGAAAACCGCTGGTGCATTTGTCAATCCGAAGGGCATCACCATAAATTCATAATGCCCATACCTTGTTTGGAAGGCCGTTTTCGGTATGTCTTCATCTTGAACTCTCAACTGATGATATCCGGACCGCAAGTCAATCTTGGAGAAGTATTGAGCTCCTTGCAGTTGGTCAAACAAATCATCAATCCTCGGTAATGGATACCGATTCTTGATGGTTAGTTTGTTCAGTTCACGGTAATCTATACACATTCTGAACGATCCGTCTTTCTTCTTCACGAACAAGACCGGAGCTCCCCAAGGTGAGTAGCTCGGTCTGATGAAACCCTTGTCAAGTAACCCCTGTAACTGATTAGACAATTCCTGCATCTCTGAAGGTGCTAACCTGTAAGGAGATTTAGCAACAGGAGTTGCTCCAGGAATTAAGTCAATACGAAACTCTACCGGTCGCGCAGGTGGCAAACCAAATAAGTCTTCGGGGAATACTTCAGGATATTCTTTCACCATCGGTACGTCTTGAATCTTCTTCTTAATCTTCTCCTTTTCTACCACATGAGCCAAAAACGCCACGCACCGCTTCTGCAGACACTTACGCGCCTTTATGCAAGAGATGATTTTGACACTTCTTTTTGCTTGATCCCCTTTAACTTCCAACACACGATCACTCGGCAATGGAATTCGAAGCAGCTTTTCAGAACAGATGACTTCCACTCGGTTAGATGAAAGCCAATCCATTCCAATAATGATGTCGAAACTACCCAACACCATTGGTATCAAATCGATGGTGAACGTATGACCATTAAGTGTCAATGGGCAATTTCTATAAACTGTACTAACTGTAATCTGTTTTCCATTAGCCACTTCTATAATGTAAGGGGAGTCTAACTGTTCCTCTATTGAATCTAGTTGGCATGCAAAATCGGTAGAGATAAAACTCTGATCCGCACCAGTATCAAATAAGACAGATGCATAAAAGTCATGTAAGAGAAACGTACCAGTGACCACATTTGGGTCCTGGCGTGCAGCTGGTGCTCCGATAGCAAAGGCTCGTCCACGGGGTGCTTGAACTGCTGGTTGAGCCTTCTTTGTGCAGTTCTTCGCAAAGTGGCCTTGTTCGCCACAGTTATAGCATCCACCATGGTTCTGATTAGCTGGTGGAGGGAGAGCCAAAGCAGCATTGTTGACTGCTTGATTAGGAGTCATCCTACAGTACTGGACCCAATGGCCCTTCCGTCCACATCCCGTGCAATGTTTGCAGGGAGTGTCAGCAGTGTGGTGATACTGACACTTGGCACACAGAGGATATGTGCCAGTGTAGGGTTTGCGGTTGGGGTTTTGTGGTGTTGCTGCTATTTGTTGCAGGGGTGTGGCCACCGCGTAGTTCTTGATGGTCTTCTGTTTCTTCTTCTGATGATGGGAGGATTTCTTTGAAGATTCAGCTTTGTTCTTACTGGGTTCAGCCTCCTTCTTTAAAACTCCAGAGGCTACCATAGGTCAGTGAGTTTCCCAGACAGTCTCACTGCAGATTCAACAGTAGTAGGGTTGGCTGAAACAACCATGCCCTGAATGCAGGCGGGAAGTCCACCCACATAACGGTCTATCCTTTTCTCCAGAGTTGGTACCATATCAGGTACCAAAGCAACTAACTCGTGGTAACGAGTAGTGTACTCCATGTGATCAGCCCCCTTCATCACATGGTTGGATAGTTCAACCTCCAACTTCTGCAGCTCATTCTTGGGACAAAATTCTGTTCGCAGCAGTGTCTTGAAATCTTCCCATGATATTGCCATAGCTTCCTCTCTTCCTCGGGCGTTGATCTGACCATTCCACCAAGTCAGAGCCCGTTTGTTGAATGTTCCCGCTGAGTAACGGACCTTGTGGTGTTCGGGGCAGCTGCAAAGATCCAATGTTGCCTCAATCTTCTCAATCCATTGGATTAATCCAACGGCGCCTTCAGACCCACTGAAGCTGGGTGGTTTATATCCTACAAAGGACTTATAGGAGTAATGAGATGAATCTCCAGTATTTCCACTGGCTTCTCCTGATGTGTTGCCAGTGTTGAGGATTTCATTACGAAGACGAAGGAACATCTCCGGTATTGCTTCTTTCATCTGATTTGTCATCTGACTACTCAGTAACGTCACCAGAGCAATAGTAGCAGGATCCATGGTCGGTGCTGTGCCCGAACCAGATGCTTGAGTAATCAGTGGAGGAGGGGGAGGAGGTGGTGGAGGAGGTGGTGGTGGAGAGTCATTCGGTGACGGTGTGGAGGAGTGTGGAGCCAAGTCTTGTGGTGGTAGCTGTATCAAAGGAGGTTGTCTTCCTGGAGGCATTCTGATCATAACCAATAAAGTCATCGGTTAGTGCAATGATCGAATACAGAAGACAATATGCAAATAAGTCTTAAATCCTACGTTCTCTACATGCAGGGTCCCTAGGTTATAGTCTAGGCCAAACCATTTAAATAAGTGACCTATATTTCTCTATAACCATGGCTCTGATACCAATCTGTCACACCCCGAGCCGGCGGGGTAGGATCGGAGTCCCCGTCGGGCGGAAGGTTCCCGGGGCGCGATATCGGGAGTGATAATCAGAAGTGATCAGATTGTTTACATTGCACATGATATAAATGAGAAATGCTAAATAAAATAGAATTACAAAGTTAAATTACATCAGTATCGTTTATAATTTAACAATGTAAATCTATTGTAAACATCATAAATGACTATCTTGTATTTACACAAGATATACAAAATAAATTGTATAATGATGTCTTCAAAAGTATGCAGGTCCAAAATACTAGTCTTCTATATGAAGTCCTAGTCCGAACGAAATGACTTCCTAATTAACCTGTTCGTCACCTGAGAAGTTATGCAAAAAGATCAAGTCAACACATGGTTGGTGAGTTCATATAGTTTTAGTAATTGAAAATGATTTGAAAACCTCCTTTGGTAAAGACCCTAACCTCATTAACACCACATGTAATATCCACATCGGTATGCTTATATATAGGGCATATGTAAGGGACAAGCCCTAGCCAACATCCCACCACATACTAACATGCATATGACACTGCTGTTAATGACAATTAAGCATTTTTACCCTTAACACAATCCCATAAGTTCTTCTGTTTGTTGTCCCTGTCATTACAATCATTTGAAATCCATGTTGATTTCACAAGTTCATCACACAATATGATCAACCACACAATTGTATAAAAAGTTATAAATGCTTAATTAAACAAGTAAGTAAACATTTAATAAAATCTAAGTCCTTATGATTGGGGCCTGTGGTCTTACTCGAGTAGAGTAGTCTGTCAATCTAGGTACTTAGTAGTTAGGGAATTCTGTAAATATCCTCAAACATAAGACCTACAAGTCAATCAGTCTAGCTAGGACATCTTGAAATATAGGATTTCTGGATTCAATGTGTTGGCATATGTTATCTCTGATATTTCCCATACTATCCCTTAAAAATGATTTAATGATCGTCTGATTCTGTCACAAGAAGTACTTGAAATGTTGATCATGGAATACTAGATTCGGTGATCGAATGTACTCTTGGTTCGTTGTTCATCAAACACTTGGTTTATTGAACATCGAATGTTAACTTTGCAAAGATTGTTTTGTTTGATTTCTTGAAGTCCCACACTTGTTTGTCCAAAATGTTTGGTTTGATTTGATTCCCTTGAACTCACCCACTTGATTTGCCAAAATGTTTGGTTTGTTTTCCTTGAACTCACCCCACTTGATTTGTCAAAATGTTTGGTTTGATTTCCTTTGAAATGTTTTGACTTGTTGAAAAGTTTAGTTTAACTCGATTATTCACTTGATGTAAACAAGTAAAATCCGTGGTAAACCTGCATAAAATCTTCCTAGACATGGTTTAGGATAACATTTATATATGTAAAACATATAATTTTAAAAGCATTTAAGTAAACAATTTAAATAACAGTTTACGCATGCTTCTCAGCCCCTCGTTTTTAAAACAAAAATGTTAGAAAAGGGGCAATGAACTCACCTGTGCTGATGTCCAATGTACTGTCACAGAATACTCACTCTTGTTTGTAAACTAAGTTTCTTCGGTTCCTGAGTTATTTTATAAGAATTCGAATGTAATAAGTACACGTAGTAGTCGTTGTGCCTAAGGTTTGGGTCTTGATGTATGTGTGCAACTAAGTGTCTTAGTACTAAGTGTATCTAAGATCTATTCTATCTTAATTACTATTCCTATGATCCCCAATTCCCATGGTTAGTTATAATAGCTTTCATTCATAATTTAGAAAATTTCGGCAGAGTTTCCTTTGTTTTAGAGCAAATCCAGACAATTATATTGTCTATTTTACAACAAAGTCCCAATTCAATCAATTCAAATAAATATTTAAACCAAAGCATTACAATTTATCTTTTATAACAAAATTTAACTAAAAGAAAACGATGCCATTATAATTCACATTTCAAACTAAAAGATTTAGAAAATTATTAACTTTACATAAATGAATTTCCATTTTAATTCAATATTAAGTCAAAACCATTCAATGACATCTAACAAATTACAAATAGGTTTCTTTCATTAAAATCTCATTTTCTTGAATTTAACTAACCTTCGATGTGTGTTGGGCTTAATTTAGCTCCATTGGGCCCATTTAGGCCCAATTGAAAATCCTTTTGATTGTTCCTTGTCCATAATCAAAAATGTTTGAATCCTACAACACAATGTCCAAGTTAGTCAAATTAACAACTCATTTTAAGTTATTAATATGCATGAATGACTTTAGTTATAGAATTTCCACCCCACATAAGAACTTCATGATTCATCATGACTTATAACTAGCTCTTATGTCAATCTCATGCACACACATCTCATTCTATTAAACCATGCATGCACTTTATCATCCAACTCCCATGAAAAGGTTAGGTTTATGGTCATACAACTATTCCCTAGGTTATAAACACCAGCTCTAACCATCTTAGACCCATACCAATCGCATCTGGCAACTCATTGGGTTTGGAATCTGATTGGGCCAGCGAACCTACCCTAAGGCAGTCAAGGGTTCGGCCCTATTGAAGTTGGACGAATCTTTAAGGTTCGGTCCCTCAGGGTTCGCTGCATCTATACTTCCATAAAGGTTTGGTCAAAGTCTAGGATTCGTGGTCTAGAAGGTTCGTTTGCCCATGGTTCGTCACCCTATGGTTCAGTTAGCAAGTGAAGGTTCGCCATGCATGCAGGTTCGTCTTCTAGGGTTCGTCCAAGGAGGGTTCGTGGGTAATAGGTTCGGTGATCAGTTGGGTGCAGGGTTCGTTGCAGGGTCCCGCAGGTTCGGTGCAGGTAGTTAACAGGGTTCGTTGTAGGGTTCTCTACCAAGAAGGGTTCGGCCAAGTATCATCAGGGTTCGGCCGACTAGATCCCACGAACCTGCATCGCCATCAGAAATCCTCGAGCTGGACCTGTTGCAACTCGTTTCCCCATAGCTTCCTAATTACTAACCTTGACTTATCTCATCAAAATCTAGTGTTTAAACCGATTATTCAAGAAACAGCCACAAGGCTCGTGAAACCCTAAAAAAAAACCGAATTTAAAATGATTGTTTACCTCAATTTCCACGGTGAAATGCTTGTTTTTCTTGTACTTTAGTGATCTACAAGATGAGAGGATCGTAATGACACCAATCTTGCTTGAATCCGACTTGAAACGAGTTCCCAATCGTAGAGAGAAGTTAAAGTTTCTAGAGAGAGAGAGAGAGAGAGCTAGAGAGAGAGACGAAAATTTGGTGGGTGAAATGAGTTGGTGGGAGTTGATGATACATTAAATGACTTCATTTAATGTGTCACAATACCCGTCGTTCGATCTCGTTTGGTTTCGCGCAAAATCTCCGGATCGTGTAATTTTCGCGACGAAACGACACGATTTTAAAATTAGAAATAAATTAATTATTCAAGGTTGTGATTCCTAATAAATTAACTAATATCTTCTCATTTATTAAAATCTTAAAATATTAATAAACTGTTTAAATCGAAATGTACAGTCGTCGCGCGTATTCGTTCGAATCGTCACCCGTACGAACACGACGATAACTATACTTTTCAATCTTGTTTTCTAATTATAGAATATCATTCAGAACGTTAAACTTTCAGATATATTCGTACAGATCGTCACCTATACGAATAACCCGTCAATTTAGCATTCACAAAACAATATTCGTGTGTTTTGTTCTGTAAAGCCTCACATACGTTTATACATAATAATTCCTAAACCAATAATCACATAATGGTTCTGTGTTGCCAGATAATTATCCGACCCAAGAACCATTGTTCTGAACTGTGTTCCTGTTAAATGTGTCTGAAACCGTTCTATGACAACTCACCATGATAATGATAAATGATATGAATATGAAAATTACTGAAATGTGTATGATTCATACCTGTTTTACTGTTCATGTACTGTAGAGATCACTGTTCAGGTGGCGGTTCCGGCACTGATGTTACAGTTGAGTTGTAAAGCTAAGTGTCAAAAGGACTGGTCCTATTACACTTACTTAACTCTTATGTCGAATGTTACTACAAAGATACATAGTATCTTTATAACATTCGTATGTCTGCCTGTGATTATTCCAATGTTTGTTTATGTAATAATAACTAAGTGTTATAAGATAAAATCTTACAACTATGTTATTATAATGTGTTGATGAACTAATAAGATATATTATCTTGTTCATCTGATTATCCCTGTCTTATCATGATCATACAAGCATGCATACAATGATAAGCGATAATAAACAATTAAGTATTATCTAAAATCAATGTAATAGCAATATGTTAAGCAAAACTTTTAAGTAAATAAAAGTAAGCATGTTTCTCAGCCCCAAGAGTTTAAAATCAGTTAAGATTAAAGTAAAAGGGGCATATGAACTCACCTTGTTGTTGTAGGGTTGACTTAGCTTAAAAGAAGAAACGCACGCACTCTTGATTGTACTTGTTGATGTATTCACGATCCTGTATTGATTTCATGTTATTGTATCTTATAAGTATAAGTTATGATGATTTGTGTGCGTGCCTGTGTTGATCTTAACTTAGTTTTCTCTCGCGAGTCTCGGTTGTCCTTATTCGGCCCAGTTTACTTATTGTGGTTTAACATGTTTCTTTAATTCCATTGACCTAACACTTGAAATCATTTGTTACTTTATTAAAGCTACATTATCCTAGGTGTTATGAACTTAAGTCCACCACCTTTGTAGTAGGTTAAACAAAACCATTGTGAAATTGTAAGCATGATATTACTTAACCATTTGATTTTTCATTTAGATTGCATGTTAAACCGTTTGGCCGTATGTTTAATATTTGGGCCAAGTTTAAAGCCTTGGATCAAAGGGTTTATGTGTGGGCCATTATTGGACCAAAGGAACCGTAGACCTTGTGAGTTTTGTGGGCCGGTATGTGTACGGGCTTGGCCATAACAATCAACATGGGCCGAGATATGTAAGTGGGCCAGGTGTTATGGATCAAATCGATGCCTATTGGGCCGAATGTGTTTTACTTTGGCCCGGAAATCACGTGGGCCTAAGGAGTTTCATGGACTTATCAAATGTTGTGGGCCAAGTGCTTGGGCCACTATTGGGCCGCAATAGCATAAATTTTGATCGGGGATGATGTTGGGCTGCTCACGATTTCAACCGGGAAAGACATGGCATCCACATCCTACCAGCGAACCTAATGTTTTCATCAACCTAGAGGTTCGGCCAACCATGGTCTCAACGAACCTAATGGTTCGCCTTGGTCAAGGTTCGGTTAAATAGATTAGGTCAGGGTTCGGGAATCTCTCAGGTTCGGCTAATATGTACTCTGCATGCAAAGAAAGGTTCGGTTAGGGTTGTGCATGGGAGGTTCACCTTTATATGGTTCTATGAATGCAAGTTCAGCCAGGATTCGTCCTTGATGAGTTAAGGTTCGTAGATGACACATAAGGTTCGGCAGTGTTTGCTCAATTGAGGAAGGTTCGTGGCATGCATGGTGGTTCGGTGAAGGTTGACTAGAGTTCGTGTAAGTCGAATGCGAATGATAGGTTCGGCCAGATGCAACCACGAGGTTCGTCCCATGCACGAGTGGGTTCGTGAACAACAATGGTTCACACATTGTTCGTGGCTGCCTCCCCTAAGGTTCGGCGGTTCTTGGTTCGCTGCCACAGGTTAGCTAGATGAGGGGTTCGGCTCATGTGTGCGTGTTTGGTGGGCTGCCAGGTTCGGCCACCACTGCTCGCGAACCCTGCATCTGCATCATAATCTTCGAGCCTTTCCAATCTCCAATGCCATGCCGTGTTGCTGTTAGGCCAGTAACAACTTTCGAGCATATAGGGTCGACCTTATGATGATCCTAAGCCGGTCTCGTGTGTTGGGTTGACAAAGCATAAGAAAACCCTAATTTTCCAGATCCTAATTGCTTCATACCTTGTTTTTCAGCGGTTAAAGCTCTAGATCATTTGTACTTCTATGTAGAGGACTTCAAGAGTTTCATGTAGGCGCAAGAATCACTGAATTTCGTTGTGAAATGAAGGAGTTATGGAGCTTTGAAGGTCATTAATGGTGGTGACTTTCTAGAGAGGGAAAGTGACAGGTTGAAGGTTTTAGAGAGAGAGAGAGAGAGAGTGAGTTGAGGAAAATGAAAGAAATGTGTTCATTTGGTGTTTATATACCCCAGGGTACTCGGGTTTGTTTCGGTTGCTCGGTTTGTGTTTTCGTTACGTATCCGGAACTTTACGCGAAATTTAGTTGTAAAAATAAAAAGAAGTTAAATTAATTATTTTGATGAGTTTCAAAATTGTAAAATGCCTTTTTTTAATTTTTATTAAATTATGATCGTTCGTGTCGTGTTTCGTTTTCGTTTCGTCAAATCGCGTCACCATCGCGCGTATTCGTTCGAATCGTCATTCGAACGAACACAACGATGGTTTCGCTTTCCGACTTTTGTTTTTTACTTTTCAGTCATCATTTCAGAACGTTAAACTCACAGATATGTTTGTGTGAATCGTCACCCACGCAAACACACTGTCAGTTTGTTATTCTGAAATATTTCCTCGCTGTCGGACTCAACTAAACAACATGTTATCACATTGTTTTCACATTGAAATGTCGGCCATCTGATTCCTGTCATTTATGTATATCAGATCGCAACCGATTTGTTTCTGTTATTCACATGAACACTGTTGTTTCTCATGTTTAGTTGTGTTAACTGTACTTAGGTTTTCACTAAATACACACAACTAATGTTTCAATTTGAGTGTTGTACTTACAGTATTTAAGTTTACACGAAAATACGTACAACTGTTTCTTGTATTTATTATTATGTTAATACAAATACTGTTTATACACATGTATGTACGCATAGTTACTGTTGAAAGTACGCATACCGTACGGATTTGCCGGCTGGTCAGGTACTAGTTGTCACAGTCTCCCCTTGTTAAAGAAATTTCGTCCCGAAATTTAAGCATAAAGGTCGGGCTTTACTTCTTGAACAGGTGGGGATACTTTGTTTTCATGTTGTCCTCGCGCTCCCAAGTAAATTCTGGTCCACGCTTGGAGTTCCATCGAACCTTTACAATAGGGATACGGCTTCGTTTCAGTTTCTTAACTTCACGTTCCATAATCTCTACCGGTTCTTCAATGAAATGTAGTTGCTCATCAACTTGTATCTCTTCCAATGGTATGATCAATGATTCGTCTGCTAAGCACCTATTGAGATTTAATACATGAAACATATTGTGTACTCCATTGAGTTCATCAGGGAGTCTGAGTCTGTATGCCACAGGACCTATGCGTTGAGTAATCTCAAACGGTCCGATATACCTAGGTGCTAGCTTGCCTTTAACCCCAAACCGAACTACGCCTTTCCATGGGGACACTTTCAACATGACTCGGTCACCCACATCGAATTCCAACGGCTTGCGCCGTTTGTCCACGTAACTCTTTTGGAGGCTACGTGTTGCTTGTAATTGCTGTTGTATCTGGGCAATCTTATCAGTAGTTTCCTGAATAAGCTTAGGCCCAGTAATTCTGTTGTCTCCCACTTCGGTCCAACAAATTGGAGACCGACATTTTCGACCATAAAGTGTTTCAAACGGAGCACATCCGTTGCTGCTGTGGTAGCTATTGTTGTAGGAGAACTCAATGAGTGATAGATGAATATCCCAACTTCCACCGAAGTCTAGTATGCATGTTCTCAACATATCCTCTAGGGTTTGAATGGTTCGCTCGCTTTCTCCATCCGTTTGTGTATGATAAGCGGTACTCAAGTTAACAATTGTCCCTAAGGATTGTTGCAATGATTGCCAGAACCGTGATGTAAATCGACTGTCCCGGTCTGAAATAATAGACAATGGCACCCCGTGCCTTACTACTATTTCATCGACGTATAGTCTCGCTAGTTTCTCCATCTTGTAAGTCTCTCTGATCAGTAAGAAGTGTGCGGACTTGGTCAATCTATCAATGATGACCCAAATCGAATCATGTCCGCTGGAAGTGCGGGGTAGCTTGGTAATGAAATCCATAGCTATGTTCCCACTTCCATTGTGGTATCTCTGGTTGTTCCAGTAAACCCAAAGTTTCTGGTGTTCAGCTTTGACCTTGGCACATGTGATGCATTTGCCAACATAAATGGAAACATCTTTCTTCATACCTCGCCACCAATAAAACGATTTAAGATCTTGGTACATCTTATCGGCACCAGGATGAACTGAATAACGTGTCTTGTGTGCCTCGTCAAGAATGAGTGTCCGGAGTTCATCTACTGCTGGAATCCAAACACGATCCAGATAATAGATAACTCCATCTTGTTTTGTCACAAAATGTTTCTAGGCTCTACAGTCGAGCTCTTGTTTCAAATTGTCTCTAGCCACTGCTTCCTGTTGTGCTTGTATGATTTGTTCTCTCAAACTTGTTTGCACGGTCATTCCCATTGCTCGAACGCGTAAGGGTTTGACTCTTTCCTTCCGACTCAAAGCATCTGCAACAACATTTGCTTTGCCCGGATGGTATTTGATCACACAATCGTAATCGTTCAGAGCTCAACCCAACGTCTCTGTCTCATGTTAAGCTCCTTCTGATCAAATATGTGCTGTAAACTCTTGTGATCTGTGAAGATAGTGCATTTTGTACCATACAGGTAATGTCTCCATATCTTTAAAGCAAAGACAACAGCTCCCAGTTCTAAATCATGTGTTGTGTAATTCTTTTCGTGTACTTTCAGCTGTCTTGAGGCATAAGCAATGACTTTGTCTCGTTGCATCAAAACACATCCGAGTCCTTGATAGGAAGCATTGCAGTATACTGCAAAATCATCGTTGCCTTTTGGGAGTGTTAAGATTGGAGCATTGCACAATCTTTGCTTCAGGGTCTGGAATGCCTCCTCTTGTTTCTGTGTCCACACGAAAGGTTCACTCTTCTGTGTGAGTTTGGTGAGAGGCAAGGCTATCTTAGAGAAATTCGAAATGAATCTCCTGTAATAACCTGCCAATCCCAAAAATGATCTGATCTCTGTCGGCGTTGTAGGCACATCCCAGTTCTTGATTGCTTCAATCTTGGCTGGATCCACGTGAATACCATCACTGTTAATCACGTGTCCCAAGAACTGAACTTCTCTTAACCATAATTCACACTTGGAGAATTTGGCATAGAGTCGTTCTTCCTTCAGGAGTTCCAAGACTGTTTTGAGGTGTTGTTCATGTTCCTTCTCGCTCTTTGAATAAATCAGTATATCATCGATGAAAATGATAACAAACTGATCTAAGTACGGCTTTCACACCCGGTTCATTAAATCCATGAACACTGCCGGTGCGTTCGTCAGTCCAAATGGCATCACCATAAATTCGTAGTGACCATATTGGGTACGAAAGGCCGTATTTGGTATGTCTTCTTTTTGAATTCGGAGCTGATGATAGCCTGATCTCAGGTCTATCTTTGAAAAGTACTGTACTCCTTGTAACTGATCAAACAGATCATCAATCCTCGGTAACGGGTACCGATTCTTGATGGTGAGCTTGTTGAGCTCTCTGTAATCGATGCACATCATGAACGATCCATCCTTCTTCTTAACAAAAAGAACAGGAGCTCCCCACGGGGAAAAGCTCGGTCGGATGAATCCTTTGTCAAGTAGTTCTTGTAATTGGTTGGACAACTCCTGCATTTCTGATGGTGCGAGTCAATAAGGAGACTTGGCCACAGGAGTTGTTGGCTACAGGAGTTGCTTCCGGATTCAAATCGATTCGTAAACTGCACCGATCTCTCGGGTGGCAGTCCCGGTAAATCATCCGGAAACACGTCCGCATAGTCTTTCACAATTGGCACGTCTTGAATCTTGATTTTCTTCTTGTCTTTCTCGATCACGTGAGCTAAGAATGTGACACATTGCTTTCGTAAGTACTTGCGGGTCTTCATGCACGATATTATCTTGACACTACGTTTCGCTTCGTCTCCACGAATCTCCAAGATCTCATTGTTCTCCACTGGAATGCGTAATAGTTTATCGGAACAGATGAACTCGACTTGGTTAAGAGATAGCCAATCCATTCCGACGATGATGTCAAAACTGCCCAGCTCCATCGGTATCAAGTCAATGGAAAATGTGTGATCGCCAAGTGTTAGCAGGCAATTCCTAAGTATTGTATCTACTGTGATCTGTTTGCCGTTTGCTATCTCAATAGTGTAAGGGGAGTCTAATAATTCCTCAGCATAATTAAGATGGCAATGAAAGTCGAATGAGATAAAACTCTGATCCGCACCAGTGTCAAATAATATGGATGCATAGAAGTCAGATAAGAGAAATGTACCCGTGATCACATTCGGGTCCTGTCGAGCAGCAGCTGCTCCAATCTGGAAGGCTCGTCCTCTTGGTGCTTGAGCCCTTTGTTGATTTCTCTTGGGACAATCCCTAGAAAAGTGTCCAGGCTCGCCACAGTTGTATCAAGACCTGTGATCAGCATCAGCAGTAGTAGCTGCATTGTTGTTTCTGTTCAGAGCTCCCGTGCTCCTACAGCGGTTGGCCCAGTGACCAAACTTTCCACAGTTTGTGCATTGCTTGCACTGAGTGTTTGGTTCATGATGATACTGGCAAGTGTTGCACAAAGGTGCAGTGCCAGTGTAGGGCTTTCTGATCTGTAGTGGTGGTGGTTGGTTGACCATCGGTGTCTGGGTGGTCGCAGCAAAGTTTCTAACCACCTTTTGTTTCTTCCCCGGTCTTTTATCCAACTTTCTTGAAGTTCCAGCTTTGGCTGAGTCAGCCTCTTTCTTGATTGCCCCAGAGGAAACCATCACATCTGCCATTGTTAATGACAGAGTAACAGCCATTTCCATGGTTATTGGATGAGCAGCAAGGATAAAACCTTGCATACAGGCCGATAATCCCCCGATATACCGTTCAATTCTCTTTTCCAGTGTTGGCACTATATCCGGTGCCAATGATGCTAACTCATGGAATCTTGTGGTGTAGGCCAGATGCCCAGCACCAATCATAACAAGATTGAGTAATTCAGTCTCAACCTTTTTGATTTCGTTCCTTGGGCAAAACTCTGGCCGTAGTAATGCCTTGAAGTCATCCCATTGCATTGACAGAGCCTCATCCCTGCCTCTGGTATTAACCTGAGCGTTCCACCAAGTTAACGCTCGCTTGTGAAATGAACCAGCAGCATACTTTATTCTATACTGTTCCGGACAGTTGCTGATTTCCAGTGTTGTCTCCACCTTTTCGATCCATTGGATCAATCCAACGGCACCCTCACTGCCACTAAAACTCGGTGGCTTGCAAACCACAAAGTTTTTGTAGGAATAGTCTTGGTGATGGCGGGTGTTTCCGCTGCCTTCTCCAGATGAGTTGGCAACGTTGTTGCTGTTGTTGGTATTAATCCGGTTCATCATCTCCGGGATCACATCCCTCGGTTGACTGGTCAGTAGTGTGGCCAGTGCTATCGTTGCCGGATCCAACTGATGAACTGGTGCCGGTGGAGGAGGAGGTGGTTGTGTAGGAGAATCAGTAGGTGAAGGTGTAGATGAGTGCGGTGCCAAGTCTTGTGGTGGTGGCAGTATAGCAGGTGGTGATCTTCTCGGCGGCATTCTGATCATAACCGAAAGAAAATCGGTTAGTGCAGTGATCAGATGCAGAAGACACATGCAAATAGAATCCTATGTCAAATAATCTCTACATGAGGGTCCCTAGGTTATAGTCTAGGCCAAACCGTTTGAAACAAGATGACCTATATTTCTCTGTAACCATGGCTCTGATACCAATATGTCACACCCCGAGCCGGCGGGAATGGAACGGGTTTTCCCGTCGGGTAGAAGGTTCCCGGGGCACGATATCGTAGTGATAATCGAATGATCAGATTGTTTACATAGCACATGATAAACAAATGAGAAGTGCTAACACATCAATAATATAGAATTACACGATTAAATTACAATGTATCGTTCATAATTTAACCAAGTAAATCTAACAAAAGAATCAATGTAACTATATCTTGTATCTGTACAAGATATACAAAAGATGATTCATTGTTCTTGTCACCAAAAGCATGCAACACAAAATAAAGCTAGGTCTTCTAAAAGTCCACCAGCTTAATCCTTGCATGTAAGTACCTACACCTGTTCATCACTTGAGAAAACATGCAATTAAACAAAGTCAACACTACGTTGGTGAGTTCATAAGTATGTTAATTGAAAACCTTGATTCATTCACATGCACAATCACAATGTATGTTATGTTACTTGTATGTTATCTGTTTCACCTGTTCTCCCAACGGCTTCTCAATAGTTATATTCACAAATATTATATCGTCCTAGTAGTGATGCTTATATATAGGGCATATGTAAGGAAACTAAGACCTAGCCAACATCCCACCACATCACTACTAGAACTCCACACTACTTGCAATACAACTATTGATTTCCATTCCCATTCCACATGTTCATCTCGTTATTGATCTCCTGTTATCTCATGTATAGAATAATATAATAATAAAGGTTTAGTTACCAAACCGAAGTATTGATAACCCTTTTTATGCGTGAAGGAAATTAGATTTATCAAATCTGATCCTTGTATTATTCTCTTACTTGTGTGGTTAACTGTTAGTCACTTTTAAATATTAAGAGTGTTAGTTAACCAATTGAAATTTGTTCTCAACTTATAGTGCATAGAACCTAAAAGGAATCCATTGAAATCCTCACGTAATCAGATTTCAATGCATCGGATTTACCTCTACCACTTTGTGTACCCATAGACCTCATCGAATAGTTACTAGTAATATGACATGAGAATATAAATTGCTCAGTCTACTAGACAACAAGAAATGATGGATTAATTACTTATCAACGCAGATTAATATCACCATGTGTCGCTTTCCAGAACCTTACTTGAAGTCGCCCTGTCACCGGTCATACGTTACCGGCCAATGAATTAATACGATCAACATACTAGCCCTACAAGCTATAGGTTTGTCAAACCTATGGTACCACTATGCTATCGTCGGTTTAGTCACGTCAAACTAACTGGTCAGCGAATTATTGGGGCTTACATGATCAACTTGTACAAATGGCACATGATTGAAGTGATATAATACAACAGGTCAATAGTAACTAATTGTAATTGTGTTCATCCGTGTTATTGTTCTCAATGTCATATGTTCTCAGTGTTATTAACAAAGTTAAATAAGAACTTGTCTTATTACATTATGTTAATTATTGGGTGAATGATGTTGTTATCATGAAGTTACATTATCATGATTATCATTCTTTGTTCCGTGTTCTCCTGTAATATGTGTTGAGTTGTAAAGCTAAGTGTCAAAAGGACTGGTCTTATTACACTTACTTAACTCTTATGTCGAATGTTACTACAAAGATACATAGTATCTTTATAACATTCATATGTCTGCCTGTGATTATTCCAATGTTTGTTTATGTAAGAATAACTAAGTGTTATAAGATAAAATCTTACAACTATGTTATTATAATGTGTTGATGAACTAATAAGATATATTATCTTGTTCATCCATCATGATCATACAAGCATGCATACAATGATAAGCGATAATAAACAATTAAGTATTATCTAAAATCAATGTAATAGCAATATGTTAAGCAAAAATTTTAAGTAAATAAAAGTAAGCATGTTTCTCAGCCCTGAGAGTTTAAAATCAGTTAAGATTAAAGTAAAAGGGGCATATGAACTCACCTTGTTGTTGTAGGGTTGACTTAGCTTAAAAGAAGAAATGCACGCACTCTTGATTGTACTTGTTGATGTATTCACGATCCTGTATTGATTTCATGTTATTGTAACTTATAAGTATAATTTATGATGATTTGTGTGCGTGCTTGTGTTGATCTTAACTTAGTTTTCACCCGCGAGTCTCGGTTGTCCTTATTCGGCCCCGTTTACTTATTGTGGTTTAACATGTTTCTTTAATTCCATTGACCTAACACTTGAAATCATTTGTTACTTTATTAAAGCTACATTATCCTAGGTGTTATGAACTTAAGTCCACCACCTTTGTAGTAGGTTAAACAAAACCATTGTGAAATTGTAAGCATGATATTACTTAACCATTTGATTTTTCATTTCGATTGCATGTTAAACCGTTTGGCCGTATATTTAATATTTGGGCCTAGTTTAAAGTCTTGGATCAAAGGGTTTATGTGTGGGCCATTATTGGACCAAAGGAACCGTAGACCTTGTGAGTTTTGTGGGCCGATATGTGTATGGGCTTGTCCATAACAATCAACATGGGCCGAGATATGTAAGTGGGCCGAGTGTTATGGATCAAATCGATGCCTATTGGGCCGAATGTGTTTTACTTTGGCTCGGAAATCACGTGGGGCTAAGGAGTTTTGTGGACTTAACAAATGTTGTGGGCCAAGTGCTTGGGCCACTATTGGGCCGCAATAGCTTAAATTTTGATTGGGGATGATGTTGGGCTGCTCACGATTTCAACCGAGAAAGACATGGCATCCACATCCTACCAAAGAACCTAATGTTTTCATCAACCTAGAGGTTCGGCCAACCAAGGTCTCAACGAACCTAATTGTTCGCCTTGGTCAAGGTTCGGTTAAATTGATTAGGTCAGGGTTCGGGAATATCTCAAGTTCGGCTAATATGTACTCTGCATGCAAAGAAAGGTTCGGTTAGGGTTGTGCATGGGAGGTTCGCCTTTATATGGTTCGATGAATGCAAGTTCAGCCAGGGTTCGTCCTTGATGAGTTAAGGTTCATAGATGACACATACGGTTCGGCAGTGTTTGCTCAATTGAGGAAGGTTCGTGGCATGCATGGTGGTTCGGTGAAGGTTCACTACAGTTCGTGTAAGTCGAATGCGAATGATAGGTTCGGCCAGATGCAACCACGAGGTTCGTCCCATGCACGAGTGGGTTCATGGACAGCAATGGTTCACACATGGTTCGTGGCTGCCTCCCCTAAGGTTCGGCGGTTCTTGGTTCGCTGCCATAGGTTAGCTAGATGAGGGGTTCGGCTCATGTGTGCATGTTTGGTGGGCTGCCTGGTTCGGCCACCCAGGGTTCGGCCACCACAGCTCGCGAACCCTGCATCCGCATCATCATCTTCGAGCCTTTCCAATCTCCAATGCCATGCCGTGTTGCTGTTAGGCCAGTAACAACTTTCGAGCGTATAGGGTCGACCTTATGATGATCCTAAGCCGGTCTCATGTGTTGGGTTGACAAAGCATAAGAAAACCCTAATTTTCCAGATCCTAATTTCTTCATACCTTGTTTTTCAGCGGTTAAAACTCTAGATCGTTTGTACTTCTATGTAGAGGACTTCTAGAGTTTCGTGTAGGCGCAAGAATCACTGAATTTCGTTGTGAAATGAAGGAGTTATGGAGCTTTGAAGGTCATTAATGGTGGTGACTTTCTAGAGAGAGAAAGTGATGGGTTGAAGGTTTTAGAGAGAGTGAGTTGAGGAAAATGAAAGAAATGTGTTCATTTGGTGTTTATATACCCCAGGGTACTCGGGTTTGTTTCGGTTGCTCGGTTTGTGTTTTCGTTACGTATCCGGAACTTTACGCGAAATTTAGTTGTAAAAATAAAAAGAATTTAAATTAATTATTTTGATGAGTTTCAAAATTGTAAAATGCCATTTATTTAATTTTTATTAAATTATGATCGTTCGTGTCGTGTTTCGTTTTTGTTTCGTCAAATCGCGTCACCATCGCGCGTATTCGTTCGAATCGTCATTCGAACGAACACGACGATGGTTTCGCTTTCCGAATTTTGTTTTCTACTTTTCAGTCATCATTTCAGAACGTTAAACTCACAGATATGTTTGTGTGAATCGTCACCCACGCAAACACACTGTCAGTTTATTATTCTGAAATGACAGTGCAATATGGTTTTAAGTTGTATTTCCTCACTGTTGGACTCAACTAAACATCATGTTATCACATTGTTTTCACATTGAAATGTCGGCCAGCTGATTCCTGTCATTTATGGACAACAGATCGCAACCGATTTGTTTCTGTTATTCACATGAACACTATTGTTTCTCATGTTTAGTTGTGTTAACTGTACTTAGGTTTTCACTAAATACACACAACTAATGTTTCAATTTGCGTGTTGTACTTACAGTATTTAATTTTACACGAAAATACGTACAACTGTTTCTTGTATTTAGTATTATGTTATTACAAATACTGTTTATACACTTGTATGTACACATAGTTACTGTTGAAAGTACACATACCGTACGGATTTGCCGGCCGGTCAGGTACTAGTTGTCACACACCACATAACTAATTGAACTCCACACCACTTGCAATACAACTATAGATAACCATTCTTCATTTCACCTGTCCGTTAGTGTTCATCACCCAATGTTTCATATGAAGAATAATATGATAAAAGAGATTCAGTTATCAAACCGAAGTATTGATAACCTTCAATATGTTAAGGAAATTAGATTATGTTAATCTGATCCTTGTTATTATTCTATTACTTGTGGGGTTAACTGTTAATCACTTTTAATAATAAGAGTGTTAGTTAACTGTTTGATATTTGTTCTCAACATGAAGTGCATAGAGCCTAAAAGGAATCCATTGCAATCCTCACGTAATCAGATCACAATGCATCCGATTTACCTCTACCACTTTGTATTCCCATAGGCCTCATCGAAACTATTACCAGTAATATGTCATGAGAGAAAATCAATTCCTCAGTCTACTAGTCAATAGGAATCGATGGATTAATTACATTTTTACTGCAGATTAATATCACCAAGTGTCGTTTTCCAGAGCCTGACTGTTCGTCGCCCTGTCACCGGTCATACGTTACCGGCCAATGAATTAATACGATCAACATACTAGCCCTACTAGCTAGAGGTTTGTCAGACCTATAGTACCACTATGCTATCGTCGGTTTAGTCACGTCAAACTAACTGGTCAACGAATTTTGAAGGGACTTACAATGATCAAACTTGAGTATATGGCACATGATTGAAATGATATAATGCAGACAGTTCAATAGTAATCAATTGTATTGTGTTCATCAATGTTGTTGTTTGTTCTCAATGTTGTATGTTCTCGTTGTTGTTAACAAAGTTGAATAAGAACTTGTCTTATTACATTATGTTAATTGTTGTGTGAATGATGTTGTTATCATGAAGTTACATTATCATGATTATCATTCTTTGTTGTTCCATATAGTCACCCTGTTGTCACTAAGATGTGGTAAGAACTAGTCTTACTACACTTACTCGACTCAGGTGGTGGATGATACTTGTTTCATGTTATCTTGTAATATGTGCCGAGGTGTAAGCTAAGTGTTATAAGCACTTGTCTTATTACACTTAGTTAACTCTGGTGTTGATTCATATTATGAAGATATATTATCTTCATATCATTCATGTGTTTCGTTGTTGTTGTCATCATGTTCCCCTGTGATTATCTCAATGTTTGTTCTTGTAAGAATAACTAAGTGTTGTAAAATATAATCTTACAACTATTTTATTCTATTGTGTTGATGAGTTATGAAGTTATACTATCATATCCATCCTAGTTATCCCTGTCATATCATGATCATACAAGCATGCATACAATGATAAATGATAATAAGTCAAGCAATATTATCTAATCAAAGCATAAGCAATATGTTAAACATAAAACTTTTAAGTAAATAAAAGTTAAGCATGTTTCTCAGCCATGAGAGTTTAAAATCAGTTAATGATTAGAAAAGGGGCATATGAACACACCTTGTAGTTGAAGCGGTTGACTTAGCTTAAACAAGAAATTCACGCGCTCTTTGTTGGGTTTGTTGTTGTTTTCACGATCCTGTATTGGTTAAATGTTGTTTGTAACTTGTAAGTATAAATTGTAAGGGTTTGTGTACATGTATGTGTTAGCCCTAAAATTGGCTAACACCCGTGAGTCGCGGTCATCATTCGGCCCCGTGTATGTGTTATAGCTTTTGAGTCTACTTAACCTAATTAGGCTAAATTTGATATGTTGTTATGATTCCTAATCAAAGACTTAGTTTTTCAATGCTTTCACTTGTATTCAACTCCTTCTTGAAAATTCAAACCATACCATGACATACTAATTATTTGTATTGATAAATGTTTGTAAACCAACCCATTACCACCTTTGTAGTAATAGATCATAATCCCATGCATATGATCTACTTTAGTTAGTTTCAATTGTTCTACATTAGTTATATGGGCCAATACATGAGCTTACTAATGACCATGGGCCGAATGAGATAGTCCAGGTTTAACAGTGTTGTGGGCCGAATTAATTGGGCCGAGGAGAAGAAAGATGGGCCGTAGAGATGATGTGGGCAGCAAGATGTCTCGGCCGAGAAAAGAGGTGGGTTCGGCTCCTATTCCAGCGAACCTTGGAGTTCTCCTGGCTAGAGGTTCGGTCCATCTATAGGTTCAGTGATGATGCTGCCACATGTTCGTGTCTTTACAGGTGGTTCGGCCATAACACAGGTTCGCCGGCCATGGGTTCGTCTCCATAGGTTCGCAAGATTAATGGTTTTGCCATGGAAGGTTCGGTGGTCACTAGGTTCGGCGAACCTCATTTTGGTAACAACTAGGTTCGGCGAACCTTAAGATTTGGCGAACCCTTAGGTTCGGTGATGGTGGTTTGCTGATCAGGGTTCGCAGCACTTAGGTTCGGCCCTCTTCAGGGTTCGTCCCCCCGTAGGTTCGGCATATTGTAGGGGAGGTTCAACCAACTGCATCTCACGAACCCTGTTCATCATCACCATCCTCGAGCTCTAAGCCATTGTTGGGCTGTTTCCATGGTAGTGTTAATGACAAGGTGTTTTCGAAGGTGTAGGGTACGTGTAGTAGGGTTTTTAAACCGGTTGGGTGTGTGGGTCGAACAAGGGTTGAGAAAACCCTATTTTCCCGAATCTTCATAGCTTATTACCTTGTTTTTGGCTGGACAAAACTCTAGATCGGTTGTACTTCCTTGTAAAGGATGATCGTAGCTACGTGTGGACACCAAGAACGTCCGATTTCGTCAAGAAACGACCAAGATATGATGATTTGAAGCTTGTTTTTCTAGAGAGAGAGAGGAAAACGGGTGTGAGGTTATAGAGAGAGAGATGAGAGAAATGAGGAAAATTGCCTCATTTTGGCTTTAAATACCCCGAGGGTATTCGGGTTCGTTTCGGTTCCTCGTTTTTCGTCTCCGTTGCGTTTCCGGAACGTTACACGCATTATTTACGTGTTTTAATTAAAAGAGTTTCTTTAATTAATTTTTGATGAGTTTCAAAATTGTAAAATGTAAAATATTATATTTTCTTAAATTATTATCGTTCGTTTCGTCAGAACGCGTCACCTTCGCGCGTATTCGTGCGAATCGTCACCCGAACGAACACGATGATGGTTTTGCTTTCTGATGCTTGTTTTCTACTTTCCAGTCATTTTTTCAGAATATTAAACTCACAGATATGTTTGTGTGAATCGTCACCCACGCAAACACACTGTCAGTTCGTTATTCTGAAACAACACTGCAATTTTGTCTTGAATTGTATTTCCTCACCAAGGGACTCAACTAAACATCCTGTTTTTACATGGTTTTCGTACTGATTTGTCGGCCATCTGATTCCTGTCATCTATGGATATCAGATCGCAACCGACATGTTCTTGTTATTTACTTGAACACTGTTGTCTTTCTTGATTCGTTGTCTTAACTGCACTTAGGTTTTCACCTAAATACAAACAACTATTGTTTATCGTAAGTGTTGTACTTACAATATTTAAGTTTTCACATAAATACGTACAACTTTTTCTTGTATTTTGAATTCTGTTATCACAAACACTATTCACATATCGTATTTACACACAGTAAAAGGTGAAAGTACACGTACCATACGGACTTGCCGGACGATCAGGTATTGGATGTCACAATCATTGTCTCAAGTTTAATTCTTAATAAAAGTGATTTTCCTTGGAGGAGAAACCTCTAAGAAAATGATATAGTAGTTTAGTTGGATCCTGAGGGACGTGGTGATGTACCACGTAAGTGGGTTTTCATGCTTATAAAAAAATCACTGTTAGAAAGAAGTAAGTTCTTTCTTTTATCACTTAGAGGCCGAAGTAGTGCATTGTCTAAACAAATAAAAAGATGAACTCTATAGTTTTCCATTATGAAAAAAGGTTTCTCAATGGTAGAAGTAATTTGAAAAATAGTAGAATAATTCATTCCAGCTGAGCTATAAAGACCCATCAGATCAAAGTAAAAAGAGACGCATTGATTTTGTTAAAACAACTATAAATATATAATCAACTCAAGCAAAAACTTAAACCAAGTGTTACAATAGTCAATGTATTTATGCTAAAACTATTACTTGATTCCTAAGCTATCCATTTAAGTCTAACTCTAATTACTATTCAAATAAAAAAATTAAATAAACAACCTCAATTATATAATCTAATGATTATCTGAACCTATACAACTCAATAAACCAACTTCACTTAATATTTGTTAATCAAGATTAAAGTCTTTAATCACAAATTTTAACCGCCATCCCAATTGACGATTGCCATATCGAATTAATGAATCTTCACTATTCTAATTGTTGTGCAGAAATCGTTTAGTGTTGATCAATCGCCAATATTTGCAATCTTCAGGGTGATCGAATGATTGTGGATTCGTGGGCAGGCAATCATGTTGCCAGCAACGAATTTTTATGTTCTTTTCAAAATTAGGCTAAATCAAAAATGATTTGAATGCCTTCTGTTCAAATTAGTTTAAACTAGCAAAGTGGCCCGCTGCGTTGCGGCGTGCTAGAACGATTAAAACTCATGTCAAATCGACTATGAAGATGCGTAGTAATACGGCTAAAACTTATGCATTATATCTTGGCAGTACGATTACAAAAAAACATGAAGTCACAATTGCTCTGGTATTAAGATTGAAATGTAAGAGAATCACATGATATCCATTATGTTGCAGTATAAGAATTTTTAAAAAGTAATTTAATAAAAAAAATATAATGATACTTTGGTTTCATATTCATAAAATAAATCTAAATTAATGTTCAAAAAATTATTTCTATATCAAATAATTACAGATAGTAAAACAGGTATATGGTAAGACATGATTAGAAATATTAACAAAAATATATATACACAAAAGTTACTCACGTGATAACGCACAGTGATACAAATAAAACCCGCTTGTTATCATGTGGTAGCCGAAACATAGATATAAAACATTAGTATGTCACGTAGGTTGTGACACCAGGAAATTTCAAGTAAATTGCAACATTTACAATTTTTATTCACATTCATAATTCTTGCATTTCATTTAATTTGGATTAATTAAATGAGTCAAACACGAACAATTGCAAAACGATAATTCGGGGAATTATCGAATTCTACATTACACATTGATTACGATTAATCAAGTGTGCAAACATTTCGTAAAGACGAACACAAACAATCATGAATGGGTAATTCAATGAATTACCGAAACACACACGAGTCTTATTACACAAGCGTTGGTGAACAAACGAAACGATAATCAAGCAAACATATGTGCTTATATGTGATTATGTGTTTACATGAATAAACAATTATAATAAACAAAACGAATCGAACGCGACAGAATTCGAATAAATAGATTGAAAAATCTGAAAACTCAACCCTTCGAAGTACGCGAAGAGCCTCGGCAAAACTCTTCACAATATGCGAAGCCTCGGCGAGAATTTTGAATTCAGCCAAAACACTCGGTGGTACGCCACGACCGATCATTTCCCACCTTGGAGGTACGTAGCGTGTCT
The DNA here is from genome assembly GCA_009363875.1 of Mikania micrantha. NCBI lineage: Eukaryota > Viridiplantae > Streptophyta > Magnoliopsida > Asterales > Asteraceae > Mikania > Mikania micrantha. Next base: position 48,294,468 of record CM018691.1, on the reverse strand, counting down.
TGGTGGACTGCCCGGCTAATTTGTCCTTGGCGGTATGCGACGAGTCCTAGTACTCAAAAAGTCTATAAAAGCAATCCCATTATCCACAACTCGGTTTCTTTACCCAAACCCCAAATCCCTTCCATTATTACTCTGCCAAACTCCCAACAAACACACTCCATGCTCCTTTAACCCCTCCATAGCTTTTTTCTTTGCACTTGGTGGAGCATTTGGATATATCATTGGAGCTCAAAGAAGGTTGCTAGAAGCCATCAATAAGAAAGACACATCTTCATCAGCCATCATTTGAGCTACCAATAGCTGTTCCAACTCGAATCTTAGCCATCCAAGCACTCTTGAGGTAGTTTTTCATGGTTACACACACTTAGGATTGGGTTTTGATTGATTTGATAAAGTTTTGTAGATTTTACCATAAATAGAAACTTTGGCCATGCATGTCCATGTTATATGATGATCTATATATGATAAATGTGTTTAGATGATGCTAAATGGCTACTAGTGTGTATAGAAAGACATTTTATTGGTTGCATTTGTGAAAATGCAACGTTTGTCAACAACTTACTATTTTTAGAAATTTTTAATATCAAAATGAGGGATTTCGATAAATTTGCATGATTTGATGATTTGTTGATATAGTAATATGTTTAGAAATGCTATAAAAACATATTTGGGACTTTGATTTGTGAAAACGGATTTTTAAGCGACCATTTACTATAAATGGAAACTTTATTTTGGGAAAATGCCAAATAGGATGAAATGGCAAGTTGTAATACATGTTATATGTGTTCAATGTGTTTTAGGAACATGCTAGATGTGTTATTTTAATGGAATGAGATTTCTTAACTAAACTTTTCAAAAATTGAAACTTTCCTTAAATGGTAACTTTCCAGAAATGGAAGCTTTTATGATTTTCATACGTGACTTATGTGAAACATGGTCATGATTAGAATCGTAGGATGCACGATAATATCCTACCTGTGTGTTAAGGTCAATACGACACATAATCGAACTAAACATAGCAAACGTGTCACCAAAGATTCATAGAGTCAACATTAGTCAACACACAAACACTCGGTTGAGCACACCGACACTTAGAGTTGTCTGGGATACGACACACCACAAAAACACATACTTATGACCTATATCACCATAGGTGGCCACTAGCAGGTGCTATCACTCGCTGTTTACAAACACATATCAGGAGCTGCACAATCAGGTGAGTTCATAGCCCCTTTTTCACTATTTTCTACCTTTGGGGAAGAAAAAAATTGCATATAACTATTTTTGAACAACAAACATACTTTTGGATACATATAGACATGCTTTATCACTATATGTATATGTGTGGCACACATCACAACAAATTCCTCACAAACACAACTCGAACCGTTAATAGCGTGGGGGTGCACAACGTGGTAATCTTGGATAGTTCTATTTGGGTCTGACAAACCCCTCTGTTGCGCACCTGGGAGGCCACCCCGACTGAGAGTCAGAATAGAGCAAAATTGACCAAACACATTTGTCATTATCTTGTGTGATGGACATGGCGGGAGGTATACAGTCAGCTTCGGAAACCTAAGGCACGCACTCTGGGAATATGATGCTAGCTAGGACGAGGTCGCATGCATCTACTTATGTCTTAGGCTACTGAGAACATTCTATCTATTTTGTTTTGTAATGTAGTGATAAACAACTTAAATCACTTCCGCAACTTATAATTTTGAAATGTTTTGATAACTTTTTAATTTAGCTTCCGCAACTCTGATTTACAAAACTATTTAATCCATATTTGGATGTACGTGTATAAATGGACATGTAGGTCTTGAAAGTGTGACCCGAGACTGCGATCCTGCAGAATTGATCCCGACCAATCAATCGTGCCCTCGGCGGCCGGAAATCCCGGGGTTCGACATAGGTTGCAGTAAAAAAACCAAAAAAATATTTTAATTGGAAATATTTAGGAAAATCGAATGCAATATTACATAATGTGACATGTTCACAAACCTCATTACGCATGTTGCATCAGTGATTTTAAAGTAGCTAAATACTTTAAACAAACATGTAGGTTGGAGTGGTGCAGTTTTAGAGATCGAGACATATACAAGAGCCAATATTTTGTCTTGCATTTTGCATGCTAATAATTATATGTCTCGTATGTTACGGCTTAGTAAATAATAAAAAATACTAATTATGTAACAAGAACTAAAAAAGGTCATTGTAGGAATTGAACATACAAGGGTTTTCTAATCAACTTCCACCAACATCAAATTTAAGAAAAAATAATCAGGTTATATAGCAAAGAAAATGAAAGAATATAGTAATGAGGAGTGAAGATGAGTAGAACATGTGACCTGATAATTAAATAGCAAGAGCTTTACCATTGACCTAAGACCTCATTTCAATACATATTTGAAAACAAATATATATATAGGGGATGGTTCTATTGTTAACCCTCCCTTATAGCGTTAACCCGTTACCCTTGGCAAAAAATGCCTGAATCTTTGAATTTTTTTTCATGGCCTTTATTATACATAAATAAGGGGTTTCTTGTTTGTGTTTTTGCTAATTCATCACCGTTTAGAATTTAAATCAAGTGTAAGTTTGCGTTACACTGCTTACATCAGATAGCGTAACTCAAACTTACAATTGTTTTAAATTCTAAACGGTGATGAATTAACAAAAACATAAAAAAGAAACCCCCTATTTATGTATAATAAAGGCCAAGAAAAAAATTCAAAGATTCGGGCATTTTTTGCCAAGGTTAACGGGTTAACACTATAAGGGAGGGTTAACATATATATATATATATGCGTGTTTGTGTAAACTATGTCCAAATGAAAAAAATAGAGGCCACGGGATTCAAACTTGTTACCTTTAAAATAAGACACATGGCCCTTCTGTTGAACTAAAGCTACATGTTAGAGAAGTAGCAAAAAACAAATTTTATATGTATATATATATATATATATATATATATATATAGGGTTTCTAAGAAAACCATTATTTTAGAGAAAACTAAGAAAATTAATCACAATTGTTATCAATGAATTTCGTTTTTCATTTTTTGTTTTACATTTTGTTTTATTATAAGTTTATATTTGTTAACAAAAATAAAAAAGAAAAAATATATGTAATTCATGTTATTACATATATGTAACTTCGTGATCTATATATTTTTTTAATTTTTTTTGTTTATAACATTTTTAAACTAATAATAAAAAATCATGATTTTTTTTAAACTTGATTGGTTAGTAGGAGTTTTCTTAGTTTTCTTCAAATTGAGGAGTTCTTTTGAACTCTCCCATATATATATATATAGTGAAAGTTTAAATTTAAAACCCCCTCTCATTGAGAAAACAATGAAAACCAATTCTCATTTAAATAGACTGTAGGACATATACGTCTTTTTCACTTATGTACTTTTATCCATATTTTTTATTTTAAATGGCATCAAATAACGTGTGACAGCTTCCCACTTATTGAGTAATTCTAACATCCGTACATTTTTGTTACATATGGTTAATAGTATCTGTAGATGTTTTTTTATAACATTCGGGATTTTTATAGATTGAAAGGTCACTCGTGTGTGTTGTAACGTTTTTATTACACACAAAGTGTGCGTATGTTTTTTTGAGTAAATTAGTTTTACGTTTTTTTAATATATGTGGTCACATTTTTTTCTTTTTTTTCTTTGATAATATGTCTTTTTCATTTATGTACTTTTATCCATATTTTTTTTTATTTTGAGTACCACCAAATGCATCTGACAGCTTCCCACCAACTGGGTAATTCGAACCTCCCTACATTTTTGTTACATATGTTTTACAGTATCTGTAGATGTTTTTTTTTATAACATTCAGGATTTTTATACATTGAAAGGTCACTCGTGTGTGTTGTTACGTTTTTATTACACATAAAGCGTGCATATGTTATTCTAAGTAAATTAGTTTTATGTTCTTTTAACATCTAGGGTCACATGTTTTCTTTTTTCTTTTTATTGCGTCATAGATGCAAAACCAAACAACTGGGATGGAATCTGTTGTAACTTGTAATTTACGTAGTAGTTCACATTATTTTACTTGTTAGAATAGCAAGTCAAATGATTTTTTTGCCGTTATTTTCAAAGCACAATTTTTTGTTCCTTTATTCTTTATATATTTTATTTAAATGTCTTTGTCATTTCTTTTCTCTTGAAAAATGCAGAGACTTTTTTACATATAGTTTTTAGTGGAGGGGCGCCTAGCGCCTAGGCAGCCTTCTAGGTTGCATCATAACAAATACAACGATGTTACCAATGTTTTTACCTTTTTCAGTTTAGTTTTTTAGTTCTTTACACTTTTTTTGTCTGTAAATGAACCGAACGTTTATTAAACAGGTAAAAAGTTTGATCATGAAAAATTATTTAGTAAATAAACAAACATGAACACACTTCCCATTTGTTCATTTACGTTTGTGAACGTTCGTTTATATTACCGAATTTTAATTTATTTATTAACTGAAATGTGATTATATCAATCTCATTTTAGAATTCGTTTGTTCGTTCATGTTTGTTTAACTATTTGTGTTCAATAATGGTTGTTTTGTTTCTTTAGTCATGTTCGTTTATGTTTGTTTAGTTATGTTCGTCTATGTTCATGAATCATTCGTGTATACTATTAACGAACGAGCATGAACGAACACACTAAGTAATTAACGAACGAATACGAACAAGAATACCCTGCTTGTTTAAATATTTGTGTTCCTTATATAGGCAGCCGCCTAGGCCGCATTATAACAAATGTAATGATGTTACCAATGTTTTCCAGGTTCGTGAATTGTTAAATAATTAATGCACCTACGTTACGAAGATGTTAATATTAACATCAATCTTTGTTTTACTATGTTACATGTTTTACTTGGAACAACTATACTACATATGTTTTACAGATAAATTACGTTCATTACACGTAATAAATACAACGATGTTACAAATGTTTTACATATAGTTTTTATTTGAGGGGAGCCTAGCGCCTAGGCAGCCTCCTAGGTTGCATCATAACAAATACAACGATGTAACCAATGTTTTTAGCTTTCTTAGTTTAGTTTTTTAATTCTTTACACTTTTTTTTGGCTTGTAAATGAACCAAACGTTCAGTAAACAAGTAAAAAGTTTGTTCATCAAAGTTTATTTAGAAAATAAACTAACATGAATAATTTTATTTTAACTAAACGAACGAACATGAACACATGTCACATTTGTTCATTTATGTCTGTGAACGTTCGTTTATATTCGTTCATTTAAGTTCGTTTATATTTGTTTGTTTAGGTTCGTTTATGTTCGTTAATTTATTTTTATTAATAAATCAGTTTATTTATTTTAAAAATCGGTGATATATTTATGTTCTTTTTAAAGTAACATGCTTGTGTCATTTTTATTTTACCGGAACTTTAATGAATTTATTAATTGAAATAGGTTAATATCAATCCAAGTTTAGAATTCATTTGTTCGTTCATGTTTGATTAACTATTTGTGTTCAGTATTAGTTGTTTTGTTTCTTTAGTCATGTTCGTTTATGCATGTTTAGTTATGTTCGTTTACTTATATTCGTCTCAAGAACCATTCATGTATACTATTAACGAACAAACACACTAAGTTTCTTAACGAACGAACACGAACAAGAAAAAACTCTTCTTTTAAATGCTCGTGTTCCCTGTATAGGCAATGTCTATGCCGCATCATAACAAATGTAATGATGTTTCCAGTTTTTTTCAGATTCGTGAATTGTTAAATAGTTAATGCACCTACGTTACAAAGGTGTTACATATTAACATCAATCTTTGTTTTACTATGATACATATGTTTTACTTGAAACAACTATATTACATATGTTTTACATATAAATTATGTTCATTACATATAACAAATATAACGATGTTACCAATGTTTTACATATAGCTTTTAGTAAAGGGGCGCCTATCACTAGGCATCCTCATAGGCCGCATCATAACAAATACAATGATGTTACCAATGTTTTTTAAGTTCTTGAATTATTACAAAGTGTTAGGTCATTTTGTAATAGATTGCTTTCAAAAGTTTGTAAGTTAAATTAGGTTTTTGCTAGGTTCATTTGGCCCACAAACCTAGGCATGTAATGTAAAGGTTCGGCGAACCTATATTATTGTAATGTAGAGGTTCGTCCAGCGAACCTAAAGGTTCGTCTGGCGAACCTGTTGGTTCGGCTAGGTTCGTTTGTTTTGGTGTATATATTGCAGGTTTGTCTGTATTTTGTAGTGTGTGACTGTCACACCCCAAGCGGGCGGGCTGGATCGATGTGACAACTAGTACCTGACCGGCCGGCAAGTCCGTACTGTACGTGTACTATCAACAGTAACTATGTGTATTTACATGTGTATAAACAGTACTTGTATTAACATAATTCTAAATACAAGAAACACTTGTACGTATTTTTGTGTAAACTTAAATACCGTAAGTACAACACTCAATTGAAACATAAGTTGTGTGTATTTAAGTGAAAACTTAAGTACAGTTAACACAACAAATCACGGGAAACAACAGTGTTCAAGCGAATAACAATAACAAATCTGTTGCGATCTGATATCCATAGATGACAGGAATCAGATGGCCGACAATTCAATGTGAAAACAATGTGATAATAGGATGTTTAGTTGAGTCCGACACTGAGGAAACACAAATTGAAACAATAATTCAGTGTTGTTTCAGAATAACGAACTGACAGTGTGTTTGCGTGGGTGACGATTCACACAAACATATCTGTGAGTTTAACGTTCTGAAATAATGACTGGAAAGTAGAAAACAAAAGTCGGAAAGCAAAACCATCGTCGTGTTCGTTCGAATGACGATTCAAACGAATACGCGCGATGGTGACGCGATCCGACGAAACGAAAACGAAACACGACGTGGACGACTTTAATTTAATAAAATTGAATAAATAACATTTTACAATTTTGAAACTCATCAAATAATTAAAATAACCTTTCTTTTATTTATCACAACTAAATCACGCGTAAAATTTCGAATACGCGACGAAAACGCGAACCGAGCAACCAAAACGAACCCGAGCACCCCGGAGTATAAAAGCCTCAAATGAGGGTGTTTCTCCTCATTTTCCATCAGCCACTTCTCTCTCTAAAACCCATTCCCGAACCTTTCACTCGCACACTAGAATCCAACTTCAAATCGTCGTATCTTCTTCATTTTTCAACGAAATTGGGTGATTCTCGAACCCACGCGAAGCTCTTGATGTCCTCTACATGAAAGTACAGAAGATCCGAGCATTTATTCACTGAAAATTGAGGTACGAGGTCATGATTGTCACGGGAATTAGGGTTTTCTTATGTTTTGTCAACCCACACGAATAACCGGCCTAGGATCCTTGTAATGTCGACCTTATGCCCTCGAAACCGGTTCTGGCCTAACAGAAAAACGACAGGACTTTAGAGGTTTAGGGAAGTTCAAGGTTGAGGATGCAGGTACAGGGTTCGCGAGCTGTGTAGCAGCCGAACCCTGGTTAGTCGGAAGTGGCAACGCCGAACCCTATCAGGCCTTGGCCAAACCCTTCAAGGCTGCGAACCTGAGATTCCCGAACCCGTCATGTCAGGCGAACCCCCCATGCAACGAAGATGGTGAGATCACAGGCCAACAAGACATATAAGGCCCAGTAAGGCCAAGGAAGGCCCAGTAAGGCCAAGGAAGGCCCAGTAAGGTTAAGGTAAGTCCAATGAGTCAAGGTAGGCCCAACAAGGCAAATGTGGGCCCAATAAGGCAAGGGTAGGCCCATTGAGATCTGGGTAGGCCCAATTACAAATTCAAGGCCCAAGATAGGCCCAATTATATTCTGTGAAGCCAAGTGGACAGAAGGTAGGCCAATGAGACTAATGTAGGCCCAATTGGCCCAAATGGGTAAACTTAGGCCAATAATAGTTCAATTAGTCCAATTAATGGTAATCCGGGATCTTTGGTTCAATTTTATTAATCGAAGTGATATGTTATTGATCCAGAATAATTTATAGGAGTTAAGGTTAAGCAAAAATCAAGTCCTAAGTGTTTTAATTTAAAGGATTAGTCTACAAATTGGGATAATAGTCGATTTTGACTTCTAAAAGTCAAAATTCGAATAAGTATCAAATGGTGATTGAAATTCACGACACTTGAGGTTTTGTAACTGAAATTGCCAATCAATAATCATTATACTGATGATTACCAACGGCCACGAGGAGTTACTAAGATCATTAATGGTCGAAATTATCAAAATGGGAGTTCAATAGTTGAAACCGTTTTTAATCATCATCAAATTCGTAAAAACCATTCATAATCCACACAATTGATCTCTAACTTATCCTAGTCGGCACAATCAGAAGCTTTCCCATACAGCAATTCGAAGCAAGAAGACACGGAGGAGGGAAATTGATAGTGGGTCGGCCGAACATCAGCACACAAAGTGAGCTACATCAATTGGGAATCAAATCAAGTAAGAAATCATTCCTACACCTTCTAAAACTACCGACTAAGCATGATCCTATGCGAGATTCGATTACAAACATCAAATTGTGAGAATCCGAATGCTAGGGTTCATCATTCTTGAGGTTTTGGGAGTTTTAATTCAAACAAGATCAAAAATCAAAATTTTATATGCGGTCAGCTTCGAAATGGTATCTTAAATGAAATACATATGTTAATTTCATTTAGAGATATCGAATTTTGTGATTTTGATTTTAGGGTTCATAAGGAAAGAATGATTTGGGGGTTTCGTATTAAACGAACTTGATAATCAAATCAAAGTATATAGGAAGTTTCAGAGGGTTCCGATTAAGCTAAAACATAAATCAATTTCTGGTAATTAGATCGATTTGATGAACTTTCGGTTCTAGGGTTGGAGTTAAAAAAAAACGAATTGGGGTTCCTATTTGAATGAGTTGTATAATTAAATTAATTAGTACAGAGAGGTTCGGAATTTCTATTACAACGAAAACCCTATGAATTAAGAATCTGTGGATCATCAATTCGATTGATTTGGTGCGGGACTTAGTGAACTCGAGTTTTAACATGTTTAAACCGAATTGGGTGGGAATTTTTATGCAATACATCAAATTAAACACATGGATGAACTCGTTTGTATCTATGGAAGCAAAGCCCTATAGTTTTAATTTTGGTGGAGTTTGAATTGGACTTCGATTAGAGTCAATTGGGAAGTATTTGGGCTTGAGTGTATAAGAAAAAGGGGAGCCAGCCCATTAGTGTTTAAAAGAATTTGGAATTGAATCTGATAACGAATGCGGTGTAGATCAACTGGTTGTGGCTTGGGTGTGTGGGCTGGTAGGTCGCGGGTTCGAACCCTGACCTGGCCGGTTTTTGAAAATTAAAACTATTTTGGTTTTTTATATTGTAACTCACCCGTTATAACTCCGATTTAACCCGTTCAAGTTGCGTTGGAACCGTAACGAAATCCCGAATGTTTTAGAGTAATAAAATTCATATTTTAATCCGAAAACGAAATCGCGGATAATTACGGTTATTTAAATAAAATCAAATACGATTTTATTTAAACGATTTCAAAGGCACGCGTACGTACGTACGCACATTCTTAACACTTTAACATACGTGTGTTGATACGTATGTGATTCCAAGCACAAAACGACATTCCGAATAACTTTAGGTTATTGTTTAATCACAGATTCTTCGTAGAGGATTTTCTACGCGAGTTTAAGTACGTTTGATCATTCTGCAACCATCAAAGGTGCGTACACGGCCCCTTCTTATTTTAAACTGTTTTGGGGGAGAAAACATGTGCAACAAACTATTTTTAGATACATATCACTTGCATGAGTTAGCTGTTTACATTATGTGACAACATAGCAATTTGAAAGTCCTTACACACCTCGAACCGTTTAGTTTGCCGTAGCGCAAAGCGTGGTAGTTGGAAATAGATCTATTAGGTTTGACAAACCTCACCTGGTAGATGGGATCTACGCAGGTGTTTGACTGACCAAACACATTTTACTATTGTTGTGCTAGACAATAGTGGCAAGGCAAAAACATGTTATAGCATGGCAATTCGTCAGCTTCGGTGTCGACCACTTATGTAAATAGTTTATATGACTAGCTATCATAACTGTGCATGTGTGATTATGTTATCTACATCTTGATATTCAAACTGTTGTTTTGAACATTGTGAATACTTAAAACCTGTGTTATGCACCAACCATTGTGTTGACTTGATTTACATGTTTTCTCAGGACGCTAAGGCGCGCATTAAAGCTGGCATGGACTAGGAGATAGAGTCGCATGCATGTTTTACATTTTTACTGTTTAAGTTATACATTTGGGAATTTTGAATTTGTAATTCAACTTTTACACTTGTTATTAATTTAAACGCTTCCGCAAACTTTGAAAACTTTGATGTTATGTTTTTAAGACCAAAGTATGTTTTGAAATTCATATAAAGGTCTTCGTTATGTCTAATGATCTGAGATCCTGGTTTGTCACGTTCCCAAACGGTGTGATTCCGTTAGTTGAGAATTGGGGGTGTGACAGATTGGTATCAGAGACATTGGTTATAGCGAACTAGGTTTGCATTTGTAGACTTAGACTATGACTGTTAGACATTAGACACATATGTTTACACATACTACTTAGAAATTACATATGACATTATGTAATTGACTTGTTTACACATTCCATGGCACTGCACTTACATATGGTATTATGTAACAGGCATGGCATCATCATCAGTACCTTACATCTACATTGATGATTCCGAGGACGAGGCACCGATAGTTCCAGCACCACCGTCATCACCACCACCACCTATTCCATCTCCTCCACCATATGAGAGGGATGACTCAGATCCGGAGGAGGATCCGGAGGAGGATCCAGACAAGGATCCGGAGGAGGATCCAGAGGAGGACCCGGATGAGGATCCGGAGGAGGAGCCAGTGGAGGGCACTCAGCAGATCCCTGCTGAGGGACCTTCTACACATCCACCACCAGTATTGGATATTCCTGAGCCTAAGAGGCAAAGGACTGACGCTGAGGAGATCGCCAAACTGCGTGAGGATTTGTACGAGGCAGAAGACAGGATCGCACAAAACTCTCAGGAACTATGGGATGCTAATGAGAGGCAAGAGGAACTTGCCCATCTGGTTCATGATATGCGGGATGAGATGATTAATTTGATTGGTCGTCTTGAAGCTTCAGAGAACCGAGCCGAGATTCTGGAGGGCAGAATTGAAGCTTTGGAAGATTTAGTGGCCTCTGAGAATGAGGAAGAGGATGAAGAGGAGGAAGAGGAAGAACCAGCACCAGTTGTTGATTCTGATCCTGAATCCTCTATTGAGGATGATTGAGTTCCTTGTTTTGTTTAAACTTATTAGGAACGGGTTGTGTTCCTACATTAGATGTTTGGAAAGTTATGTTTTGATTTCAAAAGTATTGTACTCAAATCAAAATTTCTATCTATTGAAAAGCTATTATTTATTTCCAGCAGTTGTGTTGATTTATATATTACATGTTGTGTTTGTTGTTTGCTTACACATGTCACATTGGATTTTGATAACGCTCTAACATTTCTTTTAACTAGGAAGATAATGGCCAACGAGAACGTTCACATGACAGTTGCTGAGCTCAACGAGCTAATCAATAACAGAGTCGCAGAGGCAATCGCACAATATGCTCAGACACACACCACAGGGCCACAGGGTCCGGCGGGGGGACTGGTTAACCCACAGTTATGCACGTTCAAGATGTTCTTGAACTGTAAACCACACAACTTCAAAGGGTCGGAGGGGGCCATAGGACTCCTTCGATGGATTGAAAAGGCAGAATCTGTGTTCGAGATGTGCAACTGCCCTGACGAAAGCAAGGTGAAGTTTGCTACGGGAACATTGGAGGGTCCAGCACTAACTTGGTGGAACTCAAATGTTCAGACCTTGGGATTGGGTGAGGCTAATGCCTTGACCTGGAATGGCTTCAAAACTTTACTGCAAGAGGATTACTGTCCTCGCAGTGAGATGCAAAAGATGGAGGAGGAGTATTGGCACCTTAAGATGGAGGGGTCAAATATTGAAGAGTACACGACCCGGTCACATGAATTGGCCAGACTTCTACCACACATGGCTACTCCAGCCAGCAAGTGGATTGAAAGATACATTGGAGGACTAGTGCCTCAGATTCAGGGGTTGGTTACTTCAGCAAATCCCACCACCATTCAACAAGCTGTTCGTTTAGCGCATCAGCTTACTGATCAGGCAGTATTACAGGGGACTCTGCCTAAACGAACATCTGCTACCAAGGTGGGAGACCATAAAAGAAAGTGGGAAGGTAACAACTCCAAAGGTCACAACCAACAATCATATTAGCAAAACCGGAAGCAAGACTCAAACAAGTCTTATCATATAATTCAAGCAGTGGTCAGCAATCGTCATCATCGGGGGGTTATATTGGTAAACACCCCAAGTGCAACAGGTGTGGGTATCATCATGCAGGTAATCAGTGTGATAGAGCTAAGTGCCAAAGGTGTGGCAAGATTGGACATGCGGCTAAGGATTGTCGCGGGGAGCTACAGAACAACCACAACAACCAGAATAATAACCAGAACAACGCACAGAAGGGTTGTTTTGAGTGTGGCAAAATGGGGCATTTTAAGAAGGATTGCCCACAACTCAAGAAAGGCGGGGAGAATAATAATGCAAATGGCAATGGCAACGGCAATGGTAATTGCACCAACAACAACAATAACAATAACAACAACAACAATGGTGCTAGGGGCAGGGCGTTTGTGATTGGAGGACGTCAAGCACGGGAGGATCCCAACATTGTTACGGGTACGTTCCTCTTAAATAATCACTATGCCTCTATGTTATTTGACACTGGTGCCGATCGGAGTTTTGTATCTAGTTCACTTGCTAAGTTGCTAAATGTTAGTCCCACTGCCTTAGATAGTCCGTACACTGTGGAATTAGCTGATGGTAAGTTAATAGTAGTTGAACAAATCTTTAAGGGATGTATGCTTGATTTGATGGGTCAGACATTGGAAATTGATATTATGCCTATCACTTTAGGTAGTTTTGATGTAGTTATTGGCATGGACTGGTTGTCCAAAAACCAGGCTGAAATCGTATGCCATGAAAAGATCGTTCGTATACCTCTTCCGCAGGGAGAGACATTGTATGTACAAGGCGAGAAGAGCAGTACGCCACTGCGTCTCATATCTTGTATGAAAACACACAAATGTCTGCGGAAAGGTCATACGGCAGTTATAGCACTTATAACTGAAAAGCCGGTAGCTGAGAAGAAGATTGAAGATATACCAGTAGTTTGTGAATTTCCGGAGGTATTTCCAGAAGACTTGCCGGGATTACCGCCTATCAGACAGGTGGAATTCCGAATCGACCTTACACCAGATGCAGCACCGATAGCTAGGGCGCCTTATCGACTTGCACCGTCGGAGATGCAAGAGTTATCCACACAATTGCAAGAGTTGTTGGATAAGGGTTTCATACGACCTAGTTTTTCACCGTGGGGAGCTCCAGTTTTGTTTGTCAAGAAGAAGGACGGGACATTCCGTATGTGTATCGATTACCGGGAATTGAACAAGGTTACTATCAAGAACCGGTATCCGTTACCCAGAATTGACGATCTGTTTGATCAGTTGCAAGGTTCGAGTTACTACTCGAAGATTGATCTCAGGTCTGGTTATCATCAACTAAGAGTCCAGGAGGAGGATATTCCAAAGACAGCATTCAGGACGCGCTATGGCCATTATGAGTTCTTGGTCATGCCATTTGGGTTGACAAACGCTCCAGCTGTATTCATGGATCTCATGAATTGTGTTTGTAAACCTTATCTTGATAAGTTTGTCATTGTTTTCATCGATGACATTCTCATCTATTCACAATCTGAGGAGGAACACGCTGAACATCTTCGATTACTATTGGAATTATTGAAACAGGAACAACTGTACGCTAAGTTCTCGAAATGTGATTTCTGGATGCGAGAAGTACAATTCTTGGGGCATATAGTTAATGAACAGGGTATACATGTTGATCCAACGAAGATTGAAGCGATTAAGAATTGGGAAGCGCCAAAGACCCCTACCGAGGTACGACAATTCCTTGGTTTGGCGGGTTATTATCGACGATTCATTGAGGGTTTCTCAAAGATCGCTCAACCACTTACAGCTCTTACGCACAAGGGAACGAAGTATAACTGGACGGATAAACAGGAAACTGCATTCCAGTTACTGAAACAGAAACTCTGCAGTGCACCAATTTTGTCCTTACCGGAAGGGACGGAAGACTTTGTGGTGTATTGTGATGCATCTGCACAAGGTTTGGGATGTGTGTTGATGCAACGTGATAAAGTGATTGCTTATGCTTCCCGACAACTACGAACACACGAAAAGAATTACACTACTCATGACTTAGAGTTAGGAGCAGTGGTTTTTGCTTTGAAGATTTGGAGGCATTATCTGTATGGAACTAAGTGTACTATTTACACTGATCATAAGAGTTTGCAACATATCTTTGATCAGAAGGAGCTTAATATGAGGCAACGACGATGGGTTGAGTTGTTGAACGACTACGAATGCGCGATTAAGTATCATCCGGGAAAAGCTAATGTAGTAGCTGACGCTCTGAGCAGAAAAACACAACAGGAACAAGACGGGTTCGCGCACTTATGATGACAATACATACTGACTTACCTGACAAGGTACGCAGTGCTCAGATCGAGGCCTTGAAAACGGAAAACTTGGTACAGGAATCATTACGAGGAATGGAAACACAGTTGGATGTCAAGTCTGATGGAATTCGTTATTTCATTGATCGACTGTGGATACCTTTGTATGGAGGTTTAAGGGAACTCGTGATGGATGAAGCACACAAGTCCAGATACTCAGTCCATCCGGGATCAGACAAGATGTATAATGACTTGAAGGCACTGTATTGGTGGCCTCACATGAAAGCTGATATTACTAAGTACGTTAGCAAATGTTTGACTTGTTCGAAAGTCAAAGTTGAATATCAGAAGCCATCTGGTTTACTGCAGCAACCAGAGATACCGATGTGGAAATGGGAACAGATTTTGATGGACTTTATTACTAAGTTACCCCGTACACCGAGTGGTTGTGATACGATATGGGTAATTGTTGATCGATTAACGAAATCTGCACATTTCTTAGCAATCAAGGAAACTGATAAGATGGAGAAATTGACTCGCATTTACATCAAGGAAGTGGTAGCACGGCATGGCGTGCCAATCTCTATCATATCAGATCGGGATGCCCGATTTACTTCCAACTTTTGGAAATCACTTCATAAGTCATTGGGGACTCGCTTGGATATGAGTACCGCCTATCATCCACAGACCGACGGTCAAAGTGAACGAACGATTGAAACGCTCGAGGATATGTTACGAGCTTGTGTAATTGACTTTGGTGATAGCTGGGAGAATCATTTACCGTTAGTGGAATTCTCTTACAACAATAGTTATCATACAAGTATTCAAGCAGCACCGTTTGAAGCTTTGTATGGTCGCAAATGTCGTTCACCAGTTTGCTGGGCTGAAATTGGTGACAGTCAGATAACAGGTCCTGAACTAGTGCACGAGACGACAGAGAAGATAGTTCAAATCCGGAACCGTATGGCAGCGGCCCGGGATCGACAGAAGAGTTATGCTGACAAACGACGTAAACCGTTGGAATTTCAAGTAGGAGACCGAGTTCTACTAAAAGTATCACCTTGGAAAGGTGTGATACGATTCGGCAAACGCGGAAAGCTTAGTCCACGCTACGTAGGACCTTTTGAGATCCTGAAAAGGATTGGTCCGGTTGCGTATCAACTCAAATTACCAGATGAACTCAGTGGAGTTCATGATGTCTTTCACATATCGAACTTAAAGAAATGTCTTTCTGATGAGACATTGATTGTACCGTTGGAAGAAATACAAGTAGATGAACAGTTGCGATTCATTGAAGAACCAGCAGAAATCATGGATCGGGAGGTCAAACAACTTAAGCAAAGCAAGATTCCGATAGTCAAAGTTCGATGGAATTCAAGACGTGGTCCTGAATTCACATGGGAACGGGAAGACCAAATGATGAAGAAGTATCCTCATCTATTCAAAACAACTACAAACACTGAGAGCGCACGTTAAATTTCGGGACGAAATTTCCTTCAACAAGGGGATGACGTGATGCTTCACACATCAACACTGCAAAAGTCAAACTGTAAGCACAGACATTTTATTCAATTGGTTTTGTTACAAACATTTGTGCTACATTACATTTTATATATTTTATGTGCTACATTTCATATGTTACATGTTATGGTAGTACATGCATGATTAGTTACACACATTTTGCTATGTGCGGGGTTACATAGTACAAACAATTATAGACACTCACTATGTGTGAGGTTACACAACACAGTATGATCAAACACAAACAGTCGCAGTTAGGTGAACTAACTAGTGTACACGCAAACAGTCACATTTAACGATCACATTTAGTTGTGATGTTGCAAGCATTAGGCTTTGTGTGTGAGTACACACAAGCACACGGAATGATCAAATCACACTAACACGTACGATTTAAACTCGTAAGTAGTTTCCTAACTACTCCTAACACTTACTAATTTTCGGGACGAAAATTCCTTCAACAAGGGGATGATGTGACAATCCGACTTTTCGGATTAACCTTGTTAACTGAAGATGGTGAGATCACAGGCCAACAAGACATATAAGGCCCAGTAAGGCCAAGGAAGGCCCAGTAAGGCCAAGGAAGGCCCAGTAAGGTTAAGGTAAGTCCAATGAGTCAAGGTAGGCCCAACAAGGCAAATGTGAGCCCAATAAGGCAAGGGTAGGCCCATTGAGATCTAGGGAGGCCCAATTACAAATTCAAGGCCCAAGATAGGCCCAATTATATTCTGTAAGGCCAAGTGGACAGAAGGTAGGCCAATGAGACTAATGTAGCCCCAATTGGCCCAAATGGGTAAACTTAGGCCAATAATAGTTCAATTAGTCCAATTAATGGTAATCCGGGATCTTTGGTTCAATTTTATTAATCGAAGTGATATGTTATTGATCCAGAATAATTTATAGGAGTTAAGGTTAAGCAAAAATCAAGTCCTAAGTGTTTTAATTTAAAGGATTAGTCTACAAATTGGGATAATAGTCGATTTTGACTTCTAAAAGTCAAAATTCGAATAAGTATCAAATGGTGATTGAAATTCACGACACTTGAGGTTTTGTAACTGAAATTGCCAATCAATAATCATTATACTGATGATTACCAACGGCCACGAGGAGTTACTAAGATCATTAATGGTCGAAATTATCAAAATGGGAGTTCAATAGTTGAAACCGTTTTTAATCATCATCAAATTCGTAAAAACCATTCATAATCCACACAATTGATCTCTAACTTATCCTAGTCGGCACAATCAGAAGCTTTCCCATACAGCAATTCGAAGCAAGAAGACACGGAGGAGGGAAATTGATAGTGGGTCGGCCGAACATCAGCACACAAAGTGAGCTACATCAATTGGGGATCAAATCAAGTAAGAAATCATTCCTACACCTTCTAAAACTACCGACTAAGCATGATCCTATGCGAGATTCGATTACAAACATCAAATTGTGAGAATCCGAATGCTAGGGTTCATCATTCTTGAGGTTTTGGGGGTTTTAATTCAAACAAGATCAAAAATCAAAATTTTATATGCGGTCAGCTTCGAAATGGTATCTTAAATGAAATACATATGTTAATTTCATTTAGAGATATCGAATTTTGTGATTTTGATTTTAGGGTTCATAAGGAAAGAATGATTTGGGGGTTTCGTATTAAACGAACTTGATAATCGAATCAAAGTATATAGGAAGTTTCAGAGGGTTCCAATTAAGCTAAAACATAAATCAATTTCTGGTAATTAGATCGATTTGATGAACTTTCGGTTCTAGGGTTGGAGTTAAAAAAAACGAATTGGGGTTCCTATTTGAATGAGTTGTATAATTAAATTAATTAGTACAGAGAGGTTCGGAATTTCTATTACAACGAAAACCCTATGAATTAAAAATCTGTGGATCATCAATTCGATTGATTTGGTGCGGGACTTAGTGAACTCGAGTTTTAACATGTTTAAACCGAATTGGGTGGGAATTTTTATGCAATACATCAAATTAAACACATGGATGAACTCGTTTGTATCTATGGAAGCAAAGCCCTATAGTTTTAATTTTGGTGGAGTTTGAATTGGACTTCGATTAGAGTCAATTGGGAAGTATTTGGGCTTGAGTGTATAAGAAAAAGGGGAGCCGGCCCATTAGTGTTTAAAAGAATTTGGAATTGAATCTGATAACGAATGCGGTGTAGATCAACTGGTTGTGGCTTGGTGTGTGGGCTGGTAGGTCGCGGGTTCGAACCCTGACCTGGCCGGTTTTTGAAAATTAAAACTATTTTGGTTTTTTATATTGTAACTCACCCGTTATAACTCCGATTTAACCCGTTCAAGTTGCGTTGGAACCGTAACGAAATCCCGAATGTTTTAGAGTAATAAAATTCATATTTTAATCCGAAAACGAAATCGCGGATAATTACGGTTATTTAAATAAAATCAAATACGATTTTATTTAAACGATTTCAAAGGCACGCGTACGTACGTACGCACATTCTTAACACTTTAACATACGTGTGTTGATACGTATGTGATTCCAAGCACAAAACGACATTCCGAATAACTTTAGGTTATTGTTTAATCACAGATTCTTCGTAGAGGATTTTCTACGCGAGTTTAAGTACGTTTTATCATTCTGCAACCATCAAAGGTGCGTACACGGCCCCTTCTTATTTTAAACTGTTTTGGGGGAGAAAACATGTGCAACAAACTATTTTTAGATACATATCACTTGCATGAGTTAGCTGTTTACATTATGTGACAACATAGCAATTTGAAAGTCCTTACACACCTCGAACCGTTTAGTTTGCCGTAGCGCAAAGCGTGGTAGTTGGAAATAGATCTATTAGGTTTGACAAAACTCACCTGGTAGATGGGATCTACGCAGGTGTTTGACTGACCAAACACATTTTACTATTGTTGTGCTAGACAATAGTGGCAAGGCAAAAACATGCTATAGCATGGCAATTCGTCAGCTTCGGTGTCGACCACTTATGTAAATAGTTTATATGACTAGCTATCATAACTGTGCATGTGTGATTATGTTATCTACATCTTGATATTCAAACTGTTGTTTTGAACATTGTGAATACTTAAAACCTGTGTTATGCACCAACCATTGTGTTGACTTGATTTACATGTTTTCTCAGGACGCTAAGGCGCGCATTAAAGCTGGCATGGACTAGGAGATAGAGTCGCATGCATGTTTTACATTTTTACTGTTTAAGTTATACATTTGGGAATTTTGAATTTGTAATTCAACTTTTACACTTGTTATTATTTTAAACGCTTCCGCAAACTTTGAAAACTTTGATGTTATGTTTTTAAGACCAAAGTATGTTTTGAAATTCATATAGAGGTCTTCGTTATGTCTAATGATCTGAGATCCTGGTTTGTCACGTTCCCAAACGGTGTGATTCCGTTAGTTGAGAATTGGGGGTGTGACAGATGCGAACCACTTAAGCATGGGACGAACCTTCATTGCCGAACCCTTGTAGCGAACCTAGCCGTTCCCCTGGCCGAACCTTACTGTGTTGCCTTGACCGAACCTTAGGTGAGCCATAACCTAAGCTGCGAACCAATTGCCAAGTTCACCGAACCTTTGTAAGTCTCTGGCCGAACCTTCCCAAGCAACGAACCCATCGGACGAGTTGAACCTTAGCCGAACACTCCATTGTTGAATACGCATATCTTCGGCTAATTGTTGCTGCATTGGCCCAACTCTAGCATCCTGATTAGT
Source organism: Mikania micrantha (assembly GCA_009363875.1). Taxonomy (NCBI): domain Eukaryota; kingdom Viridiplantae; phylum Streptophyta; class Magnoliopsida; order Asterales; family Asteraceae; genus Mikania; species Mikania micrantha. The sequence goes on along the minus strand of CM018691.1, from coordinate 48,274,541 downwards.
GACAAACGATCAACTTAATGCATCTAGGCCCAAATCACACAAAAGCACATGGCCCAATTACTCGGCCCATGTCTTAAACCATCGACCCAATTAGAACATATTCGACCCAATGACTATTGGTTTGATCCCTTACATAACCGGCCCAAGGCCCAACCAACTGTTCGGCCCACAAGTTATCTAATCATCCACCTATTTGGCTCAATATATGATAATTGACCACATAACCTAACCGGGCCATGGCATTTAAACAGCCCAATCATTTGGTCTAAGCCATACCCACTCGGCCCATGAGAGCTCATGGGGTCCATGACCAACCTAAGTGACACACGCACATCACGGTCCAAATGATTATACGGCCCGCTTTCGTGCACTTAACCCAACATGAGGTCCATAAGTTTTAAATTGCAACTAATTCAAAAGAACCAATTGGTTAAGGATGTTCTACATGATTTGAGAAATACATAATAAAATCATTAACCCAGTAACTTAGCTAAACCTAATGGGAAAAGTGTTGTTGAGTTTATAACAACTAAGCGAGGCTGAATAATGAACAAGGCTTGTGAGTGTTAGCCAAATTAAGGCTAACAAAAACACACACCCAAACACGTATTTAAGACTTATACTTATAAGTTACAACAACATGAAATCAATACAGGATCATGAAAACACCACAAATACAATCAAGGAGCGCGTTCATTTTCTCTTAAGCTAAGTCAACCACTTCAATACCAGGTGAGTTCATATACCCCTTTTACTTTAATCTTACTGATTTTAAACTCTCGGGGCTGAGAAACATGCTTACTTTTACTTGTTTAAAAGTTTTGCTTAACATATTGCCTATGCTTTGATTTAGATAATATTAAACTGCTTATTATCGCCTATCATTGCATGCTTGTATGATCATGAGATAACAGGGAAACTTAGATGAATATGATAATATAATTTCATAGTTCATCAACACACTAGAATAACATTGTTGTAAGATTTTATCTCACAACACTTAGTCATTCCTACATGAGCAAACAATGAGACAATTCATACACAACAGACAATGAGAACGATTACAGTGAAACTTGATGACACTACACTACACATGGATGATTAGAAGATAAGATATCTTCTAAATAACATTCCACATTATAATTGGCTAAGTGTGATAAGTCAAGTACTTATAACACTTAGTTACAACTTAAAAACATACTATGCGATAGTATGAACGCATTTATCAATCCACCACCTGAGCGGATTAAGGGTGGCAAGACTAGTTCTTACCACGGCTTAATGGCAACATGGTGAACATATGGATCATTTAGAATGATAATCATGATAACGTATCTTCATGATAACAATATCATTCTCACATCGGTTGACATAACGTAATAAGACAAGTTCTTATTCAATTTTGTTAACTACATTGAGATCACACGGCGGGATAGAGGTAAATCGGATGCATTGTAGTCTGATTACGTGAGGATCACAATGGATTCCTTTTAGGCTCTATACGTTGCATTGAGAATACATTACAAAGGGTTAATTAACACTTTTATTGATTAAAAGTGTATCAACAGTTAACCTACGAGACTCAGAACAATATAAGGAACAGATTGAATAAATCTAATATCCTTAATACATATAATAGTTATCAATACTTCGGTTTGATGACAACAACTCTTTATTATAGTAATTCAATACATGATATTACAGGTGATAAACAATGAGATGAACAAGTGGGAATTGAGATGGAAATCAATAGTTGTGTTGCAAGAAGTGTGGAGTTCTAGTAGTGATGTGATGGGATGTTGGCTAGGGCTTAGTTCCCTTACATATGCCCTATATATAAGCATCACTACTAGGATGATATAATACTTGTAAATATAACTATTGAGAAGCCATTGGGTGAACAAAGGCAACAAACGACATACAAGTAACATTATAAACATTGTGATTGTGCATGTGAATGAGTCAAGGTTTTCAGTTAACATACTTATGAACTCACCAACCTAGTGTTGACTTTGTTTAAATGCATGTTTTCTCAGGTGACGAACAGGTGTAGGTACTTACATGCAAGGATTAAGCTAGTGGACTTTTAGAAGCCCTAGCTACTTTTGATGTTGCATACTTTTGATGACTAAACTATGAATCATCTTTAGTATGTCTTGTACAGATACAAGATATAGTTACATTGATTCTTTTTGGTATATTTACTTGATTTAATTATGAATGATACATTGTAATTAAATCTTGTAATTCTATATCATGGATGTGTTAGCATTTCTTATTTATTTATCATATGCTATGTAAACAATCTAATCATTTGATTATCACTCACGATATCGTGCCCCGGGAACCTTCCGCCCGACGGGAAAACCCGATCCGTTCCTGCCGGCTCGGGGTGTGACAGATTGGTATCAGAGCCATGGTTATAGAGAAATATAGGTCATAATACTTAAGCTGTTTGGCCTGGACTATAACCTAGGGACCCTCATATAGAGATCACGTGACATAGGATTTTATTTGCATGTGTCTTCTGCATCTGATCGCTGCACTAACCGACTTCTTTTCGGTTATGATCAGAATGCCGCCGAGAAGACCACCAGCTTTATTGCCACCACCACAGGATTCTGCTCCTCATTCTTCTACACCGACACCGCCTGACTCTCCTATACAACCACCTCCACCTCCTCCTCCACCACCACCAGTTCATCAACTGGATCCTGCTACCATTGCACTGGCCACACTGTTGACCAGTTAGTTGAGGGATGTGATTCCCAAGATGATGAACAGGATCAACACCAACAACAGTAACAATGTTGCCAACTCATCTGGAGAAGGCAGCGGCAATACCAGACAGCAACAGGACTATTCCTACAAGAACTTTGTGGGATGCAAGCCATTGAGCTTTAGTGGCAGCGAGGGAGCCGTCGGATTGATCCAATGGATCGAAAAGATAGAAACAACACTGGAGATCAGCAACTGCCCGGAACAGTATAGGGTAAAGTATGATGTGGGATCATTTCACAAACGAGCGTTAACTTGGTGGAACGCTCAGGTTAATGCCAGAGGCAGGGATGAGGCCTTGTCAATGCCTTGGGATGACTTCAAGGCATTACTGCGGGCAGAGTTTTGCCCAAGGAACGAAATCAAGAAGGTTGAGACTGAATTACTCAATCTTGTTATGATTGGTGCTGTGCATCTGGCCTACACCACCAGATTTCACGAGCTGGCATCATTGGCACCGGATATAGTGCCCACACTGGAAAAGAGAATTGAACGGTATATCGGAGGATTACTGGCCTGTATGCAAGGATTTATCCTTGCTGCTCATCCAACAACCATGGAAATGGCTGTTACTCTGTCATCAACAATGACAGATGTGATGGTTGCCTCTGCGGCAATCAAGAAAGAGGCTGACTCAGCCAAAGCTGGAACTTCCAAGAAGTCGGACAAATGTCCGGCTAAGAAACAAAAGGTAGCTAGAAACTTTGCTACCACCACTCAAGCCCCAATGCTCAGCTAGCCACCACCACTGCAGATCAGAAAGCCATACACTGGCACTGCACCTTTGTGCAACTCATGTCAGTATCATCACCTACCAAACATCCCGTGCAGACACTGCACCAACTGTGGGAGATTTGGTCACACAGTAAACCACTGCAGGAGCCCGAGGGCTCAGAACAGAAACAACAATGCAGCCACTGCTGCTGCTAATAACAGGTCCTGCTACAAGTGTGGCGAACCTGGTCATTTTTCGAAGGATTGTCCCAAGAGAGCTCAACCAAGGGCTCAAGCAGCAAGAGGAAGAGCATTTCAAATAGGAGCTGCTGATGGTAGACAGGACCCAAACGTGATCACGGGTACATTTCTCTTATCTTACTTCTATGCATCCATATTATTTGACACTGGTGCGGATCAGAGTTTTATCTCATCCGACTTTGCATGCCATCTTAATTATGTTGAGGAATTGTTAGACTCCCCTTACACTACTGAGATAGCAAATGGCAAACAAATCACAGTAGACACAGTACTTAGGAATTGCCCATTAACACTTGCTGATCACAAATTTTCCATCGACTTGATACCGATGGAGCTGGGAAGTTTCGACATCATCGGAATGGACTGGTTATCTCTTAACCGAGTTGAGTTCATCTGTTCCGATAAACTACTACGCATTCCAGTGGAGAACAATGAGATATTGGAGATTCGTGGAGACCAAGCAAAACGCAGTGTCAAGATAATATCGTGCATGAAGGCTCGCAAGTACCTCAGAAAACAATGCGTCGCATTTCTAGCTCACGTGATCGAGAAAGACAAGAAGAAAATCAAGATTCAAGACGTGCCAATTGTGAAAGACTATGCGGACGTGTTTCCAGATGATTTACCAGGACTACCACCCGAGAGATTGGTGCAGTTTCGAATCGATTCGATTCCGGGAGCGACTCCTATAGCCAAGTCTCCATACAGACTCGCACCATCAGAAATGCAGGAGTTGTCCAACCAATTACAAGAGCTACTTGACAAAGGATTCATCCGACCGAGCTTTTCCCCGTGGGGAGCTCCTGTTCTTTTTGTCAAGAAAAAGGATGGATCGTTCAGGATGTGTATAGATTACAGAGAGCTCAACAAACTCACCATCAAGAATCGGTACCCGTTGTCGAGGATTGATGATCTGTTTGATCAATTACAGGGAGCACAGTACTTTTCAAAGATAGACCTGAGATCAGGCTATCATCAGCTCCGGATTCAAGAGGAAGACATACCAAAGATGGCATTTCGTACCCGATATGGTCACTAAGAGTTCATAGTGATGCCATTCGGACTGATGAACGCACCGGCTGTGTTCATGGATCTGATGAATAGGGTGTGCAAGCCGTACTTAGATCAGTTTGTTATTGTCTTCATTGATGATATACTGATTTATTCAAAGAACGAGAAGGAACATGAGCAACACCTCAAGACAGTCTTGGAACTTCTGAAAGAATAACGACTCTATGTCAAATTCTCCAAGTGCGAATTCTGGTTAGGAGAAGTTCAGTTCTTGGGCCACGTGATTAATAGTAATGGTATTCACGTTGATCCTGCCAAGATTAAAGCAATTAAGAACTGGGATATGCCTACAACACCGACAGAAATTCGATCATTCTTGGGATTGGCAGGTTATTACAGGAGATTCATCTCGAATTTCTCTAAGTTAGCATTGCCTCTCACCAAGCTCACACAGAAGTCTGAACCTTTTGTGTGGACACATAAACTAGAGGAGGCATTCCAGATACTGAAACAAAGATTGTGCAATGCTCCAATCTTAACACTCCTAGAGGGCAATGATGACTTTGTAGTTTATTGTGATGCTTCCCATCAGGGACTCGGATGTGTTTTGATGCAACGAGACAAAGTCATTGCCTATGCCTCAAGACAACTGAAGATACACGAGAAGAATTACATGACACATGACTTAGAACTGGGAGCTGTTGTCTTTGCTTTAAAGATTTGGAGACACTACCTTTATGGTACCAAATGCACTATCTTCACAAATCACAAGAGTTTACAGCACATATTTGATCAGAATGAGCTTAACATGATACAGATACGTTGGGTTGAGCTCCTGAATGATTACGATTGTGTGATCAAATACCATCCGGGCAAAGCAAATGTAGTTGCAGATGCTTTGAGTCGGAAGGAAAGAGTCAAACCCTTGCGCGTTCGAGCAACGTGAATGACTGTGCAAACAAGTTTGAGAGATCAAATTCTAAAAGCACAACAAGACGTAGTGGCAAGAGACAATTTGAAACAAGAGCTCGACTGTGGAGCGGAGAAACTTTTTGTGCCAAAACAAGATGGAGTTATCTATTATATGGATCGTGTTTGGATTCTAGCAGTAGATGAACTTCGAACACTCATACTTGATGAGGCACACAAGGCACGTTATTCAGTTCATCCTGGTGCCGATAAGATGTACCAAGGTCTTCGGTCATTTTATTGGTGGCCGGGTATGAAGAAAGATATTGCCACTTATGTTGGCAAATGTATTACATGTGCCAAAGTCAAAGCTGAACACCAGAAACCTTCAGGTTTGCTGGAACAACCAGAGATACCACAATGGAAGTGGGAACAAATAGCTATGGATTTTATTACCAAGCTACCCCGCACTTCCAGCGGATACGATTCTATTTGGGTCATCATTGATAGATTAACCAAGTCCGCACATTTCTTGCCAATCAGAGAGACATACAAGATGGAGAAACTAGCGAGACTATACATTGATGAAATAGTAGTGAGGCACGGAGTGCCATTGTCTATTATTTCAGACCGGGACAGTCGATTTACTTCGCGGTTCTGGCAATCATTGCAACAATCCATAGGGACAAGTGTTAACTTGAGCACTGCTTATCATCCACAAACGGATGGACAAAGCGAGCGCACTATTCAAACCCTAGAGGATATGTTGAGAACATGCATCCTAGACTTCGGTGGAAGTTGGGATACTCACCTACCACTCATTGAGTTCTCCTACAATAATAGCTACCACAGCAGCATTGGATGTGCTCCATTTGAAGCACTTTATGGTAGAAAATGTCGATCTCCAATTTGTTGGACCGAAGTGGGAGACAATAGAATAACTGGGCCTGAACTTATTCAGGAAACTACTGATAAGATAGCCCAGATACGACAGAGATTACAAGCAACACGTAGCCGCCAAAAGAGTTATGCCAACAAAAGGCGTAAGCCTTTGGAATTCGATGTGGGTGACCGAGTTATGTTGAAAGTGTCCCCGTGGAAAGGCGTAGTTCGGTTTGGGGCTAAAGGCAAGCTAGTACCTAGGTATGTCGGACCGCTTGAGATTACTCAACGCATAGCTCCTATGGCTTACAGACTTAGACTCCCTGATGAAATCAGCGGAGTACATGATGTGTTTCATGTATCAAATCTCATGAGGTGCTTAGCAGACGAAACATTGATCATACCATTGGAAGAGATACAAGTTGATGAGCAACTACATTTCATTGAAAAACCTGTAGAGATTATGGAACGTGAAGTTAAGAAACTGAAACGAAGCAGTATCCCTATTGTAAAGGTTCGATGGAACTCCAAGCATGGACCAGAATTTACTTGGGAGCGCGAGGACAACATGAAGACTAAGTATCCCCACCTGTTCGAGAAGTAAAGCTCGACCTTTATGCTTAAATTTCGGGACGAAATTATTTTTAACAAGGGGAGACTGTGACAACTAGTACCTAACCGGCCTAGGATCCTTGTAATGTCGACCTTATGCCCTCGAAAACCGGTTCTGGCCAAACAGCAAAACGACAAGATTTCAGAGGTTTAGGGAAGTTCAAGGTTGAGGATGCAGGTACAGGGTTCGCGAGCTGTGTAGCAGCCGAACCCTGGTTAGTCGGAAGTGGCAACGCCGAACCCTATCAGGCCTTGGCCGAACCCTTCATGGCTGTGAACCTGTGATTCCCGAACATGTCATGTCAGGTGAACCCCCCATGCAACGAACCTTCATGATTAAGTGTATAACCCATGTGTACACCGAACCTACCGTGCATGGGATTATCTCAGACGAACCCTTGTGCATGTCACGAACTTTCCAGACTCAGACTCTGTGAACCTAGGTCCATCCGCCAACAACGAACCCTGATGCGAACCACTTAAGCATGGGACGAACCTTCATTGCCGAACCCTTGTAGCGAACCTAGCCGTTCCCCTGGCCGAACCTTACTGTGTTGCCTTGACCGAACCTTAGGTGAGCCATAAACTAAGATGCGAACCAATTGCCAAGTTCACCGAACCTTTGTAAGTCTCTGGCCGAACCTTCCCAAGAAACGAACCCATCGGACGAGTTGAACCTTAGCCGAACACTCCACTGTTGAATACGCATATCTTCGGCTAATTGTTGCTGCATTGGCCCAACTCTAGCATCCTGATTAGTGACAAACGATCAACTTAATGCATCTAGGCCCAAATCACACAAAAGCACATGGCCCAATTACTCGGCCCATGTCTTAAACCATCGACCCAATTAGAACATATTCGACCCAATGACTATTGGTTTGATCCCTTACATAACCGGCCCAAGGTCCAACCAACTGTTCGGCCCACAAGTTATCTAATCATCCACCTATTTGGCTCAACATATGATAATTGACCACATAACCTAACCGGCCCATGGCATTTAAACAGCCCAATCATTTGGTCTAAGCCATACCCACTCGGCCCATGAGAGCTCATGGGGTCCATGACCAACCTAAGTGACACACGCACATCACGGTCCAAATGATTATACGGCCCGCTTTCGTGCACTTAACCCAACATGAGGTCCATAAGTTTTAAATTGCAACTAATTCAAAAGAACCAATTGCTTAAGGATGTTGTACATGATGTGAGAAATACATAATAAAATCATTAACCCAGTAACTTAGCTAAACCTAATGGGATAAGTGTTGTTGAGTTTATAACAACTAAGCGAGGCCGAATAATGAACAAGGCTTGTGAGTGTTAGCCAAATTAAGGCTAACACAAACACACACCCAAACACGTATTTAAGACTTATACTTATAAGTTACAACAACATGAAATCAATACAGGATCGTGAAAACACCACAAATACAATCAAGGAGCGCGTTCATTTTCTCTTAAGCTAAGTCAACCACTTCAATACCAGGTGAGTTCATATGCCCCTTTTACATTAATCTTACTGATTTTAAACTCTCGGGGCTGAGAAACATGCTTACTTTTACTTGTTTAAAAGTTTTGCTTAACATATTGCCTATGCTTTGATTTAGATAATATTAAACTGCTTATTATCGCCTATCATTGCATGTTTGTATGATCATGAGATAACAGGGAAACTTAGATGAATATGATAATATAATTTCATAGTTCATCAACACACTAGAATAACATTGTTGTAATATTTTATCTCACAACACTTAGTCATTCCTACATGAGCAAACAATGAGACAATTCATACACAACAGACAATGAGAACGATTACAGTGAAACTTGATGACACTACACTACACATGGATGATTAGAAGATAAGATATCTTCTAAATATCATTCCACATTATAATTGGCTAAGTGTGATAAGTCAAGTACTTATAACACTTAGTTACAACTTAAAAACATACTATGCGATAGTATGAACGCATTTATCAATCCACCACCTGAGCGGATTAAGGGTGGCAAGACTAGTTCTTACCACGGCTTAATGGCAACATGGTGAACATATGGATCATTTAGAATGATAATCATGATAACGTATCTTCATGATAACAATATCATTCTCACATCGGTTGACATAACGTAATAAGACAAGTTCTTATCCAATTTTGTTAACTACATTGAGATCACACGGCAGGATAGAGGTAAATCGGATGCATTGTAGTCTGATTACGTGATGATCACAATGGATTCCTTTTAGGCTCTATACGTTGCATTGAGAATACATTACAAAGGGTTAATTAACACTTTTATTGATTAAAAGTGTATCAACAGTTAACCTACGAGACTCAGAACAATATAAGGAACAGATTGAATAAATCTAATATCCTTAATACATATAATAGTTATCAATACTTCGGTTTGATGAAAACAACTCTTTATTATAGTAAACAATACATGATATTACAGGTGATAAACAATGAGATGAACAAGTGGGAATTGAGATGGAAATGAATAGTTGTGTTGCAAGAAGTGTGGAGTTCTAGTAGTGATGTGATGGGATGTTGGCTAGGGCTTAGTTCCCTTACATATGCCCTATATATAAGAATCACTACTAGGATGATATAATACTTGTAAATATAACTATTGAGAAGCCATTGGGTGAACAAAGGAAACAAACGACATACAAGTAACATTATAAACATTGTGATTGTGCATGTGAATGAGTCAAGGTTTTCAGTTAACATACTTATGAACTCACCAACCTAGTGTTGACTTTGTTTAAATGCATGTTTTCTCAGGTGACGAACAGGTGTAGGTACTTACATGCAAGGATTAAGCTAGTGGACTTTTAGAAGCCCTAGCTACTTTTGATGTTGCATACTTTTGATGACTAAACTATGAATCATCTTTTGTATATCTTGTACAGATACAAGATATAGTTACATTGATTCTTTTTGGTAGATTTACTTGATTTAATTATGAATGATACATTGTAATTAAATCTTGTAATTCTATCTCATGGATGTGTTAGCATTTCTCATTTATTTATCATGTGCTATGTAAACAATATGATCATTTGATTATCACTCACGATATCGCGCCCCGGGAACCTTCCGCCCGACGGGAAAACCCAATCCGTTCCCGCCGGCTCGGGGTGTGACAATCGACTTTCCCGCTGGGCGGAAGGTTCCCGGGGTGCGATATCGTTGTGATAATCGATATGATCAGATTGTTTGCATAGCACATGATATATAATTGAGAAATGTTAACATGACAATGATATAGAATTACAAAGTTAAATTACAATGTATCGTTCATAATTTAACCAAGTAAATCTATCCAAAAGAATCAATGTGTTTATATCTTGTAGATGTACAAGATCTACAAAAGATGATTCATTGTTTTGTCATTTCCAAAAGTATGATCACACAAAATGTAGCTAGGTCTTCTAAAAGTCCACTAGCTATATCCTTGATGTCTGGTGACTAAACATGTTCGTCACCTGAGAAAACATGCATTTAAAACAAAGTCAACTCTAGGTTGGTGAGTTCATAATTATAGTAATTGAAAACCTTGATTTGTTCACATGCACAATCACAATGTAATTCTTGTTACCTGTATGTTGTTTGATTCACCCGTTCACCCAATGGCTTCTCAATAGTTATATTCACAAGTAATATATCATCCTAGTAGTTATGCTTATATATAGGGCATATGTAGGGGAACCAAGCCCAGCCAACATCCCACCACATAACTACTAGAACTCCACACTACTTGCAATGCAACTATCGATGTCCATTTCCATTTTGCCTGTTCATCTCATTTGTTAATCACCTGCAGCATTATGTGTAGAATAATATAATAATAGGGTTTTAGTTATCAACCAAAGTATGGAAAACCCTTTTATGTGTTATGGATATTAGATTAATTTAATCTGATCCTTGTATTATTCTATTACTTGTGGGGTTAATTGTTAATCACTTTTTAATATTAAGAGTGTTAGTTAACCAATTGTTATTTGTTCTCAGCTTGTAGCGCATAGAGCCTAAAAGGAATCCATTGCAATCCTCACGTAATCAGATTACAATGCATCCGATTTACCTCTACCACCTTGTGTATCCGTAGGCCTCAACGAAATCTATTACCAGTAGTATGACATGAGAGAAGATCAATTTCTCAATCTACTTGTCAATAGTATCCCGCTAGATTAATTACAATTTCACTGTAGATTAATATCACCATGTGTCGCTTACAAGAACCTGACTTGAGTAGCCTACCATAACCTGATTTGAGTCGCCCTGTCACCGGTCATACGTTACCGGTCAATGATGTTAAGAAGATGTGTTATCTTCTTATCATTCTTGTGTTTTGTTCTTGTCATCATGTTCTCCTGTGATTATCTCAATGTTTGTTCTTGTAAGAATAAATAAGTGTTGTAAGATATAATCTTGCAACTATATTATTCTAATGTATTGATGAATTATGAAGTTATATTATCATATTCATCCTAGTTATTCTTGTCATGTCATGATCATACAAGCATGCATACAATGATAAATGATAATAAAGCAAGCAATATTATCTAATCATAGTATAAACAATATGTTAAACATAAAACTTTTAAATAATTAAAAGTTAAGCATGTTTCTGAGCCCCGAGAGTTTAAAATCAGTTAAGATTAAAGAAAAGGGGCATATGAACTCACCTTGTAGTTGTTGTGGTTGACTTAGCCTAAACAAGAATGCACGCTCTCTTTGTTGTGTTTGTTGTGGTATTCACGATCCTGTATTGATTTCACATTGTTTGTAATTTGTAAGTATGAGTCTTTGAGTATGTGTTTGTGTGTGTGTTTGTGCTAGCCCTAAAGTTTGCTAACACTTATCGGTCTTGGTCTTCGTGCGGCCCCGGTTCTATTGTTATTGGTCATTATTACCATATGCTTTCATGTGGTGTTTTCACTTTAACTACTTCTTGAAATCTCATCACTTTGTCATTATGTGGTAATTGTTTTGATATAAGGCTTAGTAAGTAAACCCAAGAATAAACTTAGGTTTACGGTTTAAATTTCCACATGTTGTCCTTGTTAACTAGAAACACCCATTACAAGGTTCATAGATAACTTAGGAAACAACTCTTGTTAAAACTTGATATTATGATTTATGAAGTTTCATTAACCATAACCCACCACCTTTGTAATAAAATGGAATTATTATACAAATTCATGCATGTATTTATAAGTATTGATTTAGTTTATTAGGTTACATCCTTAAACACATGGGCCGCACCACACCCCTTGGACCGAACTAGGTGATCATGGGCCCATTGTATGTGTTTGGGCCGGATCAATTGATATTGGGCCTAACAGATGGGCTGAACAAGTATGGGCCAATTGAAATGGGCTGAACTGTTGATCTAGCCCAAGTAGAGAGTGGGCCGAAAGCTGTGGGCCTAAACAGTCCACATGGGCCGATTAAATTGCTTGGGCCGAGTGTATGCTGCTGGGCTAGTTCTTTGGGCCGAATGAAAGCTGCATGGGCGAATGAGGCATGGCAGGTCGAATGTTTCCTTTTTCGGACGAATGTGGTTCACAGAAGGATGATGGTCGAATGGTGTTGATGTGGCCGAGAAAATGGACCTAGACCGAATGTAGGCTGATTGGGTGAATGATTAAAGGCGAATGGGGGTGGCTTAGGCCTACTGAGTGAGTGCCGAAGGAGGGTGGCCTTTCGGCCGTATGTGTCTCCTTCGTCCTTAGCTCATTCGCCGAGCTGTGAGCGACTAGGGTTCGGACTTGGATGTCTCGGTCTAAGCTCCAGGTGGTTTCGAAGGTAGGATATGCGAAGGATGGTTCTTGTGGTCATGGGTTGTAGGTTTTTAAGATGAAAAACCGGTTTTAAATGTGGTTTGAACATAATAGGTACAAAACCCTAATTTTCGGAATGTTCACAGCCTCATACCTCGAATTTCTGTGGGTTTTGGAACGGATCCTTTGTACTTTCGTGTAGAGGGTGATGAGATCTTCGTTTAGGTTCAAGAATGAGGTGATTTGGTTGAGTTTTGAGAGAGTTATGGTAGAGAGAGAGTGTAGCCGGGTATGGTGTTTTAGAGAGAGAGAGTGGTGGTGTAAAAATGAAGAAGAAAGCCTCATTTGGGCTTTTTATACCCCGAGGGTGTTCGAGTTCATTTCGGTTTCTTGGTTCGTGTTTTCGTTGCGTTTCCGGAACGTTACGCACGCGTTTACGTGTTTTAAAATAATAATAGTTCTATTTATTTTGATAAGTTTCAAAATTGTAAAACATTAAAATGTTTTATTTTCTTAAATTATTGTCGTTCGTGTCGTTTTCGTTTTCGTTTCGTCAGATCGCATCGCCTTCGCGCGTATTCGTTCGAATTGTCACCCGAACGAACACGACGATGGTTTTGCTTTCCAACTTTTTTTCTACTTTTCTGTCATTATTTCAGAACGCCAAACTCACAGATATATTTGTGTGAATCGTCACCCACGCAAACACACTGTCAGTTCGTTATTTTGAAATAACACTGCAATTGTGTTTGAATTCTGTTTCCTCACTGACGGACTCAATTAAACTTCCTGTTTTCACATTGTTTTCATACTGAATCATCGGCCAGCTAATTCCTGTCATCTATGGATATCAGATCGCAACCGACATGATCTTGTTATTTACTTGAACACTGTTGTCATTCTTGATTCGTTGTATTAATTGTACTTAGGTTTTCACCTAAATACTTACAACTGTTGTGTATCGTGAGTGTTGTACTTACAATATTTACGTTTTCACATAAATACGTACAGCTGTACCTTGTATTTTTAATTCTGTTAATACAAGCATTGTTCATATACATGTATTTACACATAGTAAATAGTGAAAGTACACATACCGTACGGACTTGTCGGACGATCTGGTACTGGATGTCACAATGACAGATCAGAGAGTGAGAGAACCTGTGTGAGATTAGTGAACTGTGTGTTCTAGTTTCATGTCATTGTAATCTGATTTTATTGATCCATGAACATGATGTTTATCTTAATGATTGTGTATCTTTGATTCATATAGATTTAATCTAGATTCCGCATAGATTGAATTGTTAATAGAATTCTATTGATCGATCTAGAGCATTCTACACACAGTTAATGCACCAACGTTACAAAGGTTTTACATATAACATCAATTTTTGTTTCACTATGCTACATATGTTTTATTGAAAACAATTATATTACATATGTTTTACATATAAGTTACGTTTGTTACACAAAGTGTTACATATAACAACTTAGATATCTCACAGGGAAAGTTGTTTTTTTATGTTTCTCACACTAATAGTATCGATGAGAATATTGTTTATTCGTTAACACATCTTAACAAAGACAACAATGTTAATTACCAATGTTTCTCAAGTTCGTGAATTGTTACACAGTTAATGCACCTAGGTTACAATGGTGTTACATATTAACATCAATCTTTGTTTTACTATATTACATATGTTTTACTGGGAACAACTATATTACATATGTTTTACGGGTAAATTACGTTAAACCTACGGCTAGGTACCCCTACTAATTTTAAGAACCTTAGCCTGAAAATCTGTATATTTATTAATCGGGACCCTCAACTACTTCTTGATTGGTTGCGTAATCAAGTACAAAGTCTACCTGAGTTTTATTTTAATTTCTCTGTTGTGAAAGGTTATCTCAGACACGTTTTCTAGGCAAACGAGATTTCCAAGAAGAAAAATGAAGTTTTTGGTGATACGTATTATACAAACAAGTAATTTAACAGTTTTTTGTTATTTTTACGTACATTATATATCGATGTTACGTAATATTTATCTGTTATATATACAGATTTTTTTGCTAGATGTACTTTTGTACTTTTTGTACTATATATCTTTTTAAAGTACACTTGGAAAATCTCATACCTACCCTTTCTGTACCCTTTTTCAAATAAATTACATTTTTTAATAAAGAAAATTACCACCTTTAATCTCAACCATCCAAATTTAAAATCAAAGGTTCAAATTGGGTTTTCATGGTTTTCTCATTGAAACTTGGTTTTCAAATTACCCTTACCCTATATATATATACACATACGTATATATTTATATATAAATTGAAACTTTTAAAAGCCATATCTTCTAAGTTTTCCTGTCGCCTCACCAAAAGGAAAACAAACCTTATAACACGCGGTACTCGAAACCATGACCTATTGAACAAAGTAGACAACCTTTACTGTTCATCCAAAGCCACAAGCAAAGTCACCCGGCGCATGGCGGTGGATTGGTACGATTAAACCAACCACCTTACTACTTGAGTCAAAGATACCAATATTAAAATTCACCTAATATTTTAAACACTTAAAATTGTGTGTACTCATTTCTTCCAGCCCGTTACATAGAAGCCATAAACCAACCACCTTACCACTTGAATCCAAGATATACCAAAGTTAAAATTCACATAATATATATAGAGAGATAGAAGAAAACAAATATATATATATATATATACACACACAAAAAGGTATTATCCATGCATATTGATATGTTTGTTCGTGTGGCCCCTCTTAATTGAGACAAATATATATACACGAAAAGGTATTATCCACGAAAAGGTATGTTTGTTCCGAAAGAAATACGAAGGAAATAATAAAAGTTGGGCGCTTGGATTCGAACTTGCACCATGTATGTTCGAAGACTTGATAGGATTTATGGAATCCACTTGAGCCAAAGATACATTTGTGATTTGTATCATTAGGCAGCAAACTATATATATATATATATAGGGGATGGTTCCATTGTTAACTCTCCCTTATAGCATTAACCCATTAACCCTTGCGTTTTTTGCCCGATTCTTTGTTTTTTTTTCATGGTTTTATTATACATAAATAGGGAGGGTTTCTTTTTTGTGTTTTTGCTAATCCATCACCGTTTAGAAATTAAATCAAAGTGTAAGTAAGTGTAAGTTTCTTACACTTACTTACATCACAAAGTGTAACTTAAACTTACAATTGATTTAATTTCTAAACAGTGATGAATTAGCAAAAACACAAAAAAGAAACCCTCATATTTATGTATAATAAAACCATGAAAAAAAACAACAAAGATTTGGGCAAAAATTGCCAGGGTTAACGGGTTAACGCTACAAGGGAGGGTTAACATTTGATCATCTCCTTATATATATAGGGGATGGTTCCATTGTTAACCCTCCCTTATAGCGTTAACCCGTTAGCCCTGGCGTTTTTTGCCCGAATCTTTGTTTTTTTTCATGGTTTTTATTATACATAAATAGGGGGTTTCTTTTTTTTGTTTTTGTTAATTCATCACCGTTTAAAAATTAAATCAAAGTGTAAGTAAGTGTAAGTTTCTTACACTTACTTACATCACAAAGTGTAACTTAAACTTACAATTGATTTAATTTCTAAACGATGATGAATTAGCAAAAACACAAAAAAGAAACTCCCCTATTTATGTATAATAAAACCATGAAAAAAAACAAAGATTCGGGCAAAAAATGTCAGGGCTAACGGGTTAACGCTATAAGGGAGGGTTAACATTTGATCCTCTCCCTATATATATAGGTATATAGGGGAAGGAACAAAAAATAACCCATAAAATTTGTTACAAACAAATAATGTACTATCAACCAATGGTTAATTTCAAAGGTAAGTGCATATGATCGTGACACGTGTCCTTATTATTTTTTTTAATATAGGAGGACATTTTAGACATTTTGTTACCACTCAAAAAGCTAGAATTAATATGGTATTGACAAGTGTCACCCTGTAAAATATTTTGATAAATCTAATTTTTAATATAAAGTTTACCCCTCTTTTTTAAACATTAATAAATTTTTTATACTACATTATTTTTTTAAAAAGAATTGCATCATTATATTCGTCTCATTTTTCTCTTTAATTCCGTTATAGTCTCGACTATTTTTTTTTAACTTTTTTTAGATGCCATATATTTACATCATTGTAATGAAGTTAAAGATAACAAATTTATTTGAAATTTTTTCTAACAATGGTAAATTACAGTGATGTAACGCATTATTTACAAAAATGTAACTTATTATTTACAGTGATATAATTTTTTATCTTTGATTCCGTTTTAATCTAGACTAGTTTTTAATTTCTTTTCAAATATCTCGTTTTACATCAATATAACGAATAACAACATAATAATTTTTTTTATTTTTTTTTTCAAACAACGGTAAATTAAAGTGTTACATCACTGTAAATAATGTAAATAATAAGTTACATCTCTGTAAATAATGTGTTATATGACTGTAAATAATGTAAATAATAAGTTACATCACTGTAAATTACATCACTGTAATTTATCATTGTTAAAAAAAATTCAAATAAATTTGTTATCTTTAAACTCGTTACAATGATGTAAATATATGGCATCTAAAAAAAAGCAAAAAAAAAATAGTTGAGAGTTTAACGGAATTAAATAGAAAAACGAGACAAATATAATGGTGCATTTTTTTAATATAAATCAATAAGTTACATCACTGTAAATTACATCAATATAAATTACATCACTATAATTTATCATTGTTAGAAAAAATTTCAAATAAATTTGTTATCTTTAAGTTCGTTACAATGATGTAAATATAGTGTATCAAAAAAAAGTAAAAAAAAAATAGTCGAGACTATAACAGAATTGAAGAGAAAAAAGAGACGAATATAATGGTGCAATTTTTTTTTAAAAATAATATAGCATAAAAAAGTTATTAATGTTTAAAAAAGATGGGGTAAACTTTATATTAAAAATTAAATTTATTAAAATATCTTAGATTGTGGCATTTGTCATCGCCATATAAATTCTAGCTTTTTGAGTGATAACAAAATGACTAAAACGCCCTCCCTTATTAAAAAAATAATAGTGACATGCGTCGCGATCCTATGCCCTTGCTTTTTAAAAAACCATTAGATGATAGTTATTTGATTGTAACCAATTTTATAGGTTATTAAAAATTCCATCTCCTATATATAATATATATATATGTATATATATATATGTATATATTATATCGAAGATGCAAGGAGTCACAGACCTTTCAAATTGTATATATATACAATGTATTAATAAATGGTCTCGATGCAAATGAGTTTAAATAAAATATGATTTAAATAGGATTAAATATCAAAATAAAAGCTTAACTTGCAAACTATTATTGGATTTTATTTTTTTATAGATTTTTGTTTTAAAAAATATTATTATTATTATATATCTATAAACACACGCACACATATAATAAATTATGTTAAAAGCTTGTATATTACACACTAGGTTAGTCACATGTGTAATACACGGACGGAATAAAGCAAAATTACGTGCAATAATGATTAAGATTGTAAATTGTATTTTTTTTAAAATAAGATGCGTCACAAAACATTTATAAATAATTAATTAAAATACTATTAGAAATATAGAAAAATAATAAAATAATTGACAAATTTGCGAAGGTTTCTTTTCATAAAACATGTAATGTTCTAGATGCATGTTTACTTTCTTTATATAATTTTCATATTTTGAAACATGCATACTCTACTTTTCACTCTAGATAAACACTATGAGTGAAAAGTCGTTGCCTAAAAAACATACCAAACTTGCATGATAAGTATCTTTGACTTTGGTTTATTGTCATAGCAAAATATTCCGTTGGCGGAAATTATCTTTTTTGAAAGTTTAAAGGAATTCTTTTAATTAGAAGGTGTGAAACTCAAAATTGGAATAAAAGTTTTATATCCAATGTTACTTTCATGTATGATTTGACCTTCTATAACACGATTACATGATGATATCACTTGTGGTTTTGTTCCTTTATATAATCCACTTTCTTTATAAATATTTTTTCAGTAACATCACTCACACACCAACTTTAATATAAACTTATGGTTTTGTGCACCTGATGGTTTAAGCCCATTTAGAAAATCTAGCGAATATAAAGTTTCATTGAACTGATACCTTTGAGTTTAGGTTCTATCAAAAATGTTTCTAAGTAATGAAATGGTTAATGTCACACCTCAGGCCAGCGGGGTTGGATCGGAGTTCCCGTCGGGCGAAAAGTTCCCGGGGCGCGATATCGTGAGTGATAATCAAGATGATCAGATTGTTTACATTGCGCATGATATAAATGAGAAATGCTAAATAAAATATAATTAAAAAGTTAAACTACATCAGTATTGTTTATAATTTAACAATGTAAATCTACCATCAACATCATAAATTTTATATCTTGTATTACACAAGATATTCAAAATATATTGTATATTGATGTTCCAAAAGTATGCATGTCCAAAAATACTAAGTCTTCTATCCGAATTCCTAGTCCAAAAGTAATGACTTCTTAATTGACATGTTCGTCACCTGAGAAGTCATGCAAAAAAAGATCAAGTCAACACATGGTTGGTGAGTTCATATAGTTTAGTAGTTGAAAAATAGCTTTGTGAACCTTTTAGGTAAAACCTTAACCTCATTAACATCACCTGTATCATCCAGCTCGGTATGCTTATATATAGGGCATACCCCTGAGTCGAGCCTACAACCCACCCAGACGCCATCCCACCACATACTAAGCCACATGGGACATTGGTGTTCATGACAATTAAGCATTTTACCTACCTTTCAATATCATTATCATCCAAGATTTAGTGCACTATGTTTAACAGTTTAAGTACACACATGATAACCTTGATAACCTCTTCGGTAACAACCTTAACCTCATTAACATCACATGTATCATCCAGCTCGGTATGCTTATATATAGGGCATACCCCTGAGTCGAGCCTACAACCCACCCAGACACCATCCCACCACATACTAAGCTGCATAGGACATTGATCTTAATGATAATTAAGCGTCTTACCTAACACCCACTTCTATGTTAAAACTGAATTTCCACAATTTGAAATAACTCTGATTTCCTGGGTTCACCATATCTTCATGATTACCCAAAAAGTTTGTAGAAATATAATATTAAATGGTTAATTAAGTTAATAACTAAACATTTAATTACAACTAAGGCTTGATGATTGGGCCTTGTTTGACTCAATCAATTAGTCTTAGTTGTTGGTGGTTGTCCAAGTTGTACCCTCTCACACGTGACCCATTTCAGGCATGACCCACAAGGAGTCTACCTGTGTGTGCCGGGATTTTAACGATATGCCCATATCAGCTTGACCTACTGGTCTACTGTATGCGTCAGGACTTTAGGATATCCTTTGCTTTATGATCTTCTTGATTTCCTTGATTTCATTTGATAGTTTAAGTTATGCCCATGTAGCTTGACTACAAGAGTCTACTACTGTGAAGGGACTTCCCGTGTGTTACACGCGGTCTCGATTTACATACAACTGACAACTCATCTTACTTTAGGTATTAATGATTTCATTAGATCATAATGATTTCATTATTTCAATGGTTCACACACGGCTATGATTTCCTTGATTCCTTTGATTCTGACCTTTAGAATTCATGATTTCACAATGATTATAGATTCATGAGTAGGATCCTTAGTTTACTGATCACACACTGGATTAGATTCCATAACATTTGATCTTTAACTTTGATTCTTTCAATTTCACTTTGAATTTAGATTCTTGAATTTGAACTCGATGGACTAAGGGTTTGTTTAGAGTTTTAGAATTAAGGTATTACTCATAAGAGTGATTAAGTTAACTTGTTAGTTGATTCGGCATAGCAATTACCTAGACAGAAGTCTACATAAATGAACAAACATATATAAAGCATATAATAGGTAAAAGCATTTACGTAAAACAATTTAAATAGAAAGATTTATGCATGCTTCTTAGCCCCGCGTTTGAGAACAAAAATATTTAGAAAAGGGGCAATGAACTCACATGTTTTGCTGTGCAATAAAAGTACCACAAAATGCGCGCTCTTTGTTTGTAGGCTATGTTTCTTCAGTTCCTGAGTTGTTTTAAGAGAATCGAATACAATAAGTATTTATAATAGTCGTCGTATCTAAGGTTTGGTCTCGGTGTGCAACTAAGTGTCCTAGGTTACTAGTGGGTTTCTAAGACTCCATCTAACTAACCTAATTTGTTATCCATTCGTAAACCCTGATCCCACGAGTCATTTATATACGTTATTAATTTAAAACATCTTTAAGTTATTCCATTTAGGTTACATATTTAGAAAACATTATTTAATGTAGTTTAATAGAGTTCATAGTTTAATTTCTTTTATTCAAAACTCATTTAGTTTAAATAAAGACTATTTAACATGTGATGGGCTTAGGTTAAGTGCTTGGGCCAATCTCGAGTCCATTATTAGACTTTGCTTAACAATTGATTTCTTGTTTGAGTCTTCGTATAATCCATCCTAGATAGTTCATATAACTATCTAATGTAATTATATCGTGTATGAAAATTTTAAGTATTGGATGTTAATAACGAGTCAACATCTGTATACTTAAGCTAGGGTTTCTATTTCTATATGAATTTCCCCATTGTTTTGAACTCTAAAAGATGTTAGTATGTTTTAAGAACCCTGTGCCTCTAAAAACTATAATCCATGCTTTCATGCTTCTCAATGTTTGGTCCGTAGATAACCCTCGTGTGTGTGCATGCCATGAAACCCTAATAAGACTCCATGCACACACACACTATAAACCATGTCCCATGCACTCACATACATTAAATCAACTCCCACGCATGAAACCATGTGGTCCAAACCCTAGCCAACTCTAATCATCACGACCGAACCATCATGACCACCGACTGGCTTGAATGGGTTGTAGTCGAATGAGGTTTAGGGCCAAACCAGGTTGGACCGAATGGAGTTGAGGCGAAAAGCTTGTCCGAAAGTCCTTGGCCGAATGAATGAAGTGCCGAAGAAGACTTGGCCGAAAGAGCCTAGGTCGAATGAGTCTAACCGACCGAATACGTACCTGGTCGAAAGGGTCCTTGGTCGAAACTAGGTTTAGCCGAATGAAGAAGATGAGCCGATCGAATGACCTTGGCCGACCGAAGGAAGCCTCTGGGCCGACCGACAGATTGGGTTAGCGAATGTGACTACTTCGGCTGGCCTGTCCGGCGAATGAGGGACTAGTTCAGCAAGGACCATTCGGCAAATGGGGGAGGTCATTCGACCTGTGTGGTCATTCTGCAAGCTAGGCAAAGCCCATTCGGCCGGTCGAGCCATCATGATGTGGTCTCCAAATCTCGAACTTTTAAGCTATCTAAGGGTGCCTCACTTGTTCCTAACATCCCCCATGGTAATTTAGTGTGATTTCCCTAAGCTTTTGAAGGATTTTAACCGGCAAAAAGGTAGGTTCGAAATAGGGTTATAAAACCCTAAAAATCGCATCAAAAACCATGATTTTACCTCGATTTGGCTGGATAAAAACTCAGATCGTTTGTACTTTCGAGTTCTAGGTGATGTAGTGGTCGTTTTGACACCAAAAACGTGTGATTTCGTGGAGTATTGAGAGAGATCTTGTTATGGTTTCTAGAGAGAGAAAGAAGAGAGAGAGAGGAGAACGAAATTGGGGAAGATGGGCTGGTAGGTGGGGGTTGGTTTGGCATTAAAGCCATATTAAATGGTAGAAAAATTCTCGGGTTCGTTCGGTTTTCCTCGGTTTCTCGTAGAAATGTCGGTTTTTCACCGTTTTCGTAACGAAACGAATCGATTTTAAGACATGATTTATAAACTCATTTTAGGTGGTTATTCCTAGTAAATTAACTAAATATATTTTATTTATTTTAAATTTTCAGAAATATTTAATTTACGGTTTAAAAATCGAATCGTACGGTCGTCGCGCGTATTCGTTCGAATCGTCACACGTACGAACACGGCGATAACTATACTTTTCAATATTGTTTTATAATTATCGGATATTATTCAAAACGTTAAACCTTCAGATATATTCGTACAGATCGTCACCTATACGAATAATCCGTCAATTTAGCATTCACATAACGACATCCGTGTTGTTTTGTTCTATAAAGCCTCACATACGTTTATACATAATAAAACTCTAACACCTAATCTCATAATGGTTCTGTGTTGCCAGATAATTATCTGAATGATATAGTTCTGAACTTTGTTTCTCTGAAATGATTCCAAACTTGCGTTATGGTAACATAAAATGATAATGATGCTTGACATGAATATGAAATACACTGAATTACATAAAGTTCATACCTGATTACTGTTCACGTTACTGTTCAGATCACTGTTCTGTTGACGTTTCCGGCACTGATGTTACAGTTAATATCATACATACCTAGGGCCAACCCAAGATAGAAATATTTAAGCCCTATCTTTGGGCCCCTATCTTAAATATGGCCTCATATTTTTTCTAAACTTCTGCCCACATACCTAAGTGAAACAAAATAGGGGTATAGGCCAGATAGCAACAGACGCTCAGACCTCAAATGTAGCATGGGCGGTGGGCGTGGAGCTAGCCAACAAGGGTATCAATTTCAAAAGTGACCAGTATGAAGAAGACAAGGCGATGTTTTTGCAGGAGACGAGGAGACAAAATGAATCGGTAGATCTTGAAGAGAAGCGGGTTCCCCAAATCAAACCCACTTCATTTTAGGTTGTTATTCAGGAAAATTCGGTATTCGCCAAATCAACAAACCCTTTGACCCTTTAACTCGGTATTCAGTGGTTGGTTCGTTGGAAACAATCGCACTGTGGCTTGTGCCCTCGCTTGTTGCCAAACTAAGCCCTTTTCCCCTTTCAGAGTTTCAGTCAGTACTCTGTACTTGGTGTCTCGGTGGTTGGATTTTGGAAACAACCACACTGTGGCATGTGCCCTCAACCCTTTCACTGGTTGTTGCCTGGTGGAACTTGAAAACAACCGAATATGGTTTGCTTGAAGGAAGCTGGTGTTGTTAGAGCCACCAACTCTTTGCCTCCTTTGGTCAGTCGGTGAGGTAGTTGCATAGTGCATACTAAGATTTGTTAATTTTGATTTTATTTAATTGGTAGTTAGGCAATTCATCTATAAATTTCGTTTGTGTTAACTCGTAGTTAGGTTATCACTGCCGGAAGCTCGGATAAAGGAGGATGGTTTTTGTTATCTAGGTTAAGGGTCCCATTTTTATTATCTGTTTTAGACCCCCAAATAACTTGAGTCGGCCCTGTACATACCTCAACATAAAATCCACCATTTTGTGTGCATTCTCTTAGTCGCTCTGCGTCAATTGCCTTCAAATTCAAGGCATTCTCGTTCTTAGTGTAAAGCATTCACTAAAACAACCAATACCCTTATGTAAAATTAGTCAGACATATCATCAGAAGCTTACATGCATACATTCGAATGAAACAACAATGTCAAACCACTTCCATATACACCCATACATTTATGACATCAAATCTTCAAATATTTGTTGGTCTTAAATGTCCCCATACAAAAAATCAATGTGATCTGTATAACATACTTTCATTTTAGCCCTAACTTGCAAGCGCTCTCAATTTCCAAGTGTATGCCAGTTAGCTTATCATATCATTTTTTCTACCTGGTTTAACAATTAAATGGATGCATATTAAAGTACTAGCATTTCTCATCTAGCTTTTATCCACCATATTTAGCATGTTATCTATATCAAAGTGTGTACCTTATACATATATACAAATTAGATAAGCTAAGTTGTATTGATCAATTCCTATGATTAGATTCAAACATGTGTACAAAAATAACAATAACAATAACAATAATATGGATTAAATGAAACCTGTGAATCCCAACATTTATTCCTGACAAGATTTCTTGAATGTAGATCTGACCGAGGTCCCGTTTAGAGTGTATAATAAGGATGAAATTCTGGAGAGACTAGAGAGAGTTTATGAATTCTATTGGTGAGGAATTCGTGAATGATGTTGGCATTAGTCAATAATGAGAGCATTTATCTCCTTATATACACACAAGAGTAAACACTAATTATGATAGTAAGGGCAATTATGTCCATCAAATAATTTACCTATCTGAATGAGTATTTAAGTAATTGATCATTTAGGTAAATGATCATAAGATACATATAGTAAATATAAATAATTTATTCTTACAAGTTGCAAATGTGAGCATCATCAAGCTTAATTGTCATTTCATGCAATTTTGACTTGTGAGGTCAGCTTTGATCCCCAATATACTGTGAGGCTCATTAGCCTCATTCGTGTATCTTTACAACTATGTCATCGTCGATATAAGATGATTCTACTTTATGTACATTGAATTTAAAAATCTAATCAAGCACACTCAAGCTAACAAAAGAAAAAAGAAAGTGTAAAATAATCAAAGACAAGATAGGAGTCTAGAGGTACACATTTAACATAACTGGTCTCTAAAGCATATTATATCATGCCTCTACCAGGTGTCAATGGAGTCGCTGTAGGATTTACATTCATGTTGCCTTAAACCAAGTTGGGCGGTTGGACGACAACATGGGTGTTGCTTTCATCCTACCTCAAGAAAATCAATAGCTTTTAGGCCTGTTTGTGATTGCTTAATTAACTTAAAAAGTACTTTTTGTCAAAAGTGTTTATTAAGTTTTGACTTTTTGAATTGAACTTTTTAATAATATGTTTGGATTAAATTTTTCAAAATGACCCAAAAGGACATTTTTTTATTGACATTATTTTAATGTTATTGGGTAAAGGGAAAAAATTGGGGTAGATTTGTAATTTTATGTAAATAAGTCATAAGTTATTTTGAAAACTAGAATTTTTAGCTTTTAAAAAATAACTTATTACCTTTTTAAAAAAAGTAATTTTCAAAATTCCTTTTAGGTTTAACAAACAACTTATTAACTTATTGGCTTTTTGAAAAAAACCAATTAGTATATAAGTCATTTTTAGATGAAATCTTAAACAAGGCCTTATCATGCCACAAAACATTCCGATATGACACAAACCATTTCTATCAAAGAAAATAAACACATATATGAAGTTTACTTTAGAAACACTCACAAAATAGCTTCGAGCACATCAACATAATAATCTGAAACCGAACGATCAAAGAGGAACCTTAAAAATGAAACTAATCGAATGATCGAAGAGGAACATGGCGAGATTAAAAAAGATAAAACAAACAAAAAGTGGTAAATAACCTTTAGAAACAATTTTGATTGAAATGGGGATTCTGATGTAGACCCTAATATCTCAAATCAATGATGAAGACGATAAGCAATGGAGCTGCAACATTCCATAATCAGTTAGTTATTGAATCAAAACATGTACCGTAAAAGATTTGGATTTAATGAAAAATCTATTACAGATTCCCCATTAGAGTCATAATTATTGCCTCATTATAGTCATAATTATTGCCTTAATCATCTTCACTCGTCCATAATCAATCCCGTGATTATCCTACCTAAATTAGCTAGTCAATCATGTAATATTTTATGTTAATAGTTCCTAGAATTTCTCCTGTACATGGCTATATAATTAGCTCTTAACTCCTTAGAATAATATATACAATTCATTCCTAACATGGTATCTAGAGCCACTCTCATCTGAGCACGAATTCCGATCCTCACCATCGTCTTCTTTTATTTTTTTAACCATCCATGGCACCTACAGTCCCTACTATTACTGCACCTACAGCCCATGCTACTAATGAACCACCAATCATACATCTTACCACATCTACTCACTTTCCCATAAAACTATCATCTTCTAATTTCCCAGTGTGGCGTAAGCAAGTTCTGTCCACTTTGATCGGTCTCGATCTTCACCATTTCATCGAAGGTGCCTCAAACATACCCACTTCTACCAGTTCAGACTATTTCCGCTGGTATAGACAAGACCAGATTTTGATCAGTGCACTCCTTGGCAGTTGACCTTACAACCTCTTTTATCATCGGCAAATACATCCCGAGAAGCATGGCAACGTCTCACAACCAGCTATGCTAATACTTCTCGGTCTCGTATAATCTCTCTTAAATCAAAAATCACAACAAACCCAAAAGGATCACGCACGGTTGCTGAGTTTTTACATGACATGCGGTCGATTGCCGATGAACTTGCCTTGGCTCAAAGCCCAATCGATGATGAGGACCTCATGATTCACACTCTTAATCAATTAGGTGATGACTACAAAACCATTGTAGCTGCCCTCAAAGTAAGGGATACACCTGTTTCCTACTCGGAGCTTTATGACAAATTGGTCGATTTCGAGCGCCTCATGAAAGATACATAATCAACACAACCCATTGTCCTCACAGCCAACTATACTCAAACCCAAACATCCCGTAATGCACCACCCAACTCTAATAAGCGGTCTCATAACCGTGCTCCTTCTCGGTCATACCGACCTCAATGGTCTAAACAACCTTCCGTCTCCCACGGTTCTCGCAACAATCGATCCAACATCTATTGCCAATTTTGTTCCATAAATGGTCATGAAACTAAGGATTGCCGAAAACTGTCACGTTTTCTTCGTGAGAACCATGTAACCATTAACAATGAACCTGTTGTTAACACTACAACAACTAGATCATTACCTAATCACCCTTCTTGGCTCTTTGATACAGGAGCCTCTCATCACATCACATCTGATCGATCCAACCTACATCCTCTTGCGGACTATGGCGGACCCAACGAAATCGTCCTTAGCGACGGAACAGGTCTTTCTATATCTCATATTGGTCACACAAATATTTCTACTCCTTCTCGTCCTTTCTCTCTCTCACAAGTTTTGTGTGTTCCTAACTTAAGTAGAAATCTAGTTTCTGTTGCTAAATTATGCAAAACTAACAAAGTTTCTGTTGAATTTTTTCCTCATTGTTTTTATGTGAAGGATCTTCGCATGGGGGCGCCTCTGCTACGGGGAGAGAACGAGCATGATGTTTACTACATTCCGAGTTTGCTTTCTCCACAAGTGAACACTGTCATGAAACGTTCCATTAATGATTATTATTGCCTTTGCCATCCATCTATCAAGATTATTCAAGCTCTTGGAAAGTCTATTGTTTTTTCTTTAAATAAAATGTTGCATGCTAAATTTCATTGTCATTCATGCTCTATTAATAAAAGCCAAACCATTGCAACTCATATACACGGACGTTTGGGGACCGACACAAAAATCGATTGATGGTTACCAATATTATGTAATCTTTGTTGATTATTACACAAAATATGTTTGCTAATATCCCATGCGTCATAAGTCGGATGTCTCGACCTTATTCCCACAATTTAAAAACTTGGTTGAAAAATATTTCCAAACGCCGTTAATTTCAATCTTCTCGGATAACGGGGGGGAATATCAATCACTTATACATCTTTTTCAATCACTTGGCATATCACATTTCACAACACCACCTCATACGCCCGAACAAAATGGCACCTCAGAACGACGTCATCGACATGTAGTGGAAACCGGTTTAGCACTTCTCAACCATGCCGGTTTACCTCTACGTTTTTGGTCACATGCATTTCAAATGGCGGCATACTTGATTAATCGTCTACCGACACCCATACTTGCACACAAAACGCCTTTTTGAAAAATTACAGTCGACTCCTCCCAACTACTCCAAGCTCAAACCGTTTGGGTGTTTATGCTACCCATGGCTAAAGCCATACTCTCCATCCAAACTTCATCCAAAATCCTCATGTTGTGTTTTTCTTGGCTACTCGACATCCAAATCTGCATATAAATGTATGGATATTGTTACAAATCGTCTCTATCATTCACGACATGTCCAATTTGTTGAACATTTCTTCCCATTTTGTGATGGTATTATTCCTCATACCTCACCAATTTCCATCACTAATTTTTCCTCAAGTCAACCACAATCATCGTTGCATGTTCCCAACCCACCTACCACACATATTTCTCAATCTCCCATACCATTCTCCCAAATATTTTCCACTGTTAACCCCATTTCTCATCCCACTACCCAACCTAATCATACCCCACCTTCTAATTCCATGCAACAACCACCTTCTCATGCTTCACATGTGCCTCCCTCACAAAATTCACAAATCACCCAAATTGTTTGTACTCCAGCAACCATCACACCAACCCCAACAAATTCTGATCCAATCACACCTTCCCTACCAGCAACCGTACCCATTGCTTCAGCCCCATCTCCAACCGTGCTACCTCCCGGAAACCGTAAACCCAACCCTAAGTATTATGGTGAAAAATTTGTTAACCACACAACTACTCACCCACTTCCTTCTACAATTGAACCTACCTCTGTCTCCCAAGCCATCAAAGACCCACTTTGGAGGCAAGCCATGGATGAGGAGTACAATGCGCTCCTTCACAACCAAACATGGGAACTTGTTTCTCCATCTTCTCATAAACCTATTGGGTGAAGTGGGTCTTCCGAGTAAAAAGAAAACCCGATGGGTCGGTGGACAAGTTCAAAGCTCGTCTGGTTGCAAAGGGTTTTCATCAACAACAAGGCAAAGATTATTTTGAAACCTTCAGCCCAGTGACAAAGCCGGTTACTATCCACTTAATCTTATCTCTTGCTCTTGCTCAAAATTGGCCCCTTAGACAACTAGATTTAAATAATGCCTTTCTACAGGGCACCCTTCATGAAGATGTTTATATGATCCAACCACCGGGTTACAAGAATCAACAATTTCCAAATCATATATGCAAACTACGAAAATCCTTGTATAGTTTAAAACAAGCACCACGTGCATGGTACACGGAGCTTACCAACTTTCTGTTAGCCTCCGGTTTCAAAAAATCTCAATCAGATTCCTCTTTATTTATCTATCATCATAATGGTATAACTACGTATTTTTTGGTGTATGTAGATGATATTGTCTTAACAGGAAATTGCATGAATTTTTTAAACAAATTTTTGGATACTCTCTCCAAAAGATTCTCCATCAAAGACCTTGGTACTCTTCATCATTTTTTGGGCATAGAAGTAATTCCCACACCCAAAGGCTTGTTTCTCTCACAACATTGACATATCACTGATCTCCTCACTAAATTCCACATGGAAGGGGCAAAAGATGTTGTTACTCCTTTAAGCTCAACAGAACCTCTTGCAGCTGAAGATGGGTCTTCCCATATTGATCCCACTAATTATCGCAAAATACTAAGATCTCTACAGTATTTGGATTTCACAAGACCCGATGTTTGTTATGCAGTAAATAAGTTATCTCAATATATGCATGCTCCTACAACAAGACACATGCAAGCTCTCAAACGCGTCATGAGATATTTAAAAGGCACCATTCACTACGGTTTGTTTCCAAATCGGAAAACTAATATTGATCTTACTGCCTTTGCAGACTCTGATTGGGGGGGGTGTCAATGACGGGGGGCGATCCACTTTGGCCTACTTATTTTATCTCGGATCAAATGTAATCTCATGGAAATCGACTCGTCAAAAAACCGTCTCTCGATCCTCAACGGAAGCAGAATACAAGGCTCTTGCAAATGCTGCTGCGGAAGTTGCGTGGGTAGAAAATTTGTTACACGAGCTACACGTTCAACTTCCTAACTCTCCACGCCTGTATTGTGATAATATGGGAGCAACCTATCTATGCGGAAACCCGGTCTACTACTCTCGAATGAAGCATGTGGCACTTGATTACCACTTTGTCCGGGAAAAAGTGGTTGCCGGTCTTCTACGGGTCTATCACATCAGTACAAAAGATCAACCAGCAGACACCCTCACAAAGATTTTCGCACCAAGATTGGAGTCTCTAACGGAGCCTCAATCTTGAGGGGCCGTATTACAGATTCCTCATTAGAGTCATAATTATTGCCTCATTATAGTCATAATTATTGCCTCAATCATCTTCACTCGTCCATAATCAATCCCGTGATTATCCTACCTAAATTAGCTATTCAATCATGTAATATTTTATGTTAATAGTTCCTAGAATTACTCTGTACATGGCTATATAATTAGCTCTTAACTCCTTAGAATAATATATACAATTCATTCCTAATAAAATCAACAAAGAGTTTACTAGAAGTGATGGATACATACGAAACATTTGATTGTTTCTAGAAAAATAGTGGTTTGGGTGGGAAATGATTTTTTTAGATAGAGGGAGTAACAGACACGTGATAAGAATGTTAAATAAATAGATTTTTAAATTATGTATTTTTAAATAACATATTATAATTTAATTATATTAATTATCAAATTAAATAAAATCATTACAAATCAATATAAGAAATATGAAAAAATAAAAAAAAAAATTCAGGAATATCATATAAATATTTAATAAGAAAGAGAGCCAGAAAACCATTTTTGAGATGCATTTAAAAAAAAAGACAAGTCCATATAAACCTCTATTTATTAGTATGAAGTAGATTTAAAAATTTTTGACATCCTAGAAAACCATGTCTTGTGTGATTGTGCACCCGACATGTAACACTGCAATTGATGACGGAAACATGGGATGATATGAGTTAAATTATTCAAAGCTCAAGATACGAATTAGATCGGAAAAAATGAAACAGCCTTGATTTGTTGGGGAAAAAAAATAAAACAGTTGATTGTGTAGTGACTTGTGAAGCAGCCATATATGATTTATTCGGTTACACAATTCATTCGGCAATCTAGATCGGTAATCTGGGTCCGCTAGCTGGAAATGTTTGAAAATTATAGGGTAGTATTTGATCTAGATAAGGAATTTATGAGTTGGTTTCTAAACTGGCTTCAATTAAATCGGTTATGGTTGTTGGTATTTATTCAAGTGTTAAATTAATTAAATCGAATTTTTCATGCTTTAAAATGTTAAACGCTTACAATTAGATATTTCTTTTTTGTTAATAATATTCAAGAGGTTAATGAAATAGATTGATTATCTGAATAATTTGAATGCTCGGTAATTAGCTCATTGTTAATTTGTCAAAACTTGTAACTAATTAAATTCGGACTTAATTGGTAGATATTTATTTATTATAACGCTATTTTATTATTTTTATTTATTATCAAGTATTTCTTTTTAATATTATTATTTGAGCATTTAAATTGTATATTTATCTATTTAAACAAGTATTATAATACATGTGATTATTACATAAGCTGGACAAATCACAAGAAACTGGTTTAATAGAAGTTTTGGTTGCATACAAAGTCACAGTTGGATGGATAATAGCTGATTTGTTATGAATTAACCCTTAAATTGTGAATCACAAGATCATTACTGATGACAGTGCTAAAGAAAGCCAAAATTAGACAGTGCTAAAGAAAGCCAAAATTCATATTGTACAAGACGAGCAAGGTAAAGATATTGCTACCTGGTCTGTAATTGGATGGTGTATTTGCATTGATTACCAAGAAGTTAAACGCCACATCTTCTATGGTTCATTTCATTTTACCTATTATTGATTAGATTGTGAAAAAGCTTACATTTTAGAAATTTTATTGCTCTCTAGATGTATATATTCAAGTTATAATCAAATTCCTATTCATTCTGAAGATCAACAAAAGAACACGTTTACATGTTCATGTGACACCTTTGCATTTGGAAGAATGTCATTTGGATTGTGTTATGCCCCAACCATCTTTTTATGGTACATGATGAACATCTTTTCATTTATGAACATCTTCTAAAATCCTTATACTTCTCAAGACACTTTAAAAGTTTAAAAAATGTGTATTTCAAAACGATAATCCTAAAATTTTGTTTATTAAATCTTTATATTATCTAATAATAAAAATAAATTGAACTCGTGTCACTATTATAGAACATCCTCATAATAATTTTCTCACTTGTCTATCATATAAATGTATCTCTCATACTAAATAATAAAATTAAATATTAATTATATCATTGATATATTTGTTTCTTTTTAAAGAATAAAAGTTAAAAAATCAATGTAGAATAAATACAATTTAAAGAAAACAAAAAATAATTCAAAACCAAAAGTTAAAAAAATGATGTTATTGTTTAATAGTTAAATTAGTTTTTGCACGTAATTTTTTATAATTTTTATCTTAAATTATTGTTTTATACTTTGTAAATATTTATTTTGCATTGTTTAATATATTTTTTGTTGAACCCATGTAAATCAGTATATACACGAGCTAATAACTTACAAAATTATACACATGTTTTTTTTTCTCTCGAAAATAACATGTCATGTAACCGTGTACGAAGATATAATTAAAATATACTAATATGGCAGTATATAAAAAGAGGAGATTATTATACTGCATATGCTCCACTGCCCATGCATAATGATGAGTGTTTCCTTTGTTCTCCTTTCTATAATCTCAAAAGAATGACCCCATTAACTAATACAATTAAATACTCAAAAAAAATTGCTTTATTTTTCTAGAAATAAAATATTTACCAATGAGACAGTGTCTCAATGATACTATGAGATTCTTCCATATGTGAGGTCTTGGGTTCAAATCCCTCCCATAGAGAAAAAGGGGTCTGAGGGGGTCAGGAAGTTTTCCCAGTGAGGTTTCCTCCTAGGGTGGTTGTGCTGGCTCTTGGAGTCATGGGAGGTCCAGGTAACTAGACCTTGATGACATGGCCTGAAAACGGTGGGCTCACAGTGCCTCACACGATTGAGACCTTCGACATTCAAAAAAAAAAAGAAATAAAATATGTAATTTAGTATATTTCATAACAATTATTAATAGTTAATTATAAATATTGTATAATGGCATTGATTTGAAAATTAGAGAACCAAGCGATTGATCTTATAAATACCAAGCAAGTACACAAAATAATTTCAGTCACTTAATCAACATCAAATCTAAATAAGGGAAGAATATTGGGTATAGTTTAAAAGTAAGATAGTATGACTGTTAAAAAACTTAATCAACGTCAGAGTTAAGTATTAATAAAATATTATTGAAAAAAAGTTGACGTAATTTTAGTTATGACCATCAAACTTTACTATTTTTTTTATCAATTTTCTAATTTTTTTAAAATGTTCTTATATTATATACAATATTATTACATTATTTAAAAAATTTCTATCATAAAAGAGAGTGTATTTTATCTTAAAAATAAACTTATTCATCCGAAAACAATATAAAGCGTAAAACACAATGGTAAAATATATAACAAAATATCATAAAACACGTTTTTTCTAAATTAATGAGTTTTGATAAACAAAGTAGTACAATAACCACAAATCTATATGTGGCATCTGTATGTCTCCCAGCGACACTTGCAGTGACGGAGGTTGAAAAAAGGATCGGAAGAGGCCGAAGGATTTTTAATAACAAAATGGAGGGGGCCGAAGGATATTTAGGATGAAAACAGAATGAACCGAATGATTTTTGGGAAGAGAACAAAAGAGACCAAAAGATTTTCTGGCGAAATAATATTATATCGACCCTTCTGAGCGTGCCCCTTATAAGCTTCGTCCCTGGACACTTGGCCAAGCTCTTATACTACAGGTATTCATAAAATCTAAAGTCCAAAAAAAATCCGAAATCTGAATCATATCTGAAAAGCGAAATAACCGATCGAATTAGAGATTCGGATTTTTTGGATAGATTCGAATCGGATTTCCATTTTTTATTTGGATCGGATTTGATATTGGATATACAAAATCTTGTTTATTTGAATCGGATATCTGAATTCAATCAGAATAACCAGAATAAAACCTGTTTATTCATATGTAAAAATAAGTTTACTCAGGTTTTTTGGATTATTCGGATACATTTGGATCGGAATAGTATATTTATAATCCGGATCGGGTCGGGTTTCAGATAGGGTCTGAAAATATTCAAATCCGAATAATCCGAAAAAATCGTTATTTGACCCGTGAATACCCCAATCTTGTACCTCTTTTGGGTTAGGTGATGGTTACATATAGGCCAAGAAGATTAACTGAATTAACTAAATAGGCAAAACATGATGGTTGTGTATCTGCTTGCATAGATGTACATGTGACAATCTTTACCCAAATAAAAGAAATAAGTTAGTTTGAGTGAATGATAATTGTATACTGGTTTAAAATTGGTAACATCATAACATGGAATGAGTTAAGATTAGTAACACTTTAACACAATACGCGTCAAGATAAGTAACATAAAAACTATGTGAATGCAATGGATTCAGACATGTAAAATGATGAGAAAATCATTAAAAATTAACGTAATAGACTTTTTGTTTAGTTACAACACATATTTAAAAGAATCCATTTAAACTCAAAATAATTTTATGGAAAATTAGTTCTGACTCGCACTCATTCAAGCCCGAACTCGTTTCGACACGTTACTCAACCCAACCCATCCCAACCCCTCTTATTTTACCAGACTTACGTAAACGCGAATTTGGACTCCTCAATTGCTCATTTAGCAATCGTAACCGCTCGTGCTGGTGAACTTTGAATAACCAATGAGGATTTCATCAAGCATTTGCATGCAAAAACATCACAACTTAAAACACTTATTTAAATGCTAAAATAACCAAGGGTTTGCAGCTTAGGTGGTTATATGCCTTTTTTTATAGGAAGTTTAAGTTTAAATCTTGGTCAACACATATTTGTTGCGGTAAAGTCAAGGGTAACCCCAGCCATGAGGTTTATTTTAGGGTGGCTTCGGACTTATACTCTAGAGCGTCAAATCTGAAGAGAGATTGAAATCTCGTCAAGAGCGTCTGCGTTCCAAACTATTCAAAAAAGAATGGCTAATTTTTTAGTTTATTTTATTTTTTTGTGATTATGCTAAACAAATTATACAGCAACTTAAAGATACTAATTAGAGAACCAATTACTAACGATTCTTTGGTTCTCTAAATCTTGCCAGTTTAAATTCAAATTACCAGCTATTCATTCTTAATATCCTTAATATTGACGCTATTATCTCGAGTTTTATAAAAAAATAAAAAGAAAAGAATTTGAGAAGATAAAGGAAAGAAATAAGAAGGAAAATATACAAATATATTTCGTGTTTCTGAACTCAAAAAAAGATAAAAGAAATCACGAATTTTACATGTTTGCGGGTTGAGAAGAAGATAAAAGATGTTCAAATTTAGAGTTATACCAATTTAGGTTTTATTATAAGTTAAACTTCAACGATAAGATAGTAAACACAAAAACTTTCTATAACGAAAGAATAAATTATAAAAAAACATGTGTGCCAAAAAAAATAAAATAAAAAATAAGAAAGAAATTACAAGATTTGTTCTTATTATATTTTTCTAGCTTTTGTTCAATTTCAATTGTCACGTTAAAGGAGTTGAGAGTTGAGCTAAAGTTATTTGACGTATTTGGCATTTTAATTCGAACTTAGTTGGGGTGAGATCGACTATGGTTGTATGCACCCATGGTTCAAGCTTGTATCATTTGTAATTTTTTCAAGATGAATTTTTTTTATATAAACTTGCACAGGACTAAAATTTTTAATTATTTTTTTATTACTTAAATATTTATTAATATGTAAACTAATCATTTTATATCAAAATATCGTTTTATAATTGCCAAATTTCCATTACTAATTTTTCAATATTTTATATTAAATTCGTATAATACACGGTGAAATAACGTGGTTTATAGTAAAAAAAATTATACCACCACAAATCTTGTTTAAAATTGACACATGTGTCACCATCATAAAGCTCCGTATTTATTTTGTCATGTTTCAATCTCACATTAAATTTAAACCATTATTCACACAAGACAAATTATATTTTAAAAAATAAAAACTTTCTTTTCCAATTTTTTTTTATTATTTGATTACTTGTGTCAACTTTTTGCATATTAATTTAAAATTAAACCATTGTTTTTTTTACTATAGGGAATGGAAGTATACATAATCCTCTTTATTGCACTGACCCGAAACAACCCATTAACATCAAGCCAAATCTTGTAATTTTTTTAACATCATTGTAATACATTTAAAACACTTTCTTGTTTTTTGAGTTTACGTAAATAATCACCGTTTGAGTAACATCGTTGTAAGTTTTATTCAATAGTTGTTTAACACCAAAATAAGAGAGGGAGGGAGGGAGAGAGAGGGGAAAGAGGGAGAGAGAGAGCGAGAGAGCGCTTTTGTTACCATTTACATCAATAAGTTTAATTTGATCATAAGTCAGTATTGATGAATTGGGATTAAGTTTGAGGATGAATTCAAGCATTGCTTTTATTATCTTCTTTGTTGGATAGTTTGTTAGAGACATTGACAACAATTTGTAGTTCATTTGGAAATTCTAAGCTTACATTTGAGGGAACTCAAAACTTAGATTTTGGGCTAGTACATCATATAACACTTTGACTTGTAGCATAGAGTGTGTCATTGATTCATGGGTTATATACATCTCATGCATCGTTTCATGCCACACACTACACAAAGACGATAAAGAATATGAAGTGTTGGAACCTTGGTAGGGCATGAATTGCGAATGATGAGATTATAGATGTTATTGGAATAGAAGATACTGACTTGAAGACTTAATTTTGATTCACATGGTCATTGAAACATGTTAGGGTCATTTCAAGCTTAAAGAGAATACTAATCGTTAAGTTTGGTGGTAAACAACATAAATAAGGATGAGTTATGTCTTGTAATATTTTAATTATGTGTTAAAATATTCAAAATTAAACTTAAATTTCTTACAATATTTTAAAATAAATACAACGTATTACTCCTATAAAAATATAAATTTGAAATTTAATTTTATCTAAAGGGTGATTTTGTATAGTACCAGCTAAGTTTCTCAGGTGTTTCAATTAAGTAAACAAAAGTTTTTTCTCGTTAAAGTCACTTAACTTTCACAGCTATTTCAATCATACGTATTTTTTACAATATTTAAATGTTTTAAAATTAATTGAGAAAAATGAAACATATATGAACATTTATAAATATTTAGCTATTATTTTTTTCTCAATTTGACTTAAATTTAACAACTTTTAAACTTTTATTACTTCGTGAATATGGTTTTTTCATAATTATATTACATCTAATTTCAAGTTATTAGAAAAAAATTCGCTTAGGCTATGTGTTATCACCCTCTTCACTCCACATAGGCGTCACATAATTAACCAACACCATCACCCCTTATCACTCAACATCATCATTACATGTGTTATCATTATTGTCCTATCACTCCACGTCATCACCCCTTTTTTCCCCTTTTCTTTTTCTTTCACCCGTGATGCTCGTCACGCCTGCCCCCCTCACACCCCCTTCAAGCCCCTGTGTAATGAGGGAGGGAGGGCGCAACCGGCCCCACTCATGCCCCATCACACACCATAACAAGAAATTGAGTGATTTTAAAAAAAAATTGAGTGATTTTAGTGAAACCCTAAAAATTTTTATTAAACATTCCTTTTCTTAAACTATACTTAAAAAAGATTTCAGCTAATTTTGAAATTATTATTAATAAATATTCATCTATTAATTAGTAGTGTTTTCAAATAACTCATTCCACATGAAACTTGTATTATTTAAGCAAAAGTGATAAAAAGTCATATAACTACTCATACATTCATTCTTAGGCATTGTTTGAGATTGTTTATTTAACTTCAAAATGACTTTTTGCCAAAAGTGCTTATTAACTTATGAAGTTTTGAAATTAAGTTTTTAAAAATGTGTTTTGATTAGCTTTTTTAAAAGCACTTTTTCAAAATAACCAAAAATGACATTGTTATATTGACAACCATTTTAAGGTTATGGTTACAGTTGTGGGTTGCGAAAATGGTGGTGGATAGTAGTAGAGGTGAGTGGTACAGTAGTGGTTGGGGGCGATGGCGGTAGGTGATAGTTGTGGTTAGCGGCGCTCACGGTGAGTGGCAACGTTGGTGGTGGTGGCTGTGGCGGGTGGCGGTGTTGGTGGGTGGTGGCGGCGGGTGTCGGTGTTGGTTGGTGGCGATGGGTGGTATATTGGTTAAAGGCTAAATATGTAATTTTATGACAATAAGTCATAAGTCATTTTAAAAAAGCCAAAATGTTTAACTTTTTAAAAACAACTTATTACCTTTTTACTAAAAGTTATTCTCAAAAGTATGTAAAAAGGGTTTCGGAATAGGGCCTACCCGATTTGTGAAGATTGGGCAAACTAAGAACAGAGAAAGTCTTGAAGATGGGTGGAGATGTTGAAGAACACAGCCAAGAACGAATCTGAGATGTAATGTAACGACTAACTGTGACAATTGCGTTCGAAGAATTACGTCATCAACGAAATGAGCACATTTGATCGTGCTTGAAATCCACATTGAGTTGTCAATCAAAATAATTACATGATGATAGTATGCGAAAAATGAGGAACATGGGCGAAAACCGTGCGCGAAACGGAATTACGGATTGTCCGGAATCGCGAAATGAAGATAAAATCGAAAAGTTGACGAAAATGGCCTGGGGCGGTACGCCCCGAACCACACGTTGACCCTAGGGGTACGCGCGGAAGACATTCAAAATATCTGCATGGCCACCACCCGCGCGGTACGCCCCGTGTGGAGGGTTGGTCTGGGGCGATGCTAGGGCTAATTACGTCGGCAAGTGGATAAAATGATTAGATTTCTGCTGGAAACCCATTTTCTTTTCTTCCCTTAGACGATTCAGCAAGCCAAATGTGAAACCCTCATCTTAACACATCAAACTTTCAATTTTAAAGCCTTTTGATCGCGTGGATCGCACCAGGGAACATTTCTGCAAGTCTTGATCGTCTTTTTACACTCAGAACTCCGTCTGATTAGGTAACGGTCCATTTTAACCCTCTAGTTTGATAATGATTGATTAAATCTTGTTTTTGAACGTAATGATATAGTTAGGATTGTTGATTATTGCTTAGATGATGGCTAGGATTGATTATAAACGAAAAACACGATGTTTTAACGGGTAAATCCTTGTTTTGATCTGTTGTAATGCCCGGTTTGCATGGAATCATAACAATGGTTATAATGGTTAAATGATTTGATTGTGACAATGTAGATGATTAGTTTGATTAATCTTTGACATGCAACGTGAAATCTAAGTGTTTCAAACTAATTACAATCATTAACATACTCATTGGAACGACTATCTGATGTTTCTGATAACGGTCAGATTAGTATGTTAAACATGGTTATTAAACCTATTCTACTACTACATTGTGATATTTCATGATATTTGGGTAATCAATAATAAGGATTGATCATTCCTAAACCATTAAATTGTCTAGGAACTGTTTTAACATTATAATCAACAACACTAACTATTTGATTAATCTGAGATTATTCGGATTAATTAAACATGTCATCAACATAGTATTAGGAACCTGAATCAGTGTAGGTTGCTACATTATCATACATTGTATGAAATGACCTTTAAATAAATAATTAAAAACCTAATATCAGTTTGATGACTGTTAAGGCAATGTCTTTGACATTGGACATTCAGGAAGATCTAATTATTTAGTTAAACTATAAATAACTAATTAAATATAAAT
This sequence comes from Mikania micrantha, assembly GCA_009363875.1. NCBI lineage: Eukaryota > Viridiplantae > Streptophyta > Magnoliopsida > Asterales > Asteraceae > Mikania > Mikania micrantha. The sequence goes on along the minus strand of CM018691.1, from coordinate 48,234,047 downwards.
AAATGCATAATCATCATATTATTACCAGTTGTGTAATATTCTGCTATCAGTAAGATATCAGGTGAGTTTCGTACAACCCCTTTTCTTTTTAAATCTTTATAAACATCGGGGTAGCACTGTTGAACTTTTCAGAACTATATGATATGTATCACTGTTATCTGGTGATTTCATGTGATTGTTGAGAACTTGTGGATTTCATGGGATTTTGCTTGGAGAACAGAACACTATCACAGAACTTGAAAGTCCTCATTCTTTGAACTGTATCTAGTGAACCCATGTGGGGTCGAACAGAAAACATTGATATTACTATCGGTTGACAAGCCATTTGCCGGGAGCTTGCAACTCCCCTTGGTGTAAATGTTTGTTATCTGTTTCCAGAACTTCTTAATGTAGTGATAGACATTAAGACAATGAGGCACTAAGATATGTACCGACGGATCATATCTTTGTAGAACATGATTGAACAAAACGTCCGAAAGGAACTAGATACGGGTCCCATGGTTATCTTGAACTGAATTTTGAGAACTTGTATTACATATCATATCACATTGTGGAACCTGAATTGTATGATCTCACCAGCTTTGTGCTGACGTTTTCAACTTAAAACTTTTTGCAGGGAGACAGTGACTTATCGGGTGAGGATGCACATCACGCATTTGTAATTAAATAAGATTATTGTGTAATGAAATTAGTTTGTAAATTATAATGTTAATGTAATTACGAACCCTTGTAATGTATTTACTTTAAGATAATCTGTGTGCTATGATATCGGTTCAAGTAAGTCACTCCTCATCTCTGAGATATCACCACTATGCTTCCGCAACCATCTTAAAGTGACGAGTGACATCATCTCAGGTGACGAGAAGTGGGGATGTGACACTAACAATGTAAAGAAATAAGATTCATTAGTCAACAAGATTACATTACATACCCCTCACATGTTCTCAAACTCCATGGATAAAGAATCCATGGAGTTCGTAGGGGAGAGCTCTCTCAAGATTACATTTGAAGCACACCCTCACCACTCTCTTGTCTGGTTGTTTTGCTACAAATGAGAATAATCTCTATTTATAGTGTCACATGACCTAAAACCCTAAAAACACCAAATACAACAAAATGATAATAAAAAAATAAATATTAAATTAAGCTCTATCATTTGTTGTAGTCTTCGGGTCTTTTGGTCATCAAGTGTCTTCGTAATTTTGAGTCTTTAATGGCTCGCGGTGACCCGTTGCTCCCTAATCAACAAATACATGATACTTCTTATTTACATTCCATCTATCCAAATTAACCGTTGGTCTTGAATTTTCTAGACCCAACAGTCTCCCCCTATTTGGTTAGATTAATGTAAACAAATGCAGAAATATCATGAAACAAACATGAATAATAAGATTGAACTTGTGTAGATGCAATTCATGTTTCTTTCACTGCAACAAATGGTGAAAGTTTCTTTATTTCACTTATCAAACTCAAAACAATCTTCTTGAAGTTCCATAGATTCCATTTATCTCATCCCCTTCAATGAAGCTCCCCCTACGATTACACAATCTTAATATTCAATCCCAACCCAAAAGATATCCGAATATAGGGTGGCAGTCCAAGTATAGGAATCCCAACCTTGTAATGAACATATGACAGATAAAGGTTCAAAGATAAATGTAATGCATATCCCAACAGTCGAATTCTTAAAAGTCTTCAAAGTAGAAACAAGAAATCTTCACATCAGTAAAACCAAAGTCTTCACTGATAAACCACTGATAACACACTTGACATCAGTTTCAATCCATCAATCTCCCCCTAAACTGATGCTAACGATAACTGATGTGTGAAAACCCATCAAGTCTTCAAAAACAAGTAGTGTTCTTCGGAAACAATCATTGCTAACCGGTAATATGTCCAATGCTGCAGATTTAGAACATCAATTTGGACTTACAGAATAGACATCATTAACTTATTTTGATTTTCTGATGATGCATAAGTTTCAGCTCTATCATGCCAAAGAGTAATGTACTTCCAATGATACAACCAAACGAGTGAGCCAAACTCAAATGTGTTTCAGAAGTGAAATCATATGTTATCAACTTTTAAAGTGTCAATTTGAAGATGCATTAGAACTTGGACATCATACAAACTAACACTTAGAAAGAAAACATTACATATCAAGAGAAGATATCACTTTTGAAACATTTAGTTAACTTCGAAAGTCACCAATTTATGGATGCATTAGAACTTGGACATCATAAATTAGCTCTTAAGAAATAAACCTCTTTACGTACTAAGAAATGATTCAGAATTAACAAAAGTAATATCATGTTTGAAAAAATTCAAGATGCCATCCAAACTAATTTAATCAGTGGTTCATGAACACCAAATAGAATTCCACATGTTTGCCTTTCCTCAAGCATATTTGTAAACGTTAGTTTCAACAACCCTAAGAGAAAACAATTTGCTCACAACAATTTGTGAGATTACCATAATGCCCATAAACCTTTGTGGGTATCACTAATTCCAAAGAAATTGTTGTTCAGAAAGAAATCACCACTTTTAATAATATCACCACCAATATCATATGAAATTACTATTATGCCCAAGAGATTTGTGTTGTATAATTCAACACATCACATGTTTATAAGCATTTGTCAGATTACCTTGCAATTAAATTACATATATGCCCCAAGACAAATAACTTTGCATATAAGCAAATGTGTTGAATTAAATTTACACACCGTCATTTTCTTCCTCGGAATTTGAAATAGAAATGGAAGCTTTTCAAAATAAATAACTTGTAATCGGAAGACAATTTCAATCAGAAGTAAATTGCCAATTAAAATGATGAATAGCCCATCGGGAAAACTAGGCATCGGAAGGGAATCTTCTGAGGAATCTTTCGGAAGCAAACAAACAAATTAGAAGTGTTTTTTTTTTGTTTTTTTTGGAAGTAGCTTTTCGGAAGTAATAGCTTCTTCTGAAGGAACCAACATCATGCTTCGAAAGAAGAAACATTCCATCTAAAGAATTGTACATCAGAAGAGAAATAATCCTTGGAAAGGAATCTTCCAAGATTGTTCTTCGGAAGACACCCAACATCGGAAGCTACATTCAAATAAATTTCCATTTGGATGAACCTCAATGCTTCCGAAGACACTCACTCTCTTGACAACTTCTAATGGCATGTTCTGTTGAAACCTTCTGATAACCCTAAATTCATGAAAGCCGCCATCATCATCATGTTCCTTTCTGAAACAAACCCAACTGCCCTAATTTTATTAATAGCCGCCATTGTTACCAGATGAATAAAAGTTTGATAGAACATCCGATGATGATTGGATTTGGGTAGGGTTTTGGCTTAAATTAGGGAGAGCCAAAACCCACTTGGGTTTTAACAAATCAAACCACAAAAACCCAAATAAATTGACGAACCCAGTAACAAGAATATCTTCAAATAACTTTCACAAAATTCACAAAATCAGGGTTTTGAGCACAAGTTTGAGAGAATCAATGGTTAGAATGATAATCTCGGGAACTTGGCTCTGATACCAATTGTAAAAACGGTTGCGGACTAGGACCTACCCGATTTGTGAAGATTGGTCAAACTAAGAACAGAGAAAGTCTTGAAGATGGGTGGAGATATTGAAGAACACAGCCAAGAACGAATATGAGATGTAATGTAACGACTAACAATGTAAAGAAATAAGATTCATTAGTCAACAAGATTACATTACCTACCCCTCACATGCTCTCAAACTCCATGGATAAAGAATCCATGGAGTTCATAAGGGAGAGCTCTCTCAAGATTACATTGAAGCACGCCCTCACCACTCTCTTATCTGGTTGTTTTGCTACAAATGAGAATAATCTCTATTTATAGTGTCACATGACCTAAAACCCTAAAAACATCAAATACAACAAGATGATAATAAAAAAATAAATATTAAATTAAGCTCTATCATTTGTTGTAGTCTTCGGGTCTTTTGGTCATCAAGTGTCTTCGTAATTTTGAGTCTTTAGTGGCTCATGCGGTGACCCGTTGCTCCCTAATCAACAAATACATAATACTTCTTATTTACATTCCATCTATCCAAATTAACCGTTGGTCTTGACTTTTCTAGACCCAACAAAGTACTTTTACAAAAAGTCATTTTCAAATGGAATGCCAAACAGGGCCTTAGAATGATCGGTTTTACCAGTTGATTATTTAATGCTTTGAAATTTTTTTATTTATTTATAAAATCATCATGTTGTATTAAAAGACTAAGATGGTTTAGGACTACAGTGGATGGTTCAAAAGAAAACTTCTCACTTTGAAGAAAACTCAAAAAACTCCTATATATAGGGGCCGGTTACTGTACAAAGGAAATTAACGTGAAAAGCGTAGGAAGCCACCAGCATACGTCACGTGTAATCTAGGTAAGGGGTGTAATGGTCCGTGTAAAATCACGGACCGCGTTATATAAAATCACGCACCATCGTTTAACAGGCATAATTAAGGACCAACTGAATAATCACGGACTATTAATCACGGACCATATGTAACAAATCACGGACCACGTATAAAAATCAAAATAATTAAGGGCAAACTGAATAATTACGGACCCATTATCACGTAACTAAAGTAAATATGACGGATCAACTGATAATTACGGACCAATAATCACGGATCACGTAAAAAAACGAAAGAAAACCGTAGCAATATTATACTCAAATTAAAGATAATAAAATTCTCTTTTTTATGGTGTAATTTTTTTAAAAAAACGATTAACCATTTAAAACTTAATCGATTTATAAAAAAATGGTGGAAATTGATTTACCCATAAAAAAAGTCAACAAATGTAAATTATTACTTTTTTGCCCTTCAAATTTTAATTCACGCAAGTTTTAAATGAAAAGTGAAGACCCATAGATCTTAACCGTTGATTAATTTGATCAAGGGCTAGAATTGCTTCCCATCCTTCTCACGTTAAACCCCCTTTGTATTGGATCCGTCTACTATATATATATATATATATATATATATATATATATATATATATATATCAGCCAATCAACTTTTAAAATTTTTTTTTTATGATTTCTTTTATTTGCTTAGAAAATGTGATAAACAAAAAAAATATTAATAAAAACATGTGGATCACGTAGTTAGATATATATGTAACATATAAAGTTACATATATGTAACTCATATATGTAGCGTACAAGTTACATATATGTGATCAATGAGTTATATATGTGTAATAACCATGAGTTACATATATTTTTTTTTGTTAACAAATCTAACCTTATAATAAAATAAAATACAAAACAAAAAACGAAATTGATTGATAATAATTGTAATTAATTTTCAAAGTTTTTTTTTAAAATAAAGGTTGTAAAGACTAATAAAGGCTGATGCTCACCAAACTTCTTGTTTTGTCTAAGTATAGGAGTCTCTTTGAATAAACACCTTCGGAAGGAAGAAGTGATTCTTCGGAAGCAACATTGCTTCCGAAGGATAACTGGTTCCTGCCGAAGGTTGTACAAGACAACTGCTTCCGAGGAATCTTCTTATGCACTAAAGACAAAGACTTCCGAGGTTTATCCTCTGACAAAGACTGTAGCAGCTTACTCTCATAGTACAAAAGGTACTGACACAAGACATGCTGGTCTGAGTAAAGACAAAGACAACATGTAATGAGTCAGATAAAGCGCCTTACCTCTCCCATGCTGCATTAAATGCAAAAGATCATCTGAAGCCTTGAAGATCAACAACATTAAATGTCTTTTGTATTTAATAGTCCTTTGTAAAGTCAATGTCTATTAATGTAATGATCATGACTGAGTGTCTTAGCCTGTGAAGACACTCAACATACTAGAATAAGCTTTACTTTATGTACTTGTCTAGTATACCCAACTTGTATTCCTAAGTGTATACGGTTGTAGCCTCGGCTATATAACCTCCCAATGTATTGTTGCTTGAAGTGTGCTTGCTTGTATACTTCCACCTTGAGAGAAATATATCCTTGAGCTTGAATTATTCTTGTGTTCTTAATATTGTTCAAAGATTATTATTGTGTCACTTTGAGTGAAATTGTGAGATCATTCTAACAGAACATTCCGCATCTGTTAGAATTAAGTAAGAAATACTTGTGAAGTGTTGTTTAGAGATAACAACCCGATCCTACAAGTGGTATCAGAGCATTGGCTCTTGAACTTGACTGACTAATCATCATCAAGTTACCAGTTCTATTTCTTATAAACCCTCATAGTATTAACACTCATATTTCTGTGTCTGTCCAAGATGGCTGCTCTAAACAAACATGATACAGAAAATGGCACTCTCAACAAGCCACCAATGTTCACACCTGAAGACTTCGATACCTGGAAAGTCAGAATGGAAGGGTTCATCAGGAACCAAGACTTCAAACTTTGGAAGTCTGTTCTTGAAGGTCCCTACATTCCTACAGTTGCTGCTGCCGGTGCTGGAGTTGCTGCAGTACCAAAAGATCCATCTATGTACTCAGACGAAGATTACAAGAAAATGGAAGTTGATTCTAAAGCTCTTTGGCTAATTCAGATGTCAATACCGAACTCCATTATACATGCATTCAAGAAATGCAAGTCTGCTCAAGAACTGTGGAATTCCTTGAAGCAGATGTATGAAGGGTCAGAAGATGTCAAAGAAAACAAGAAGGATATGCTGAAACAGAAGTTTGAAAACTTTTGTCAACAAAACAATGAGAATATGTCTTCTCAGTACCTAAGGTATGTCCAACTTGTGGATGAATTAACTACTGCAGGTGTAACTCTTGATAATCAAGATGTGCTCAGAAAATTTCTGAGGTCTCTTCCAAAGGCATGGAATATCTATTCTGTAACAATCAGAAGAACAGAAAACCTGAAAACTCTAACTTTAGGAGAATTGTTTGGTATTCTCAGTGCCTATCAGATGGAATTAGATGCCCAAGAATCTAAAGTTTCTCACTCACCATCTGGTTCAGCTGCTCTTTATGCACCCATCAATAATCCTCCATACCAAAGCTATCAACCCCTCTACCATTCTACCTCCACACCCACTGTCACATTTCCTAAAACTCCAAATTCATCAAACCTTGTATCTAACCCAGCCCCTTCTACTGAACCAAAACAGAAAAAGGTTAAAAGAACTGCTCAGGGCACAGTTCTACCTAAGGTGAAAGCCACACCCCTTGTTTCTCCACAGGTTCTTCCTTTGAAACCTGTGGTTGCCCTTAACCAGCCTGAAAGCCCTCAGCTTATGTCACAAAACATAACTGAGAATATTCAAAGGGATGCACCCATCATTGAGTTTGCTTCTCATGAAGCAACTTCATTAGATAAGAGACTGTCTCCCAAGTCTCCAGGTTCATATCATCCAGAAATGCCCCCCACCCATACTATCACCCAGGCTCAAGGAACCCCTGCTCTAGCTGTGGAGGAACCACTCTCTCCAACTACCCAAACTTTAATGAGAGTGGTGACACAGTTACAAGCTCGGTTCCCTGACCCAGAGCCTATTCAATCAGAGGTTGGCCCCAGTAGTTCTGAAGGGGTCAATGCAGGTGAGGCTGCCACTACTGTTGATCTTAATAAAGATCCACAGGACAGTGGTACAGGCAATAGGACCTCACCTGCGGCAACCTATATTGGGGAGGACTTCTTTGAGGTTCTTCTCAATGAAGGGAATCCAGGGTGCCAAGAAACCACATCTGGTGGTGGAGGTGCAGGAGCTAGGCTCAGGACTCCATCGCCCCATGATTCTACTCCGGTAGAGGAGGGCACATCCACACAGGAATTGACGGCTACAATAACTTCCCTCCAAGCCAGGGTAGCTCACTTAGAAGCTGAGGTGGCTACCCTGCGGCTTGAGGTCCAAACCAAAGATGCCACTATTCTGGACCTCAGGAGGCGTCCCCCGGTCACTCTACATCCATTTCACCCTGATCCTGCTACTACCACTTTCATCTCCCCTGATGCTACCAAAAAGGGGGAGACTATACCAACTGCAGGGTCAGGATCAGAAGCAAGAGAAGAGGAGGGTGCACAGGAAGTTACTCCATCCTTAGTCACTTTGACTGCTGAATGGGATGACTTCTTGGGTACTTATTTTCAAGATTCTTCTTCTACTTCCTCTTCTTCTGCTTCTGAGGATACAAGGGAGGTTGCCAAAGAGACTGAACAGCAAACATCAAATGTCTCTTTGGAACCTCAGTCCCCTCTTGGGACTAAGTCTCCTTCTGAGACTGCAGCTCAGGTTGGCATGGAAGACACAGCACAAGAAGAATCAATTTCCATGAAATCTGTGTCCCCTTCTGGGACTGAAGCTGCTGAAGCTCTCTCTTCCTCTCCTGAGCCCTTTGTGGAATCCAATAAGGAATCATCTAAGGGGATTGGTCAACTGGAGGAGCCAGTGAATGCTGAGGTTAACTCCGAAGCTGCAGCTGCCTCCGAAGGCCCAGTCATCCTGGATGTTTCCTCCACAGAGGAGCTACATGCCAATGAACCAGCTGGTGAGGCAACAGAAGAAATCTCCTCTGGGGCAAAAATAACTGCTGATGACAAAGGAAAACGTAAGCTAACCCCAGAGGAGGAAGCAGAACAGGAGGAGATGAGACCAAAGAAAACAAAGGGCCGACCAAACACTTCTCTAGATGAAGAGCGAGCTAGACTCTCTACTTTGCTAGAAGAAAAAGGTTATGACTTTGATGAAGTCATCAACTGGTCGGTACCTAGAATGGCTGCCGAGCTGGACAAGGTGCAGCAGCAAGAACAAGCTGTTGCTGCATCAAAGGCCCTGAGTGTACTTACAAAGGAGCAAAAAGAGAAGGCCTACAGAGACAAGAACAAGGCCTTTCTCTTGGAATATGGCTTCCATGCTCGGCAGCTAGGCCCAATGAAGAACTCAACCATGGATATGCATATCAGAGATATAAAAGCCAAAGTTGCAAGAGGTGAGTTACCTTCAATTGAACAAATCAGGGCAAGAAAGGAAAGCCTAATGAGAGGCTTAGGTTTAGGGGGAGGAGCTACAATAGAATTTCCCCTCTCTGGTGCAGGGATCAGAGAGGGAGAAGAAGTCATGTGTGGGGCAGCAACAAAAGCAATGTTCCCCAAATGTTCCCCCTAAATCCAAAAGAAGAACCAATATCTCCTCCTTCAAGTCCAAGTATGGATAACATGCCAATCTCCTCAGTCTACAAAAAGGGTAAGAAGACTACAAGGAAACAATCAATACCAAACCCTGATTCTGAGAGACATACACAGGCTGAAGAGAGGAGAACAGAACCCTCAAGGGATGAGGATATTGGGCCACAGTCTACTGCAACAACAGGTGCAGCAGTAGAATCAACTGTGGAAGCCCAACAGGCCAGAGTTCTGAGGAGTCAAGCCACTGCTCAAGACAAACCAAGATTCACAAGAAGAAAGAGCATGGCTAAAAGGAAAAAGGAAACAAAAACTATCCCTTTAGACTCTGAGCCTGATACAACACTCTCAGTACTTGAAGCCACATCTGAAGCAACTCCCAAAACTACACAAACCCTAGAAGACATGAGGGATATCAGCAGATTAATGCATGAGCATTCATACATCCCTTTGGTAAATTGGAGCTTCAATGCACAAGAAAGGATATTCATCCTCACCGACTACAATGGAGAAATAAAACTGGTGGATCTTTTGCATCTGATGATGTTGGCAAAACCCTATATATTTGATCTAGATATGCTCCCTCTCAATAATCCTGACACTGGAGCATATGGGAGGTCAGCTATCAGATTAATTAGAAAAAGGGCACAGGTACTGAGGGGTACATGGAAGCCAAGGTTTATGCCTTAGAAGTTTTGGTAGCATCAGCCTAGGGGGAGACTGTAAAGACTAATAAAGGCTGATGCTCACCAAACTTCTTGTTTTGTCTAAGTATAGGAGTCTCTTTGAATAAACACCTTCGGAAGGAAGAAGTGATTCTTCGGAAGCAACATTGCTTCCGAAGGATAACTGGTTCCTGCCGAAGGTTGTACAAGACAACTGCTTCCGAGGAATCTTCTTATGCACTAAAGACAAAGACTTCCGAGGTTTATCCTCTGACAAAGACTGTAGCAGCTTACTCTCATAGTACAAAAGGTACTGACACAAGACATGCTGGTCTGAGTAAAGACAAAGACAACATGTAATGAGTCAGATAAAGCGCCTTACCTCTCCCATGCTGCATTAAATGCAAAAGATCATCTGAAGCCTTGAAGATCAACAACATTAAATGTCTTTTGTATTTAATAGTCCTTTGTAAAGTCAATGTCTATTAATGTAATGATCATGACTGAGTGTCTTAGCCTGTGAAGACACTCAACATACTAGAATAAGCTTTACTTTATGTACTTGTCTAGTATACCCAACTTGTATTCCTAAGTGTATACGGTTGTAGCCTCGGCTATATAACCTCCCAATGTATTGTTGCTTGAAGTGTGCTTGCTTGTATACTTCCACCTTGAGAGAAATATATCCTTGAGCTTGAATTATTCTTGTGTTCTTAATATTGTTCAAAGATTATTATTGTGTCACTTTGAGTGAAATTGTGAGATCATTCTAACAGAACATTCCGCATCTGTTAGAATTAAGTAAGAAATACTTGTGAAGTGTTGTTTAGAGATAACAACCCGATCCTACAAAGGTATTCATTGGAACCCTCCCATACGACTATAATGCATATAAATAACTGTTTACAGCTATAATGCATATGCTTAACTGCACAGTCTAAAATAAATGCACACACACATACACACACACACACACATATATAGGGATTGAATCATATGAAAATCCAATCTTAGAAAATAAAACCCTTAAACCATATATGAGCCATTGATTTGGAATCTTGAAAATAAATATGTGGTCCACATTAATCCATATTAAAAATGATTTGTTTATTCAAAACCCACTTTTTTATTTAGGTTTACTATGAACCACATATTTATTTTCAAGATCTAAATCAGTGGCTCACATAGGGTTTAAGGATTTTCTCTTTAAGATTGAGTTTTCATAGGATTCAATCCATATATATATAATATATATAGGGAATTAATAAAATGAAAACCCCATTTTAATGTGAAAACCGTGAAAAATAGGCAAAAATCATGTAAAAAACGTATTTTTTTTGATTTTTTTTACAGGTTAGTAACTGTCACACCCCCAAATTTCCACGTGTGGTGTTAGTCCACATGGGTGTGACGTGGCCATGATCTTAGCTCTTGGTCATATAGAGCGACTCTATATGAGTTACACAATCATACAGTTTCGTAAACGTAACAAGTTTTTAGAAATATGCAGCGGAATAACTAAAATGTTTGCCGCAGAAACTAAGTAAGTTTTGCAGCAGAAAAGTAATGTATCAGACACTACATGTTTAATATTGTTTTCAATACACACAAATCAAAATACAAGCCTAGAAGGGAGTCTATATGCATGAAAGATTCTTTAGTGCGCTTCCAAGTGCTCCTAGCTTGTGCCATCAGTCACCTGAGAATACATGCGAAAACTTGTCAACATAAAGTTGGTGAGTTCACAGGTTTAGACAGTAATGAAACAGTAAGACAGATATATACTGGGTATGTTAAGTCGTTTGTTGGATCCACGATCCGTGAGTGCGTCAGTCATCTTACCGAAACTAGACCCTTGTTTTGCCTCCCCGGGTTATCACGGAACCCAGCAGTAGTTCGATATTACACACGACTTGACTCCTAGTCATAAGTTGTTGTCGAGTGGGCCGGGTTGTCAACCCAGTAGTACTACGTAATAACGACTCGTTTGTTACACAACTAACGGTAAGGATACGTGAGGACTTTGTTGCGATACAGTTACACTCAAAAATGGTTTTAAACATACCAGTCATACATCTAAAACAGTTGCATGGTATTCTCACCCCAAGAGTTTAACAAAACAGTTAAAGAGTAAAAGTGGGGCTGTAAACTCACATGAGTTTAGTAGTGTTGTCGTTCTCGTGAACGGTTTGTATGTTTGCCCTTAGCGGTTACCTATATCACATAGGTGTTGTAAGTTTGTGTTCACATTTGTGTTGGTCTCTCTAGACCATTTTCGTGTTCAATCAACTCTAAGTTGTTGTGTTGGTCATGTTAACCGTGTTTGACTTAACGACCCATTGGTGACGTGTTTTGTTCAAGTTATCATTTTACATGCAATTAGTGTCGTGTGATGTGTGTGAGCATATAACATGCACCCGTGGGATAACTTACTATTTATAGTAAGTTTCCTTTTTAGGAAAGTTTCTAAATCTAGCAGGTCATACAAGAAATCATTTTTTGTTCGTTCTAATATGTGTAATTAACCTATATTAACATGTTATCACATAGAACATGGTTACACTTAGTCAATTAATCATGTTTCTCATTTAAAAGTTACTATTTATGAAAAGTTCACATATCTCATTATCCTAGTCATCAATAATCCTTTAACATGGTCCTAGGACTCTCAACATTATCATTATAACTCAAACTTGACCAAATCAAGGTTTATGAACAAATCTTTTAACCAAAGTTTCCATTTATGGAAACTTGTAACAAATACCCATATTTCCATCATTCTAATGAATCAAAACACCTAGTATCATTATGTTAATACCAAATAATCATGTTAATCATACCAATAACATCAAGTTCTCCATCCTTTGCACATTTGCAACTAAAAGTTACTTTATATAGAAATAATAGTGTAAATCACTTCTTTTAACAATTCTAACAACCCAAATACATCAATAAGCATCATATTAGTTCCAAATCATTATTTTAAGCATTAATCATAGTCCTAAACACATGCACGTTGCCATTTCATCATTTATTCACATTTTGTAGCAATAAAGTTACTATTGTATAGTAACCATCACCAAATATCATCTTTTGTCAATAATAACTATCCTAGATCTTGCAAATCTTCATAAATATCATATATAACAACATTTCAATATCAACAATCATGTAAATCTATCTAGATCATACATGCATGTGATCAAATGTTACTATTTCTTAGTAAAGTCAACAAATAACCATCAAATATTGTCATAATCATCATAAATCGTTCTCATAGCATCAAATCAGTAATATAACTCAAGAATAACAGATTCATACAAGCAAAAATTTCGTGTTTAAAGTTGTGATCGTGATGCATGTGAGATCCAAGTCTTGCATGTGTGTGTATGAGTGCTCTATTGCTAATAAACACTTAATACTACCTCAAGGGTCTTCAAATTCGCGAAATGGAGTTGAGATCAGTTGGTTTGGAGCTCTAGGACCTGCTGATAACGCCCCCTAGCTGAAATGTGAAGGATGGTGGTCATGGGTGAATCCCCAAGTGCTTCTCCTATGCTCCAATCCTTCCAAGATCTTCAAAGTGGCTTGCCAAGAGTTCCAAATGGCTTGTATGGTGTTTACATAGTGATTTTGGTCGAGAATACGAGTTTCAGTCGAGAGGATTGAGTGTAAAGGGTTACAGAAATGATTAACATTGGTTTTAAAAAGATTTTGCGTGTTTGCAGCCGTCGCGTACCACCGAGACTGACAAGAGTCTCTCTCGGTGTACCGTAATGAATATAATAATCGTTTGTTTCCCGAAACATGTCGCGTACCGCGAAGATGGATTGATCGGTCGTCGCGTACCACGACGCCTTTCGGAGAATTCAAATTCTCCTGCCTGGGCTTCGCGTACCGCCAAGGCTCAACCAGAGGCCCTTAGCGTACCGCGATGGATCCCAAATGAGCCCAATAGGGCCAATCTTGTTGTTTCGAACCGATTTTCGCGTATTTCACGATTACGATCATTGATTCTCGACATATTAGCATTGTTTCACTCATTTTAGGTTCCCTAGAACCTAAGTGTTGTGAAATTGGACTGTGGTTTGTTTATTTCACCAACGTTCGTTATCCAAGACACGTGCGAGCGTTTTACGATAATTTCTCGAATTATCGATTTGTTGTGTGTGTTTGGACTGTTGTGCCACGTGTCACACTAAATATCACTAATTCTAGTGCCACGTATGTAATAATAATACACATTATTATTAAAAAAATAAGTGATGACCTGGAAATTACGTGGTGTTACAGTAACATTATTGGCTCATTTTTATAAAAAAAAATCAAAAAAAGCGCCGACCAAATATCTAAAAGAAAAATATTTTATAACCCATGTAAAACATACGTAACGCTGCGTCAAATCTGACGAAATTTTTTTACGTTTTGTTACGTATGTTTTACATGGTTTTATAAAATATATTTTTTTAAAAACTATTTGGTCGGCACTTGTTTGATTTTTTTATAAAAATGTGTCTAATATTGTTACAAACATGTAAAAAATTTCTAAAAGTTACGTTTTCTTGCATGATTTTTGCCTGGTTTTTACGGATTTCACACGAAGTAGATCGGATTTCAGGTGGGTTCCAAGTTTCATTCGCTTTTATGGTTTATCAAACACCCTAACTTTATTTTATATATTTTTTTGATAAAAATAAATTTGTTTAAGTACTATAATATGTAAATAAATTGTATAAAATCTTAAACCTTATTTTATTCAAATCAAATAATTTTTTCCACTGACTTCTCATTATAAACTAAAAAGAAATCATATGTTATTATTTTAATGTAAAGTTAGTACAATTAAATATTCTGAGTTCAAATTATACAATCAAAAGATATTTTATCATCATCATCATACTCCGAAGATGTTACAATTAGCAAATATAAGATATGGTCTAAGCATACTCCGAATATGTTATAATATAATTAGCTACTATAACTGTCTTGCCTTTATTCTATAGAATATGAAGGTTGTTTCCAATGAGACATCTAGCTCATAATGTCTGATTAACCGGTCAAAAGACATTTTAAACAACTAAAAACAGCTTTTGAAAAAAATAAATAAAAAGTCTTACTATCTTTATTAAAAATAAAATTTAAAAACCGTAGGGTCCGCCAAAAAGATGATGCTGCGCTTGTATGTCGCCAATGACACCAACAAGCTTCACCTCCATCCATGCACCTGTGTATATAGTTTTACTCTCTCTCTCTCTCTCTCTCTCTCATATTCATATCTTTCAAATAATTCGATTCTTTCAGCATATCTTCAATCGATTTCAACGCAAGATGTTGTGCCGGGGAAATGATTCGATAAAGTGCAGAAAAGCCGGATCGATTCCGGTGTACCTGAATGTCTATGATCTTACTTCCATGAACGAATACGCTTACTGGTTCGGTCTTGGTGTTTATCACTCTGGTGTTCAAGGTTTAATTTTAATGTTTGTTGAGTTTTTTGTGTTTGAAGGTGGTTTAGTAGTGCCTCATGAATTTGTAGATGATTTAGTTACATGTCGTAACATGTAAATCAAATGGGTGCGACTTGGAGTCGCAAGATTTTACAAATTCGCTACTCAACTGAGACTTTCTACCAAAGTCACACCTGACTTATGACTTACCTATTTGAACGTGTAATTAATAAAGCTTATGCAAATCTAGGTGGTATTAATACTAAATGTAGCATTAAAAATACCACCTGAAGTTGTAAGTAGCTTTCATACATACATGTAGAAATGGGTAAGCCTAGATGGGTGGACTCTGGTTGAAAGTCAGTTTCGTATTAAGATTTTAACATCTAAAATATAAAGTTAAAGCCTTCTTGCAACTTATTTGTTTCTAGGTGATATTGCCAAACCACATATACATACATCAAGGCCAAAATTTTAATAATAGAATATAAGTTAATAAAATAGTTATAATTGTGTTTAACATGTTACAATCGACATGATCGATTAACATAGCTATCCAACATAAAAATAATTTGCTTAACTTTTTTTTATATCTTATGACTATAATTTTTTATATGTTTTATGCAACAAAAAGGAGAAATAATAGGTTTAACCTTCTCATTTTAGTTATTTTTGTAAAAGTATAAAATACAAAATGTATTTTTTATCATCGCGTCTTTCTCTGATTTCTTATAAAAGATATTCAATCCATGTGAATTGAAGTTTAAGAGGGTATACACAATGTCAGGAAGTCATTCCATTAATTTGTACTCATAAGAATTTTACTCTACGAGAAATGGAACAAAAAGCTACCAAATTGACCTATTTCTTGCTGGTATCAATTGAAAACTTTAATCGTGCTATAAACATGTTAATAATTATCGGCTTTAGTAAAATAATTACAATCATTTAGTTCCTGACTGAATTCAATCATTAGTTTTTTTTGAACGGCAATTTGGATCACTGACGGATTAGAGACTCATCCGATCATACTTTTTAATTAAGTGTTTATTTGATTATTTTTGCATTGACTGTTGTTAGTAATCTTTGGTTTCAGTTCATGGAGTTGAATACGCTTTTGGATCTCACGAACAAGCGACGACCGGAATATTTGAAGGAGAACCGAAGCAGTGCGAAGGATTTAGGTTCCGGAAGCAGATTCTGATCGGATGGACGGAATTGAATCCGGCAGAGGTCAGAGGCGTTATGGAAGATCTTGCTGACGATTACAAAGGAACATCGTACAATCTAATCACCAGAAACTGTAATCACTTCTGTAACGATCTTTGTCTCCGACTCACCGGAAATTCTATTCCGAGTTGGATCAATCGCCTGGCCAGAATCGGTAATCGACTGTTCTATCAACTTTTATTGAGAAAAAAAATATATATTGATTTGTTAGAATTTATTGTAATGTCTTTAGCATAGGTAACGATTTTCATTTGTTTGAATAACGGTGAAATTTTTTAGGCTGGTTAGAATCAAACCAAAATGAATAAAAAATTGTCTACCCAAACAAATTCAACCGATTAAACTAATTTATTCGGTTGTTTATCTGATTAAACCGGTTATTATTCGGTTTGGTTATCCGAATAATGAATAATTGTTAAACAAAGAACCGATTCGAAACCCGAATAAGCAATTCAAATATGATTAGAAACCGAAACCAGTACCGAAAAAGCAATTTGATTCCTTTTTTGTTGTCAATACAATCCGATTTTTGGTTTTTTAGATTTTGTTTCAATTTTTTTTTTTTTTTTTTTGTATTTTCACACCTCTAATCGTATCTTCTGTGCAGTTGTTGTATATCTTAGTTTTCCTTTTCAACACTTTAGTTTAAAAACATTCATCTTTCGTCAAAATGAATCCATGATGTTTTATTGTTTTTTCTGATGATTTATATATAGGCTTTTTGTGCAAGTGCATTGTTCCCATGAGTATAAGTTCGACTAAAGTTGGAATTGAAGATAATAAAATGTGTAATGAAGTAGAGATTAAGGCGAAACTGAGGAGCCGATCTAGTCGATTTACTTCATCTTCGAGTTCTCCATCAGTGTCGGAAAAGTCGATTTTCGCGTCGTCTCCGGTTGGTGTCTCCGGTGGTCATGGAAGAACACTTCTTTCTCCATCATCCCTTATGATTCTTGAGACTTCTTCTTGGTCATAGAGGTCATGTGTAATATTGGTAATTACTTCTAATTTAATTAAAATTTGTTTCTTTTCATGTTATTTATTGTACTCAAATTGAAGTTAAATTAATTTACTCACTTATAATTATTAGCTGTCAAATTTGTTGATAAGTTGATTCAATTTTAGCATCACATGTTACCAAATTTTAATGGTGTCATCTGTCCGATAAATTAGTATCACTCAAATCAGTACAATAGTGCGCCTTGTTGAATAATTTTTTGTGCATATCGTTGCTATAATTATTTTTCTTAAGACTACCTAATATTGGTGTTAAAAGATTTGATGCGATGTTTTGCTCACAGAGGCCTTAAAGTTGTCGCGATATATGTCGTTCCTTTATCATAACATATGCTATTGCTATAAAGATTTTAATAAGTTAAATATTACCTATTTCAGCGACATTTTGTTGGTATAGTTTAATAAAAAATAATTAATTAAATAATTTTAATTTCTATCAACAACATTTCATCTCCATCTATTAATAAAATAATTATTAATTAATTTATTTTCTTATATAGTAACGATGTGTTTGTTGTCATATGAAGATAAAGCAATTTATAAATAAACTAGATTACTGACCTGCGTATTACACAGAGATGTATAAAATAAACATTACAAAACAATCATTGATAGAAACTTAGTTATAAAAATAATATAAAAGTTTCAATATTTTTAAAATAAGAAAATAAAAATATATTTTATTAAAATTTAAACACTTTATTAAACAATACAAATAAGAATAAAGATAAAATTTTCAATTTTTAAAATTAATTATTGAAAATGGAAAGTTTGAAATGATTACATTTTCATTAATTTTTTAAAAATGAATATTAATTGTTTTTCTTCAAATTTGGAAATTTGACTTTATTGTTATAAATGAAGTTAATTTTAAATTTGTTAAATACGCCACATGGATATCATATAATCACGCCATCTGGCAAATGTGATGTGGATATGCTAATATAACGCCACGTGGCATATTGTTATTCATTTATTATATAGTATAGATTTATTTTTTTTATAATGTAACTATATGAATTGTAAGTTATATTTTTATGGGCACTTTATAGCAACAACATTATATCGTTGCTACATGTCTTTTAGCATCTATATCTATATCTATATCTATAGTATATAATAAATAAAGGTTTTAAAATGACACATGTCAAGTTTTAAGATAACCTAAAAGTTGGTTTTCTCGCCTCTCTCTCCTATTTAATATTTATATGTAATCTTTTATTTAATTTTGATTTTTTCACACACTATCTCTCTTATTATATATTAATTATTTTATTAAACTTGATAAATAATATGATTACATCATAAATAAGTTTTTTATTTACTTAAAAGTCATATTTGAAAACTATATATTATATTAGTTAAAATAAATCATTTTAAATTTTATTTATTTAACATGTGTAATACACATGTTTTATACTAATATCATAATGTATCTTTGTTTTTACCAAATATCAAATTTCAACATACATATAAAATACTAAAGTTAAACCAAACAATAAAGTTAAGAGTTTGAAATTACTCGACAAGTCATGTAAACATGACACGAGAGATTACAATAAGATAGAGCTAATCACTTTCACATTTATTTTCATCATGTCATTAAAAATATTGGCGCATTATTTTTAATTTTTTTCTGAATTCTACATGTATTTTTTAAATATTTTAATTCATTTGTCATTGAATTTTTTGTGGGAGTTGTTATCTCCTTTGTTCTTTAATTGCTATTGTTATCTTGTGAAGAGCTGAACATGTATTTGATGTTTCTTTGAGCAATATAGTTTTTTTCCATTTTTATGAATTTTTCGCTTAATGTATTTTAGTTATGTTTTATAAAATTATGTAACTATATTAAAGTATGTATAGAAACATGTCGCCGTCACAAGCTTAACTATATGCATTTTGATTTTTTTTATTTATTAAGGCAATCCTTTTTAAAAATAAAATAAAAAAATGTAACTAAACCTCTAAACACATCGTCATCACTTATTTAGCTATATATTTTTCAATTTAATTTATGTGTTAATGCAATCCCTGTTTTAAAAGAAAATCGAAATGAAAAAAATGACAATAACAAGTCGTATTAAATTTTATAAATATTTTCTTATCTTCACAACGTGTGACACATCGTCATACTTATTTACTGTCACAACCCCAACTCTCGGCACCTGTTAATGATGTCACTGGGAAGGTTGCGGAAGTGTAGTGGTGATGTCTCAGAGATTAGGTATGACTTACTTGATCCGGTATCACAACACATACATATTAACTTAAAGGAAATACATTACAAGGGTTTCGTAATCATAACCAAACTTACAATTTACAAACTAAGTTTATAGACAATCTAACTTATTTAATTACAAATGTTTAAATGTGCCGCTTCACCGATGGTCACTGTCTCCCTGCAAAAGTTTTAAGTTTGAAAATGTTAGCACAAAGCTAATGAGTTTGTAATGTTCAAGTTCAGCAATATGATATGATATGTAAATGTTCGATATATACAATTCAAGATAACCATGGGACACATATCTAGTTCCTTTCGGACAATTCTACGCTTTACAAAGATACTACCCGTCGGTAAATATCTTGATGCCTCATTATCTTAATGTCTATCACTAACATTAATAAAAGTGTTTTAGAAACAGGTAACGAACATTTACACAAGAGGAGAAGCAAACCTCCCAGTGAATGGGTTGTCAGCCGATAGTACTATCATTGATGCCTGTTCGGCCCACATGGGTTCACCAGATACAGTTTCTAGGGATGAGGACTTTTGATACTGTGATAAAGATACTAACGACAAGATACCATGAAATCTTACAAGAGTCACATGAAATCATACAGATAAAAGTGATACACATCATATGTTCAAGAAATGGTTTCACAAAGATACCCCGATGTTTATAAAACATTAAAAATAAAAAGAGTTTTTACGAAACTCACCTGAAGTCTCGAGGGTTAGTGAAATCACACGCATAATGATATTGGTAGCTAAATTATGCATTAGTTTATGTTTAATAAGTTATTTGTGTTTTAACTTACTGATTAGATCTTTCTGAACGTCCAATGTCAAAGACATTGCAGTGAAAGTCATCAAACCGATATTAGATGCTTAATTAGTTAATTTAATGTCATATCATACAATGTATGATAATGTAGGAACCTATACTGATTCAGGTTCCTAACAGAAGGTTGGTGACATGTTTGATTAATCAAAATAATCTCAGATTAACCAAATAAGTACTGTTGTTGATTATAGCACCAAAACAGTTTCTAGATGAATTTATGGCTTAGGAACGATCAATCCTCGGTATTGATTACCCAAATATCATGAAACATCATAATGTGACATTGTAATAGGTTTAATAACCATGTTTAACGTACTAATCTGACTGTTATCATAAACATCAGATAATCAGTCCAATGAGTATGTTAACGATTGTGATTAGTTTGAAACACTTAGATTTAACCTTGCATTTCAAGGATTGATCAAACTAATCACATACACTGTCACAATCAAATGGTTTAAATCATTGTAATCATTGTTATAGTTTCATGAAAACCGGGCATTACAACGGAACATGTAACACCCCGACCGATGGCGGAAACGTCGAGATGCCACGAGGGATGTGTAGATTGTTCATAATCTCGTGGGCATCTAATTAAATCATCACATGTCAATTAATCAACCAAATTAATTACATCAAAAATCATGTTCATCATGAGCTAGTTACATCAATTACACAAAAAATTTAGCTAAACTAACTAAACTCTAGTATCTAGAATTTCAGTTATTTTAGCTAAGTTCAAGACCCTACGTGATGATGTCCAAAAGATGTATAGCTATCCTGCTCTACCTACTTCTCCTCGTTCCCTGAAACATGTAAAAATCAAGTGTCAACTACGAAGTAGTTGGTGAGTAATCATAAGTTTTTATGTTTTAAAAAGGTTTACAAAATGTTTATAAAAGTTTATAGTTTTTCCAAGAAAGTCCACATGTGCACCTACGAGGTAATCCAACACGCAAAACACAAACACCAACACATAATAACATAATTCACATAATCACAAATAACTAGCACATATATTCAACCAATCTCAATCATCAATATCTCCAAATAGTAAAGTGACAATAATCATTGTGAATGACCGAAGTCAATGACAACGACCCACGGAGTTGTGGTAATCCACGTGACAATACATGCAATCATTGCGGATGACCGAAGTCAACGACAACGACTCATGAAGTTGTGATAATCCAAGTGACAATACATGCAATCATTAAGGATGACCGAAATCAACATCAATGACTCATGGAGTTGTGATAATCCGAGATAATCCATGACAATCCATAAACAAAGATAATCCAATAATATGAATATCATAATGATAAAACAGGTGTCATCCATGTGTTATCAAAATAATATATATATATATATATATATATATATATATATATATATATAGCTGGTATACATGTTCCACCTCCGAGTTTAAAAACAAGATGATTTAAAAAGGAGGTTATGAGAACTCACCTGAATTTCTTAGATTCAGTGTTCTTGTAACATGTGCGCTCACGTATATGAAATCAAAGACATTTCAACAACCTGTATTTAGCGCGTGTTTATGTTCATAAGTATATGGGTTTCATTTTTATTAAGTGACCATGAGTATTTACTTTCAATCGTAAAGTGTTTCGTTAACTTAGTTTATTTAATCTAAGTTAGAATGAAATACCCAACATTTTCTAAGTATTCATCATTAAGATGTAGTTTAGACTTGCTAGCCTTAACTATTTGACGATGATAACTATTTGTGATGTCTTATGTGTATCCCCATAGATATGTATATGTGAAAGTGATAACCATTATCATACACATATATACACATGCATGCATACCTCATTATATTGACCACCATAGTCTAAATTATTTAAAATTAACTTTTGTGCTTAATAATTCACACTTAATTCATTTGTCTAAAAGTGTTTTTCAATATATATATATAACCCAAAATTTCTAAAACTTGTATTTTAGAGAGAGAAAATGTGGTAGCCTTTATATTTCTTCATACATGTACAGGTATATATGATGCCCCAAGTTCCTTAGTTCACCCTCAACCCTAGTTCTATGACTTAGGTTTATTTGCCTTGGATTCCAGCGAACCTAAGGGTTCGGTTATATCCAGGTTCGTAGGTTGATGGTTCAGCTATGCAATGCCAAGGTTCGTCGTTCTCCAAAACTCGGCTAGCACAAGGTTCGACCAGATTAGGGTTTGGCCTAGATAATAGGTTCGCTACCCTAGGTTCGTAGCACCTTAAGGTTCGTTTAAGAGGGAGGTTCGACCAATGATGTGGACCAGCAGCCATAGGTTCGTCTCCCTTAGGTTCGTGGCATTAACAGTTAGGTTAACTACCATGCAAGGTTCGTCCAAGGGGGTTCGTAGCTTCTATGGTTCGGCTAAACTCTAGGTTCGGCCATGATGGGTTCATTTGGGTTAGGTCTGCATGGTAAGGTTCGGCCAATGTCCAGGTTCGTTCAAACATGGTTCGGCCAAGAGGTTCGGCCGAAAGTTCGCTGTGAATAGGTTTGCATGGCCGGTTGGTTCATTCCAGACTCCAGGTTGGCCTGGTTCGCGAGTTCGGCTGGGGAAAGGTCCCCCTGGGTTTGCCCAGCAGGGTTCGTGGGCTTGAGGTTCGCCCAGCTCGCAACAGGTGCGGCTCCCTGCCCTTACAAAAACCAGCAGCCTAAGCTGCTCACCATCATCAGCTTCGAACTCCAATAGGTTGTAACCAGTTACTCTCGGTTATTCTAGTCCACATATGACTGGTTTAGTGTTTCTAAGGTGAAGGAAATCCGTTTGAAAGCAAGAACCCAACCCGGTTATTGTTTAAAGAAAGAAAGCAAAGGAAAATTCAAGATCTACCTCGAAATATTGATCAAATGCTGAGTTTCTTCGTGGGTTTGTGTTCTCCTCAATCACACGAGCGTTTAGGCACCAAGATCTCGTGAATCCGTTGAGAAACGAGTGAGAAAATCTAGAGAGAAGGTAGAGAGAGAAAGGGGTGGCGGGTTGGGGAGTTTAGAGAGAAGGAAAATGTGAGAAAGGAAGGAGATGAGAGGTTTCTTCGTTCTTATACCCCGTAACGTTCCCGCGTACCTGATCTCGTTTATTTCGCGATAAAAATTATAAGATGCTCGGTTTTCTCGTAAAATATATTTAACCACATAAAACGTTTAAATAATTATGTTTTCATTTTCATAAAACAATTTTAGTTAAATCGTTTCGTAAAATGAATTCTTTTTTCTTTCGTTACATCGTTTATTTAATAAAGTGATTTGTTCAAATCCGCCTTAGGTTGTAATTCCTAATAAACGTTTTTAAATTCATTTTCTTAAATTAATATCGTTACAATATTATTTTGCTATCTCGTCAAAACGCATTACTCACGTACGTATTCGTGAAGATCGTCACCTTTTCGAATCCGACGCTCGTATCGTATTTCGATTCGATTTACGATTTATGGAATATCGTTTCAGAATATTATTCCTAATAATTATATTCGTGTGAATCATCACCCACGATGAATACATTATTTAGTTAATATTTCTGAAATAACATTCACGTTTTAATTATATTCGTAACCTCAACATCGTGTAATTATTCCCAATAACGCTTTCATTATTTTATTACCTTTAATATTATAAATTCCCAATCCAAATCCCACAAAATCATATCACTGACACATCCGTGATAGACCGAAATATGCTTATGTATAGGGCATATGTAGGAGTATGTCGCAACCTATCCAGCCACCGTCCCACCACTATTTCGATAAACCATGACCATGTGTCCTTGACTACGTTTAGTAACCAAACAATAACCAACTTATAACTTTCACCATTTCAAACTAACACCTCGGATTCTCCTCACCAAAGCCTCAACACTGATATAATCATGATAAACCGAAGATGGTTTATGTATAGGGCATACATAGAGGTCAGTCGCAACAGCCTCAGCCGCCATCCCACCACCTCTTCAATAGACCATGATTACATCCTTGTCTATCTTTGGCTATAAAATCCCATACCACTACCATCTTAAATCAATAATCTCATAACATGTGAGTTTGACTGCTATAAACTCTCTGGTTCTGTTTAGTTGTATTTCAAACTAAACTTCCCATGGTTTATGCTATAATAATGTGTTGTCAATAATGTATACCAATAATAATAGCATCCAATAATCCATAATAATTATCAATTATCATACCAGGTCTTAACAGTACAAATATGTATGTAATGTAATGCCTGAAATACAGTGATGTTACATTCTCCCCTAGTTAAGGGAATTTCGTCCCGAAAATCAACTTGGAGTGACCGCAGTAAATAAATGTGGGTACTTAAGCTTCATCTGATCTTCTCGTTCCCAGGTGAATTATGGACCACGTTTCGACTCCTATCGTACTTTAACAATTGGAATTCTACTGCGCTTGAGTTTCTTAACTTTACGTCCATTATCTCAACTGGTTTTTCAACGAAATGTATGGTATCATCGACGCGAATGTCATCGAGTGGTACCTGAAGATCCTGAACAGCTAAACATTTCCTTAAATTGGACACGTGAAACGCCGGGTGTACATTGCTAAGTTCGGGAGGAAGTTCCAACTTGTAGGAAACCTTTCTGATCCGTTCAAGAATCTTAAAAGGGCCAACATATCGTGGAGCAAGCTTACCCTTCTTCCCGAATCGTACCACTCCTTTCCAAGGTGATACTTTGAGTAATACCATATCGTCAACTTCAAACTCTAAAGGTTTCCGCCGCTTATCCGCGTAACTCTTTTGTGGACTGCGAGCAGATAACAGATTGTCGCGAATCTGGTGAATCTTGTCAGTCGTTTCTTGAATAATCTCAGGACCAGTGATCTGCGATTCGCCGACCTCGGTCCAACAAATATGTGACCAACATTTTCTACCATAAAGAGCTCCAAACGGTGCTATACCAATGCTCGCATGATAACTGTTGTTATACGAGAACTCAACTAATGGTAGATGGCTATCCCAGTTGCCACCGAAGTCGATGACACAAGCTCTCATCATATCTTTCAATGTCTGGATCGTCCGCTCCGTCTGCCCATCCGTTTGAGGATGATAAGCGGTGCTAAGATCCAATCTAGTTCCAAATGCTTCATGAAGTGATTCCCAAAATCGTGCCGTGAAATGAGCATCACGATCCGATATTATGCTCAAGGGAATTCCGTGTCGGCTAACGATCTCATCAACGTGGATACGAGCTAATTTCCGCACAGGGTATGTCTCGCGTATCGGTAAGAAATGAGCCGACTTGGTTAATCGATCTATTATCACCCAAATACTATCATTACCACTTGCGGTTCATGGGAGTTTGGTAATAAAATCCATGGATATGTTTTCCCACTTCCACATGGGTATTTCTGGTTGCATCAACAATCCTGAAGGTCGCTGGTGTTCTGCCTTGACTTTAGCACAGTTAAGGCACTTAGCTACATATTCAGTAATATCCTTCTTCATTCCAGGCCACTAGTATAAGACTCTAAGGTCTTGATACATTTTGTCAGCACCCGGATGGATTGAGTAACGAGATTTATGAGCTTCATCCAAAATCCTCATCCTAAGATCATCTCTGTTCGGTATCCACATCCGATTCAAATAATACTTCAAACCATCATCCTTAGTTTCCAATAGTAACTTGACCCCGCAAGACATCTCATCTTTTAGGCTATCTTGAGCCAATGAGTGTTGTTGGGCTGTGAGAACATCATTGTGGAGATTAGTGTGCACTCAGACACTATGGATTTGAACATGACTTTTGCTACTAAGCGCATCTGCTACTACATTCGCTTTACCAGGATGGTAGCTGTAACACCACTGTATTTCAGGCTATTACATTATTGTTGTACTGTTAAGACCTGATATGATAATTGTTAATGATTATGGATTATTGGATGTTATTATTATCACTGGTATACACTAATGAGAACGTACATTATCACAGTAAGCATAAACCCTGGGAAGTCTAGTTTGAAACACAACTAAACAGAACCAGAGAGTTAATGCAGTTGTATTAACTAAATATGGGTTGTTGGTTAGGAATGGTAGTAGTATAGGATTCTATAACCAAAGATATGCAAGGATATAATGATGGCCTATCGAAACGGTGGTGGGATGGCGGCTAGGCGTATCGCGAGGGCTTCCTCATTTTGATATTTTGTATTTTTCTTCGTTTTTCGATTTCGAAGAATCCGGAACTCCTTTTCGCACACAGTTTTCTCCCACGTTCACCATTTCTCGCATACTTTCAATCTGTAATCATCACAATCGCTAAATCAACATAGATTTCAAGAACAATGAATGTGCTTTCGTTCGTTAATGATGTAACCCTCAAACACAATTGTCACATTTACCTATATATTTTTTAATATAATTTCTTTGTTAATGCAATCCCTGTTTTAAAAAAAATCGAAATGAAAAAAAAATAACGATAGCAAGTCCTATAAAACTTTATAAATTTTTTCTGCTCTTCACAACGTATAACACATCAACGAAGCTACGTAGTGTTGATATTTTGTAGAGGTGTACTCTGTTCGGTTCGGTTCGGTTTTTTGTTAAAACCCAAACCGACATAGTTGGTTTTTAATTATCAAGAAACCATTCAGTTTTTGGTTTTCGGTTTTTTTTGTTGGTTTCAGTTTGGTTTTCTGTTTTTTTTTTACTTTTTTTTGGTTTTTTTGTACTCTCTCACACCCAATATTAAGGATGCAAACATGTTTAACAATATATAATTAATGAATAATTGATCGAACACCAACTAATCCAAATAAAACTAAATAATTATAATCATGTTCTTACGTTTAAAAAAATCAAAAGTAAATAATTAAACATGCAATAATTTTGATCTTCACCTTTTAAAATGGTAGAGTTCATTTAATCTAAATATTTATCATCTCAAACGGTAGATTTTTTATGTGTTTTTATCCCGTTAAGTATGTATAAAAATAGGAACATATATATATTTTAAATAAGATTACAAATCGGTTCAGTTCGGTTTTTTCGGATTTTATAATATGAAAAACCGAAACCAAACCTATAAATTTTGTTTCGGTTTTTTTCGGTTCTGTTTTTTCGGTTAATTCAATTCCGATTCAGTTTTTTCGGTTTTTTGCTCTAACCCTAAGATTTTGATACTATGACCTTGGCTATATTGACCATTTTTGTCTAGGCATCACAAAGAAAGTGGTTAATCAAACTGGAACCAATTTGAAACCAGTTATTTGTTAAATTTTGATTTTAAAAATTGAAAAACCAGTTATTAATCGAACATATTATGGTCAAATTATCGTTTTGAAAGCATTGACCACTCTCTATTTTTTCTCGTGTCTCTCTTAAGAATTATTAAAACAACCTGAAAACAACCTGAAATAACATTATCTTAATTAAAAACTTAATGAATTATTAATAAATCATAAGAAAATTTAAGTGTATCTTATTTTATAATATAATTTTAAAATATTTATTATTTATTACCTATAATTTTTAAATCTTTGTTATTTTTAATTTCACCATTGACTGATATTATATCAAACAATGTTTTAAAAACTGGTTTAACCAGATGCCGTAAACTAATCCGGTACGGAACATTCCGGTATTATGCAGGTTCCTTCGATCGATTGTGTCGGCGGTTTAATCCAGTTTTACCGATAAAACCGGTATTTCCGGATTTAGAAAAACACAAAATTTAGGCTTTTAAGCGATCATGAACTTGATGCATTTAACACGTCATCGTCATAATCCTATCATACACTTTTATTTTAAAAAAATTATTAAAATTTGAGTACTTTGAGATTGTTTTGGATGAATTTGAGTACTTTTTGAATTATTTTAGGATGAATTTGTATACTTTTTGGAAACTTATTTGAGTATAAGTTGTATTTCTATAGAATTCTATGGTTAATTAGTGTGTCTGTTTGAACCGTCAGGTACAACCCGGTTCAACCGGTTGAACCATTTTTGAGCCAAATCCGGTATATCTAAAATACCGGTTTTTAAAACATTGATATCAAACATGTAGATTTTTATAAAAACTATTGATTTATAAGATCTTAATTTATTTAATTCATGTAATACATAAGTTTGTAACCTATTATGTATAATATATCATTAAAATGGAATAATACCAAAAATCCTAATATATAGTTTGTTAAAGGGAATTAGGCGAATTCACAATGAACATGAAAGGAGAGTTGGCTGTTAACAACTCAGAATTTTAGTTAGTAGGGCCTTATACAGCTAAATGATTCTTAAGATAATGTTATTTCAGGTTGTTTTAATTTAAATATTTTCAAGATATAATATTCTAATAAAAATAAAAGAAAATTGTATCTAACCGGATCCTAAATACGAAGTTTCTTCACACAAAATGTTGCTATTTTTTTTAAGAGGTAATGCCGGTCAAAAATTAAAAAAATAAATAAATAAAATTAGGAGGTAATCATAGAATGAGCATTATCATAATCCTTATAAAGATGAAAACAGGAGTATTTTTAAAGTGCAACTATAACCTTAAATGGTTTTGATTTAAAGATTAGTGCTTTTAGATGTATTATTTATATTCGTTAATCATTAACAATGATGATTCCACTTATTTAAGTGATAACATATTAACATGTCATTTTTGTTGTATTTAAAATATTAGATGATTTAAATGCAATATCCATTAGTAAAATAAGAAAAATGAGTATTTGAAATTCGAAATTAACATAGATTAATGATTTAAGAATTATAAAAGTATAATTTGAATATAATATGCAATTGAAATCTTACATCTTCCTTACTAATAATTGAGTCCAAGAAATATAACATGACATTCTCATGTTATTCCAAAAAAATGTTATTTTTTAATATAAAAACTCAAATTTAATGTTATTAATAATTAATATACATTGTTCACATATATAAACACAAAATTAATGCTTAATAATAATTATGATCTATGTTTAATGTTATATATGTGTGTATTAAAAACATTTTTTTATAATTTTTGCATTTAAAGTTTTTTTTAATATAAAAAGGTTTAACTAATATTATTATTTTTGATATAATTATTTAATAAAAAAATATAATAATAAAGAATTATAAAATCAAATAATTTGTATTCATAAATTCGTGTATTACACGGGTATATAACCTAGTAATTAATAAAGTTTTCGTAAGTTTTTAGAATAAGAAAAATTGTAATTTTGATTTAAAATTACAATTTTTTTTATTTAAAATTTCGCATATTTTTTTTTTACTAAAACAGCAAAAAAAAAAAAAAAAAAAAAAAAAAAAGATAACATAAGGTAAATTTTTTTAAAAAACTCCCTATTTAATAAACATTTTTAATGAGTCAAACACATTAAAATTATATATAGGAAATCATGAATAGGAAAATTTTCACACACATTTTTCTGGTTTTATTATTGGATTTTTGAATTTTTATACTAGATTTTTGATTTATTGTACTAGATTTTTTTTGTCTTTTTTGTATTGGATTTTTTGGCACTTTGATTTTGTTTTTTGTACTTAATATTTTTTTGTACCAAACCCCTTTTTATACGTCCAGTAATTAAAAGTGAAGAGCTATTTAGGGGCTGTAAAACTTATGTTTGTTAATTAAATTTCCAAAAGAAATTAATAAATAATAAGATAAAGAAAGAAAAACGAAAAAAAAAATACTAATGTTATCTTTTTACCATTTGAGCGAATCACATTTTACATCAAATAATACACTAAAGCCTGTATACTTCGAATGATAATTTTATCATAACTTAGATTAAATCTAATTATACTTTTGCACAATTTACTCTTATAGACTATATCTATTACTCTATTAGAAGGTGAACCAGACGTGATGCCTATTAATCACTTTCTCGTAGCACCCCACATTCATTACACCCTTGGCATGGTGTGATCAAGGCGATAGTAGAGGAAACTAACTGTGATCACGTGCTTAATCAATTTTTTTTTGAATTTTCTATACTAACAAAAAAAACATATTATTCTTACTTTTTCACTCACTACATCTTATCATTATACACCTTTTCAACTTCAATTCTCACCAACTAACACTCCACTTGTGTGACATTTATGTAACATACACTAAAGCCTCTATACTTCGAATGAAAATCTTATTATAACAACTTTGATAAAACATAATTATATGTTTGTACAATTTACTCTTATATCTATTAGAGGGTGAACGAGACGTGATGTGTGTTGATCACTTTCTCATAGCACCCCACAACCATTACACCCTTGGCATGGTGCAATCAAGGCGAGCGATTAACACGGGAATGTGTTTAGAATATGGGTAAATTTTAAAGGTAAATAGCTAAAAGCAAATTTCATATATACACTTAATTAAGTTGTATTAGACCTTTGCCAAATAAAAAACACGTGGTAAGCAACAACTGGTGAAAAGTTTACAGTTACATGATTGGTTTCTAGTCCGCAAAACTTGTAACTTGCTTTTTTCAGTAACTAGAAAGTCAAGAGTTTTTTGCAAAATCTTGCCTTTAAGGTAGTTAAAAAGGATAGTTTGTGTTGACTCATGTCCTTTACCTTGCTAGTTTCAAAACCATGGTTTATATTCACCTCCTGTGAATTATGACTTCATCAACAAACCCAACAAGTGTTGCTAGCGTCCTATTAGATGTCTTTAGGTATCTTTTCAAGTTTGTGTGCTGACTCTAGACTCTATTGATTGTATGTTGACCAAAATTACGTATTGCATGTGTTGTTCCAGGCTGATGCAAACATTTCTTAATTGTCATTCAACCATGTTTGCATTAAATAATACATAATGTCTGAGTATAAAATATAACCATATTATTAGTGTATGTATGCATGTATATTTAGTTGAATGTATGCAGAAAAACTTGTGTTGTCATTTGTATTTCATTAGTTGTTCAAAGAGTTTGTTGTAATTATACTGATATATATCTTGCGAGAAGGCCCACATGTGCTAGAATTTATTTCAATCACTGTTAGAAAAACTTATCTTGCAATGTTTTGAGATGTTCTCGGTGTGTCGAAGCCACACCAATAGCCTGTACAGATGGAATTCTATACATGTTCGTTTTATATGTTCTGTCGATCATCAACACATGCATGAATGTTCTAACATCCCGACATTTCGGGTTAACTTGGTTAACCAGAAGTTAACGGAATTACATGAAATCATAAAATGTCAAACTAGAGGGACTAAAATAGAAAAAAAAACAAGTTTATAAACACTTCAACTATAAAGACTAAACTTGTAATTAGTTG
Organism: Mikania micrantha; assembly: GCA_009363875.1. Classification (NCBI taxonomy): domain Eukaryota; kingdom Viridiplantae; phylum Streptophyta; class Magnoliopsida; order Asterales; family Asteraceae; genus Mikania; species Mikania micrantha. Next base: position 48,202,208 of record CM018691.1, on the reverse strand, counting down.
AAATGCACAATTTTAACTTTTAGAAGTCAAAATTCGTTTCGTAAATCAATGAGATTCCAAAATTCACATTAATACACAATTATAAATCGAATTAAACACTCATGAAAATCAGATTGATGATTATTATTATCAATCATCCGTTATTAGATCATCAATCATCGAATGTTATCAAAAATGAACTCAAAAGTCAAAACCGTCACTATTAACTATCAAACTAGTATAATTCGACCTTAATATCTCGAATTGAGCACCTAAATACATCAATCGGCACCCAAAGGAGCATTTGTACAACTCAATTAGAACAGAGAAAGCATCGGGAGACGAATTCGATTGAGGGCCGGCTGAAGAACAACCATGTAGTCGAAGTGATTCAATTCGAAGCCAATCCTGGTAATTATCAACACCTACATCATCTATATGTTCAGTTTAAAGAAAGCCCTATGTTAATTTCCAGTTCTAATGTTGAATTATATTAATTCGACTATTAGGGTTCTTTGGCATGAACGACTTGGGGTTTTCAATGAAATAGAAGTCTAAAATCAAATTAAATCACACCAACAGTTTCGCAATAACCTGTTAAACGAAAACCCTATGATAATTTCATCTAATCACAATGAATTATAGGATTTCGAGTTCTAGGGTTCATAGGGTAAAACAATTTGGGGTTTTCTACTCAAACATGTTTAAAAATCAAATTAATTTGCAACCTCAGTTTTGCAAGGTCTAAATTAACAAAAGTCATCTGTTAATTTGATCAAACAACACTGATTTGATTACAAACCAATTATGTGAGTTCGAACCATAAACATTTTGGGGGTTTTGGTTCAAACGAGCGTGAAAATCAAATTAAACCTTACAGACAGTTTTGAAATTCTTTGATTGATGAAAACCATATGAAATGGGGGACTTAAATTAACGAATTTAACGAATTTGAATCAAGTGGTAAAAGGGTTAGGTTCTAATCCGGTTATGATTATATAATCGTATTATTTTGACTAAATAATTCAATTAAACACACATATGGACTCGCCTGGAACCATAGAAACAAAGCCCCATGGTTAGGGGTTCGATTGTGAACAAATAGGGGTCATTTGGAACCCATTAGATTCGGCTGGGGATAACAAAGGGAACCGGGTTTCCTAAAGGTCAAAACAATTAGAAATGGAGTCCTATTGTGATACCCTTGCGGACGAGACCGGTAGTGTGCGTGTGTTCTGAGTGGGTGGTCGCGGGTTCGAGCCGCGCATCTGCCGGTTTTTGGATTTAAAGCCATTTTTGGTACTTTTACCATAACTTTTTTATTTCAAACCCGATTTGGTCCGTTTCAGTTTTGTTAGAACCGAAATGGATCCCTGAACACAATAAACACATAAAATTCAATATTTTGAATATATACCTGATCGCGTATATATACGAGTATATGCTTATAATAGTGTATATATATGTATACGATTTATTATTTTAAAACTAGCTAAACCTACTTATGGGTGTTTTGAACCATTCCTACATACGTGGGTTGACACGTATGAGAAGATGAACATGATTTGACATTTCAAATAACACAACGTTATTGTAATAACAACATATTTCTTGTAGACGACTACCTACGTGATTTCACGAACAATTGACTTTCAATTCACATTCTTAGGTGCATACACGACCCCTTTTTACTTTTGTTGCTTTGTGGGAGAAAACATGTCAAATCAAATGATTTTAGAACTTGCATTAGTTAGCTATTTACTATAAGTGTGAACCTAACAATAGAAGTCCTTACATATCGAAGTGTTTATTTTGCTTTAGTGCAAAGCGTGTTAGTTGAAGATAGATCTAATGGATTTGAGAAACTTCACTTGGTAGATGGTAGATCTACGCAAGTGTTTAACTGACCAAACCAAACATTACTATTGTTTGTGTTAGACGATAGTGGAAAAGCAATCCTCTATTAATAGTCAGCTTTGGTGTCGACCACTTGAAAAAATAGTACATATGACTAACTATCATGAACTATGCAATTTGTTATTATTTGATCTGCAACTTTACTTACAACAGTTTGTGCAAACATTTATGAATATTTTTACAAACCTGTGTATCACACCCCCAAATTACCACCTGCGGTGTCAGACCGCTGGGTGTGACGTGGCCATGATCAAAGCTCTCAGTCGTATAAAACGACTCTATATGAGTTTGAAAATACACAGTTCTGACATCAAGTCATGCTTGCATTAATATAAAGCAACAGAATAAGTTAATTGTCTTGCGACGAAAATGTAAATGTTTGCAGCGGAAAAATAAATTGTTATGACACTACAATATTTATCAAAACAAAATGACACAATAATGTTTATCAAAAGATGTGAATGCATGCAAGACCCTCCTGCTCGGACTCCAAGTGCATCCTAGCCTTGTGCATTCAGTTGCCTGAGAATACATGCTAAAACGTGTCAACATAAAGTTGGTGAGTTCATAGGTTTAAGTAAAGTAAAACAGTTGCGAGATATATACCGGATATGTTAAGTTGTAGACCAATGGTCCCGAGTGTATAAGTTCAACTTACCGAAACTAAACTGTTAGATGCCTCCGCCAAGTCTAACGTGAAACTATGGCATAGATCAATATTACGCTCGTCCTGACCGTCAGTCAAAGTTGTCGTCGAGCGGGGTTTGTCAGACCCAGTAGTACTACATAATAACGACTCGTTTGGTGTTCAACTAACGGTAAGGATATGTGAGGACTTTGTTACGATTTAAGCACAGTCAAAAGTTGTTTTACAACATACAGTCATACATCTAAAACAATTCTTGCATAGTATTCTCACCCCAATGTTAAAACAAAACAGTTCAAGTAAAAGTGGGGTTGTAAACTCACCTGAGTTTCTATAGTTGTTGTTGTGAACGCTATGTTGTTCGCCTCTAGCGGTTACCTATATCACATAGGTGTTGTGAGTTCGTGTTCACGGTTATGTTCGTGTTGGTCTCACTAGACCTTGTTTGTGTCCAAACAACTCTAAGTTGTTGTGTTGGTCGTGTTTGACCGTGTTTGACTTAACGACCCGTTGGTGATTCGTTTAGTTATAGTGTTTGTTCAATCATGTGTTAAGTGTAGTGTGTTACGTGTAAACTCATAAGTTATGTTCGAAGGATAACTTATTATTTATAGTAAGTTTCAATTTTAGGCAGGTTTCAATTTTTAGCAAGTTTTCATGAAATCACCTTTTATTTATTCTAGCATGCTTGTTATTCCTATATGATCATGTTATCACATAGAAAAATGTTACAAGTTATTACATAAGTCTACCTTTCACTTTAAAGTTTCTGAATATAGTAATTTCCTATATTTAACATGTTTCAATACCAAAAATCCTACAATAACAATCATTTAATCATAACAAGGTATATCATGTCATTTGTCACCATAATACATACTCAATAATCACAGTTTATAAAAATCCACAAATTAAAGTTACTAATATTAGTAAGTTGTAAATAAACTCATTTTATTAAAGTCAAACTACACAAACTTGTTCCTATGATTACTAACATCATCAATTAATCTTAACATAAACCAAAATCAACATACATGTTAAATTTTACTAACCAAAGTTTCTATTTATAGAAACTTATGAACAAATCCCCAATTTTATCAAAATCAAATCAATAAACGCATCTATAATAAACCCTTTAGTCACAATTTATCATTTAAACATACCGTTCATGTTACAATCATCATCCTTTAACATCTTGTAACTTAAAAGTTACTATTTTTGGTAATATGTGTTCAAATCACTTCTTACATCAATTTTAACTAACCAATATATCAAAAATCATCATGTTAACCATAAATTAGCATCTTAAAACACATGCAAGTTCATATTTCATCATCTATCATCTCATTGTAACTTTTAAAGTTAATAAAAATAGTAGTATGACCAAATCCTTCTCTCTTGACAATAAATCACTAAGATGTCTAGCATAAATGATCCAAATACCAATATTCACCATTTAATCACACATAATATAGCTTGAAACATCATGATTTATTGTTGCATGTCAAAAAAATCACCATTTAGAGACTTATGATACTAGTATCTATTCAAATATCACAAATCTTCACAATACCGATCATTGATTGTTCATATAAACCCAAATAAATCATCAAGACTTAATTTCACAGATTCAAATGAGTAAAATTTCATGCATAAGCTGTAATGGTGTTGCATGTGGGTGATTTGCCTTGCATGTGGGTGATTTGCCTTGCATGTGGGTTTTTATATGTTAAAAGTGTGTATAGATATGTAGAACTACCTCTAAGAGCTTTAGATGATTGATTTGATGCAAGAATAGAGGGTTATGAGTTTCTGGAAGTCTCTGGGATTGCTTCTTTAGATGCTTCAAGGAGATGGTGGGAATGGCTTGCTCCTTTCAACACCTTCTAGCTCCAATACTCCAATGGATCTCCAAAATGGCTTCAAGGTTGCTCCAGGGAGTAGAGAGTGAGTTTTTAGGGGGTTTTGGCCAAGAGGTTTCGTATGTGCTTAAGAAAATCAGAGGGAGTGTGAGTGAATGAGATGGGGTGACTTTTTATAAAGTTTTTGAACTCTGGCACCCATCACGTACGGTGAAGCTGGTCTTCGAGGGTCCTGGCATACTGCCAAGGACAAATTAGACGGGTGCTCCTCCGACACACACCGCATATCGCCAAGGTGGAAGACGATCGGTCGCGGCGCATTGCGAATAAATTTGGGAATTCAAATTGCCCGCCTCACCTTCGCGTACCGCCAAGGTCCTTGCTGGGGCCCTTGGCGTACCGCGAAGGATTCCGGACTAGCCCATTTAGTCCATTTCGTTGTTTCGAATCGTTTTTCGTTTACTTCTCGTTTATGAACAACGTTCCTCGACTTTGATCGTAGTTTAGTTCATTTGAGACTCATATAATGTTTAGTTATAGTTCAATTACATCATTGTTCGTTTAATTCACCAACGTTCGTTAATCAAGACACATGTGTGCGGTTTCCGATAATTCCTCGAATTATCGCTCGGTTGTTCATGTTTGGATTACGGTGCCACGTGTCACACTAAATTACTCTAATTCTAATTCCACGTATGTAATAATAAATTAAATTATTATTTAATAATGTAGAAGCTGACCTGGAAAATACAAGGTGTCACATTGTGTACAAACCAACCTTGTGTTGATTATACCTGCATGTTTTCTCAAGACGCTAAGACACAAGCACACACAAGTAGGGACTAGGACGAATTGAGTCTCATGCATCTTTAATGTTATTGTTTGAATTAATACATTGAACATTGTAATTTATGTTTTGCAATTGTTATATTTTGACATGGATTTTATAAAGCTTCCGCAAACGCACATTTTTAATTATCAAATTATGACTGAATTATGTTTGAAAAGCATATAGAGGTTTTCCATTATGTCCAATGACTAAGATCCTGTTTTTTCACGCCCTAAAAGATATGATTCCATCAGTGGCAAAATGAGGGTGTGACAAATGTATGCTAACAGTACGATTTTGGATGACAAAAGAAAACTTATTCAACGACATTTATGGCCTGATCTTCTCGAGTATAATAAGGATAGCCTTTAAAAATACAGCAGGTTTTCCAGATGCGGCATTTGAGTTGTACATACTTTCATTTCATTTTTTTTTAAATTTTTGTTAAGCTTTGTGTATGTCCCTAATTAATGACGGAAATGTTATTAGGGTTCTGCTTTTTTATTAATGCTTGACAGTATCTTATGTGACTCCATATATTGTTCGATTAGCTGCCCAATCATCTTATGCACAACCTGAGACACACTTCATACAAATAGTTGTCTACCATATGGTTATGTTCTTCATTCCTGACCTACAACTTCCAAACTTGACTCTTTTCATCGTATACACCAATCAATTTATATGGACATCTGATTTTCTTACTTTCAGATCGTCTAAGCGTGACTATGCTCTTGTGTTCGTCACTACGATCACATATAAGCCATGTCTTTTTTTAGTATGACTCGCTTTTTTGATCATGTGGTGATTAATGTAACCATTGTCCAAACTCTATTTTTACTAACACCACCAACTCATCATGATAGACATAAATTCTTTAAACAATACTACTGTTAAACTTATATAATGCTAAAAAGATAAAACTCAAGAAAATATCATACCTAGTTGACATCTCATAACACTTTTGTGTAATGACCTTTTTTGAAATAATCTTGGCCGCATTGTTGAGGTTAAGAAGATTTATTAGTTGTTCATAATATCTTTCTTCCTTATTTAGAGGATGACTCTCAAATCCAAACTCATGATTGTTTTCCTAAACTTAGGAATGTTCAACATAAGCTTCCTCTTTTAAACCTGGAAGCCTATTCATATTGTAAGACTGAACGTTAGGATCTTCATTTAAATCTGACAGCCCTTGCAGTCTGCTCTAATCATAATGAGATTGCACGACAGGTTCCTACGTAAACAAAAATATGCTTAGTGTTTTGTTAATAAAAGACAAATTAATGTTAAAATGATATACCTGATTAATTTGATCGTTTCCAAAGATGACGTTAATGTCCCAAAGCGACATTGTAAACTAATTAGATTGAATGAAAGATTTGAATTAGAATAAAAGTATGAAGTGAAGCGAATGAAATGTACGATCTATCGATTTATACATAACTGAATAGAAATCTTGCTTCGTTTCATATTCAAAATTTTGAGTTATTGTACGTGTCGTATAACACTATATGCTACGTATTGCTTCATTATACGTGTGTATAGTACTATACGCCAAGTATTACTTTTTCTGTCTGGCAAACCCAGGTCGTCCCTTGTATAATTGTCCTCTATATGCAACGTATAGCGCTATACGAAGCGTACGACATCCCATCGTTACTCAGAATGTTTGTACTCGTGACTTATACGCTGCCTAAAGTAATGTACGAAATGTATCACGTTATTCAAGACGTAGGCATATAAGATGGTGTAAGGATATGGAATTGAGTGTGAGATTAGGGTACTTTATGTAATGAGTATTAATGGTTTTCTGTATCATTTATGGATTGCTTTTATCCTCCACAGATTATTTTGTATTTAAACATTTACTTAAAAGTTAAAAGCATTTTATATAATTAAAAAAAAAAACGACAGATCTTGTATCCACCTATAAACTCAGAATGAATCAGAATAAAAACATGTTTTGTAAGTTAAAGTTATTCATGTATTTAGGTTGGGACCAAGGCAAAATAATGCACAGAACAGCAACTTCTATATTACGGTTATGACAACAAGAACAAAACATGAGTCACGTCTATGCTAGTTTTCTTTTCTCCGATTCATTTTTGTCTTTTGTCTTTTTTTTTTTTTTTAATTTTAAAATTGTAGGTTTAAAATAACTAAGTTACACATTGTAACCCTATAAGTCTGTAACACATGCAATACAAAAATAATAAGGATTATGATCAGGGTTGAACACAATTCTGGATCTGTTTGGTTAGTGGTTAAACTTGAACCCGTAACCTATATTTTGGTTTTTTGATTTTTATAACTAATCAATTTAAGTTATAAACGGTTTGGTAAATTGAGTTATCTGGAAAGATGCTTTTTTTTTTTAGTTTGGTTAACCATCAATTAAGCATCAGCTTTAGACGTGAGTGGATCAAAGGTAAATTCAGTTTATAAATTCAATTATATATTGGTCAAACAAAATATTAAAAATTCTTTTTATTTATAAAGATAAATAAATGAAAAACTAATATGTTGTTTTATAAAAGTTAAAAGAAACTTTTTATATTTTGTAGTATATATAAAATATTATCTCACTAAAAGAAAAGTCATATTTACCCACAAAAGTTTTAGTTGCAATTAGGGGTATAAACTAATAAAGGCAGCTCATGAAATACTTGCGATCGAATCGGTAAAAAACTTGAATGAGCCGAACCTTTACGAGCCCGGGCCCAAAAGTGTGGCTCGTTTAGTTATAGAGCCCGAGCTCAGGCTTTAAATATCGAGCTCAAACTGGCTCACGAGCCTTAACAAATTTTTTGTTTATATAATTTTTATTTATTATATTAAGTGTTTATTTATAAAATTAATTATTTTTATAAATAAAATTATGATAAATATATTTAAATAAAATATTTATGTTAAATTTAGAAAATATAATTATAAAATTTAAATTAGTAATTAAAGTAAATAAATTAAATAAATAAAATGTAAACGAGCCAAGCCGAGCTCGAGCCTAAAAATTTCCTAACGAAACGAGCTCGAGCCTATTAAATAAATCTTTTAACGAGCTCCGGATCGGCTCGGTTTGTTTACACCCTTAGTTGCAATAGAGTAATAATTTGGTGACTATAGCCTTGCAAATAAAAATAGTGGCTAAAGTTTCATCACATTAGCCAATCAATTTAGTGGCTATAGGGTTGGTTACACAGCTACTACATTTAGTTGTCATACCTTTTAACATAGCTTTGAACGAAAAAAATGTATAATTTTCTCTTGAGTTTTGAGCTAAAGATATTTAATTTTCTAGTGCCACTTTTATTTCAATGTTTGAAAAATGATACATTTAGACACCAAGTTTAGTGGCCAAAGATTTTACCAATATTTTCACCATTTAAACTTGGAAAATCTAAAGGAAAATTATAGATTTTTAATAACCATGAAAACCTCAAAACAAAAATATATAAATTTTTAGTAAACATGGAAAACCTAATTTTATTATCGATTTGAATCTAATTTGGTTATTTCTATAATATAACTATAAGGGGAGGATAGCTAAAACATGATTTTGCATACAATCAAAATTCAGTACAGAAAAAAAAATTAATACGAAAAACAAAAATGTAGTACACAAAAGTAAAACAAAAACAATATAAAAAAATACATTGTAAAAAAATACATTATAAAAAAAGAATCCAGCATAAAAAAAGTTAGTAAAAAAATAAATGTTATTATGATTTAAAAACAGAATTGTGTTTTTATTTGATACACCCTTTATCATAATCAAATTATAAAAATCAATTAGTGATATATATTTGTATGGTTATTCGAACAAGACGTGGCCCCCTATCTAATCCCCATCAAATGCCAACATTGGATTCCATTTGTCACAATTAAGTGATTAACCAATTCCTACCGACGTGGCTACCTGTGATTTGTTGGTTTCAGGGAAAAAATATATATATATCAGCTGCTACCCCAACTCAGGTCGATTACGCAAAGCAGTTAACTTCCATTTTCACTCCGTTTGCATTCCTTTATTCACAGCTTTATGCAAACAAAACAAAGTTTGTTGTTTTTGTCCCAAGTGCATGAACCAAAAAAAACCTTCTTTTGGGTTTAAATAAATAGTCTCTTTATCTTAAAAAGGCTAATAAGTATTATTAAATATTAGATCATGAAATCAAATTTAAGATAGAAAATTTAAGATTTTATAGTGAAAAGTTGTTACAGGGTAATTTAGTCATAACCACTTTCCCCCACATTTTTTAAACGTTTATAACTTTTACATACGATATTATTTTTTCAAAAAATATATATCATAAAAACGAGCATTTTTTATATTTAAAATTAGTATAATTTTATTATAAAAAATGAATTTTTTTTCAGCTCATTGTATCTTATTATCGTCATTGTGTCTTTTTTAAACGTTTGTGTATAATTATCTTTTTTTTGTTTTTTACAGGTAATTGTGTCTTTTTTTTAAAGATTATTATATTATTCATACTCGTCATTATGTCATTCTTGCTTAACATTATGTATTCTGTAACATTATTGTGTCTTAAATTGTTTAAAAAAACACAACATTGAGCAGAAACACAAAGGATAAAATTATCTGTACAAAAGACACAATAACCTATAAAAAGACACAATGACCTGCACAAAATTATTATACTCATCAATGACATGCACAAAATTATTATACTCATCATTGTGTCTTTTTTACAGGTAATTGTGTTATTTATACTTGTCATTATGTCATTCTTGTTTAACATTATGTATTTTACAATACTATTATGTTTTAAATTGTTCATGAAAATACAACATTGAGCAGAAACACAAAAAATACAATAACCTATACAAAAAACACAATGATCTGTGCAAAATTGTTATACTCATCATTGTGTCTTTTTTTACAGGTAATTGTGTCTTTATTTAAAAGTTATTGTATTATTCATACTCGTCATTGTGGCATCTTTGCTTAACATTATGTATTATGCAACATCATTGTGTCTTAAATTGTTCAGGAAAACACAACATTGAAAAAAAACAAAAGACACAATAAACATTTACAAAAGACAAATGACCTAAACAAAAGACACAATGACATGTACAAAATTGTTCATACTCGTCTTTGTATCTTTATTATAGGTAATCGTGTCTCTTTATAGATCATTGTGTTATGCATACTATTCACTATGTCATCCTTGCTTGACATCATGTATTATACGACATCATTGTGTTTTAAATGTTCAGGAAAACAAAACATTGAGGAAAAAACAAAAAGACATAATGACCTGCACAAAAGACACAATGATCTGCACAAAAGACAAAATGACTTAAAAAAAATGTTTTTCTATAGCAATGCACTACTAATTTTGAAGATAAAAAATACTCGTTTTTATGGTATATTTTTTTTTAAAAAATAATTTCGTATGTAAAAGTTATGAACGTTTAAAGAAAGTGAGGAAACTTGATAAAAAGTCAACAAAAATAGTCATTACTAAAATACCCCCAACAACTTGATTTAATCATAGCCATTAAAAAATTATCTAATGATTCAAGATTCTTCTTATGCTTTTTAGGTTAAGATGTTTATTTAGTTTAACTTAAACCATTTCTTTCTTAACAAATGAATTAATTTGATGACAAAGTTAACTACTCGTGGCCTAATAAATAATTCATACAAATTTGGCAAAATCAATGCATATTATTTACTAATTTTTTTTGGATTTGTCTGTTAAGTGGTTTTTAATTTCTGTCGTAAAATTTTATGTTATGTGTGGTTTTAAATATAACATTGATTACATCTCAAAAAACGGCTTCACCAATTTTTAGCTTTCGATTAGTGATTATTCCACCATGGTGGTTTCGTGTGATATGTTGAGGGTTTTTTCTACGTTTGGTGTAAAGCTAGAGAATCATCCATGGTGTCAGGTTCAAAACCTGAGATTATTTGTTTTTTTTTTCTTTTCCACATCATAATGTTTTTTTGTCTTCATAATCGATTCACAACCTCATATGTTTCTTCGAGTTTTAGCATTATTTTGCAACACTTAGTTAAGACTAAAAGTTGCATACTTTCATTTTTTTCGATATAAATTAACAAACTATAAATCAATTTTATTCCAAAGATAGATTTAATTTTCGTTTATACATATACATATATAATATGAGACCATAGGTCAAATTATTAATTCAAGTAATAAAAAAATCGTGTAAACGATTTAAAGTTTATAACAATTAACCTAATTTAAACGTATACAGCCTTTTCAAGCACTTGCTCAGAATTTTGATTATAGTTATATAACTTATATTAAGTGGGGTTTTCTTTAGCTCGTTGCGCTATATATTTTGTCACAGAATCTTAATATTAAAACGCAAATATTAAAACATGTTGCAACGATCGTCATCCAAAAACTTTAAACTAAGGTTTCAAGAATCTCAATTGCACATCCAAGTCACAACGACACTTGCACCGTTAAAAAGACCTAAAACAACTAGAAAAACACAAAAAGTTGAGTTTCGCACAACCTCAAATCCGTTGTTGGTGGCATGATTCTACAGATTAAAACAAAAAATTAATAATAATAAAATATCAACGGCTCCACTTGTAAAAGCATAAAACTTTATCATAAAATTCATACTCCGTGGTATAAGGTATAATTAATATGCCTTAAGTGAGTAGTTTTTTTTTTTTTTTTCATTCCTATAAGGAACGTAATGATTTTTTTAATTCGCTCTTATTTTTTATAAATAGTTTGACACAATCCAGTACCTGACCCCTAAATCGAACCATTGTCCAATATCACACCCCAACCGACGACGAAATACGTCGGGGCGCGATATCGACTGTTCGTTAGTTCATGATGCTATCATACGTTTCAATATTTAAGGGACCAATATTATAAAACAACCACAACATTCATTGAATCACAAACTAAACATTACATAAATTGAATATGTAAAGTGTTACAATTGAAATGACTAAACAATTGATTTAACATTTTAAACTAAGTCACTAGTCTTATCTTATTATGTCTTCACTATGTATATCAAGTGTCACTGGTGACACTTTAATTGATATCAGGTGAGAGGATGAATCTTGAGTTTAATCTCGGGTTCTGAACGCGGGGGGGGGGGGGGGGGGGGGGGCGAGTGTTTACCTATTCCACGGGGATCCCGCGCATCAGACGGTACGACCTCACGGTCAGCGATCGAGAAATTGATCATAGTTACCAACCGTCAGGATAACTGAATTACTGAAGATAGCACAACGGGACCCTCTGCCGTTTAAAAAAATTTTAGGTCTTGGACATACCCGCAAATATCAGAGTATACTTTTAGTTTATTAAAAAAGTTGCCTGTCAATATTTCAAATACAGTTTTTACTATTTTAATTTTGATATTTTTATTTCCCAATAAAATTAGAACTTCAAAAACTAATAATATAAGTATTATGATTACCCTATTAACCCAAAAAAGAATAATAAAATAGAAAGAAAATAATTACGGGTATGATTCGGGTAACAAAATTAAGATGAAGTATATTTGAAGCTATCTTGTTGGTTATCACAAAACAACAAACACATGTCGTACCTGTGCACAATTTTAAAGACTAATCACATATCCAGTCCATTCTGATCTCAAATGTTTCAAGTTTCGGTTTACTTGTCGAGTCCAGGTTGTTCGCTAATTCACGCAATTAGAACCATTCTAAGGTTGTGTGTTGTGGTGGGTGACGGTGGCTGGTGGTGGTGAGTGGCCACGGCGATTTCGGTGGGTGGTGATAGTGGGCAGTGGATGGTGAAGATGGTGGTGGGTTGGAGTGATGACAGGTGACACTTGAGGTGGGCGGTGGATTACGATTAGTTTTAAGTATATTTTATTTTAATCCGATGGCTTTTATAATACAATATTTTATAAATTGTATACATGGTAGTTGAGTGTGCTTATTTTCTTAACCTTTAATCAAAACAAAGTAGTTTAAAATATAGTACATTTTTTTATTTTTTTAGGTTTAATTCAATTTGGTTTGTAATTGATAAATTTTGAATTATATAATTTTAGAAATTCTAAATATATTATTATGAGTTCTTCTTTTTTTCTTCTTATTTTGATAAAAAACAAAATCATTAGTTTTTATCCCATACTTAAGATCTCTTTTTCATATTCGTCTTGCTAGATATCGATTTCTCAAATGTAGTAAACGAAAATCAGAAGACGTGCTTAGTTAAGAACCGCACTTGTATATTTGGGCCATCATAGGCTCAATAGTCAATACCTTAATGCATTCAGCCCAATTTGTAAACTCTCACATTTTCAACCTATTATTAGAGATGCTCAAATAAACCGGTTCGGGTCGCCAAACCGGTTTCAAAACCAGTTTTTTTTGGTCCACAAACCGGTTCCCCCCAAACCGGTTTCCAACCCGGTCCGAACCGTAGGTTTGGGATAGGTTTGGGTTTTCGACCGTTGGAATAGGTTTGGAACCGACCCGAACCGAACCGGTTTCCAAACCGGTTTAACGGCTATATTCGGATTTGATCTTTTTTTGCAAAAAAAGAGCCGTTGGAGCCTCTTTTTGACCCTTTTTTTTGTTTTTTTTGCATTCTAGACCCCATAAGTTTAGTATAAATAGGTAGTGGTTGTTTAGGTTCAATCACACAACTCTCAAACGCAAAAAACGCTCTCAAAACGCAAAAAACGCTCTCCAAACTCTCAAAACGAAAACCCGCTCACAAATGGCTTCATCAAGTGTTAAGTCTTCGGTTGGTTGTGATGCTTCAACAAACCTTGACGTTGTTGAAGTTATTCCTACGAAGAGGAATCCCGAAATATGGAAAAACTACGATTTGTGTAGGATGTCGAGCGGTCCGAATAAAGCTCGTTGCAAGCTTTGTGGTAGTTTTTTCAAACACGACGCGAATACTACTTTGAAAAACCATCACGAGCTCAAATATTGCAAAGCTTTGAAGAACGAAGCGGCACGAGGTCAACCGACGATGTCGAACGACGGGAGTATTTTCGCTTATAGTGTTGATGCGGTTCGGGAGCAAATGGCGCAATTCGTGATTCAACAAAGTTTGTCATTTAACCACTTCGACAACCCTCGTCTAACTCGACTTATTCAACAAACTCTTCAACCTCGTTACTCACACGTAAGTCGTTCTACCATTAGAAGAGATTGTTTAAAAATGTGGAAAAAAGCTAAAAATGAACTTATTTTGGATTTTGAAAACTTACAAACCGGCGTTAGTTTAACTTGTGATGTTTGGTCCGCTCCACATGGTTCACCCGACTCGTACATTTGTGTTACCACACATTGGGTACAACCCGATACGTGGCAATTAATGAAACGTACGGTTGCGTTTGAGTTATTTGACTATCCTCACACGGGTGAGAATTTATTTTATGTTTTAGACAAAGTTATAAAAACTTTTAAATTGGAAAACAAAATATTTTCAATCTCATTTGATAACGCGTCGAATAATACGCGTGCGGTCCAACAACTAATTTTAAAATACAAACCTATTTGCGAAGGTGTTTTTTTTCATAGTCGATGTGTTGCACACATCATTAATTTGGCGGTTCAAGACGGGATTAAAACTATTGAAGATATAAAAGATAAATTTAAACAAATGCTACACGACATTTTTAGCTCAACCAAACGACATACTCATTATCGTCGTTTTTGTAAAGAATCGAATTCTAGATACCTAGGTCCAAATTGGGACGTAACAACTAGGTGGGATTCGACATGTAACATGTTTGAGAAAGCTATACAACAAAAAGAAAGTTTGATTGTTTACCATAATCTCTTAGCGCAAAAGGGTCGGGTTGAAGCATTTAATCCGTCGGGTTGGGAAACTATTGAACAAATAGCAAAAATGCTTCATGTTTTTAAAACCGCAACAACATTTTTATCCGGTGTTTATTATCCAACAAGTCATTTGGTACTTAACCAAATTTATTTAATGAGTTCAAAATTGAATGAAATGTCTTTTAGACAAAAACCTTTAAGTGATATTGTTCCACCAATGAAATCAAAACTTTTAAAATATTTCAAAGAAATGCCACCGGTTATTACTTGTGCCGCCGCTTTAAACCCTTGAGTAAATGTTGCGGGGGTTGAAACATTACTTGAAAAAATTTGTTACGATTTAGATTTACTTGATGACGATCCTTTATACGCTCAAACATTGCAATCAACTTTTAACAAACAATTTTCAAATATGTTTGATGTTTATGTTCAAAAATTTGGAACAACATCAAACATACACCAAACAATGAGAAACGCGGCATCAAGTTCTAGTAGTTCCGATCCACAAATCGTTTTTTATAATTTACTAATGAACGAGAATAGTAAAAGGCAAAGAGGCAATACTCCAAGTAGTGAACTTGGAAGATACATTGCCACCGACTTTTTGTCGGGCATGACTCCTCAAGAGTTTATGTCCTTTGATATCTTGGCTTGGTGGAAAGGTAAGGAAGACCAATTCCCGATCCTATCCGCTATGGCTCGAGATCTACTAAGCGTCCAAGCTTCTATGGTAGCTTCGGAATCGGCTTTTTCTGTTAGTGGCAGGGTCATTTCACTAAGAAGAACAAGACTCACTCCTCCGCGCGGTAGAGATGTCGATTTGCTTGAAGGATTACTTAGATGCGGCGGAAAGAGTTCAAGATAGGTCTCCACTTGAAGGCGAGATGGATTACGAGAGCGAGCTATTGCAAGAGGAGGTCGAGGCGGGTTTGTCGGAAGGAATAACCGATGAGGAAGAAGCTGCATATTATCAAGTTAGCTCGGAAGAAAACTAAACGTGAAGAAGACGCATGTATTTCATCATTATGTTTTACGATTTGGTTTTTTGTAATCGTTGAAGACTTTAACTCTTTAAGTAATTTAATTTATGTTTGACTTCAATTTTTTATTATGTTGTATCTTCTTTTCTCAAAGTAATCAAATCATATACTACATTACTAAAAACCCTAATATAACATTAAACTAATCAAATCATAAACTAATCATTACTAAAACCTTAAACTAATCAAATAATAAACTAATCATTACTACAAACCCTAATATAACCTTAAACTATTAAAAACTACTAATAAACCTTAAACTAAACAAATCATAAAGTAATCATTACAATAAACCCTAATATAAACTTAAACTAATAAAAACAACTAATACTTATTAATAAAACCTTAAACAAATAAATTACATTTATATGTGTATATTTATTAAAGATTAGTTTAAGGTTATATTAGGATTTTTAGTAATGATTAGTTTATGATTTTGATTAGTTTAAGGTTTATTAGGGTTTTTGTTAATTATTAGTTTAATGTTTTAATTAAATGTTTTGATTAGTTTAAGGTTTTTTTAGGGTTTTTATTAATTATTAGTTATGATTTGATTAGTTAAGGTTTTATTAATTATTAGTTATGTTGATTAGTTTAAGGTTTTTTTAGGGTTTTTATTAATTATTAGTTATGATTTGATTAGTTTAAGGTTTTATTAATTATTAGTTTAAAGTTTTATTAGTATTAAGGTTTAGGTTTTATTAGTTTGAGGTTTTATTAGTATTAAGGTTTAGTTTTTATTATTAGTTTAAGTTTTTATTAAAGGTTAAGGTTTTAAGGGTTAGAAGAAAAAAAAACCGGAAAAACCGGTTTGAAGACCCGGTTTGGCCCAAACCGGTTTACAAGTCGACCCAAATCGGTTTGATAGGTTCGGATTTCCAATGCTAGAAACCGGTTTATAACCCGAACCGGTTTGTGTACCTCACTGTAGAACCCGGTTCGGTTTGAGACCCGAACCGGTTTGGCCAAAAAAACCGGTTTGACCACCTCTACCTATTATCGTATGAACTCTGTAAGCAGAGGTGGGCAAAAAAATCCGAACCGAAACCGATCATACCTCGAACCGATGGGTACAAACAGGTCCGGTTTTTTAGACAAACTAAAACTGAAACCGAAACCGGGGAAACCGGAACTGGTTCCACCTGTACCCGGCCAAAACCCAAACTAGAACCGGCCGAAACCCGGAACTGGAACCGGAACTGGCTATTGACTTTGTAACCGGAACTGGAAACGATTGGAATCGAAACTGGAAACGATTGGAACCGGAACCGGTTCCAAAAAAACCGATTTGCACACCTCTATCTGTAAGTATGAATCTCATTAGGGATGAGCGTGTTTGGAAGATCGATTTAAAAATTTAAGATAGGTTCACTTGATAGAGGGCATTGTTGGCTCAAGCTTTTTGGTGGCTCAAAACGTTTTGAAAAATTGTGATTTTTATTTTTTACTGTATGTAAAAGCTCTCATCTTTTTATCTGAGTTTGAGACACAAAGATATATATATATATAATCATGAAGGCGAAAACTATAAAAATCATAAATCACAAATCACAAATAAAATATGTAGATTAATTACAAATATTAAAAAAATTCACACAAATCAGAATTAGTTACAAAAAAAAATCGCCAAAAACGATTTCATTTGGTAGAGTCATTGTCTCTTATAAAGAAGCTCTTGGGTTCAATCCAAGCAAGGGAGAAATAATTGTGTGTAACTTGGACTATGAGTAAAGATATTATGACTGTTAAAAAAACCTAAAAAATTTAAGCACTTAGATTTTGGTGGCCTTAAACTAGGGCTTTTTATTTAACATATTAGAGCCGGCCTTGATAGAGGGTTTGGGTTCTAGATGGCTAGGTGAAAGATTACACTTCAAATATGATAAGTAATAGTATAATAAAATTTTCATGAAAAAAATTATTATAGAATTTAGAGGTTTATGTTCAAATTAATATGTTTACTTTGACTCGTTCAATTCTATTTACCATTCTTTAACCGCCGAATGTGGTGTGATTCTCAACTGGAATCAGATTAGAGATACATAGAGCATGGTTGCAAAAGTCGGTTTTCAAGGACGGGTACTCGTTTCAAAAAGTTGTTCCGAGTCTGAGTACTTTCCGATTATTCCTGAATATTTCCCAAGAACTCTCCGCCTAGGCCGATTAGTCTCTGATTACTCGCTTCCAGAAGCTGCTACGACTTGAGAGTGTCTAGCGACTTTTGCAACATTTATATAGAGTAATGTATGTACTATTATAACCTGAAATTTCTGTGTGATTGTCAAAGTAATTATATTGATTTACTCAATATTAAAAACTTAATGGTTTATTATAATAAATAAATTGATTAAGAAAATAAATGTAAAAATTAATGATTATTTGAAAAAATTAAGATGTTTGATGGATATGTTGCTTAGGAAATGTTCTTTAAATGTTTGTGATTATTAGTGGTTTAATAAGTGACTAACCTTGTAATTTAAACATAGACACCTGAATTTTAAAAGGTTGTTTTTGATAATCTTTTACACTATGTTCCCGAGTTTATTAAAAGAGAGAAAAAAAAGTAAAGAAATGAGAGGAAAGGAAATAAAAATAAAAAAATGGATTTCTTTCATTTCATTTCCTTCCAAATCGGAAGGAAATAAAAGCTAGGTAATTTTGCTTATGTTTCATTCCACTTCCCTTCATTTCTATCCTTAAATGAAACTCGGAAACACAACATGTTTTATTTTCTCTTCCCTTCCCTCGTTAAATGAAACTCGGGAACACAAAAATGTTTAACCTTTCCTTCCATTTCCTTTTTTTCTCTCCTTAAATGAACTCGCAAACTGAGCGTTAATGGCTATTAAGAGATGCCTCTTACGAGGCAGTGCCTCAGCGGTACCTTAAAATTCTTTCAAATAGCAGGTCTCAGGTTCGAAACCCTCTTGTAGCGAAAAAGGGTCCTGTGGGGGATCAGGGGGTTTTCCTGTGAGATTTCCTCCTAGGGTGACTGTGGGGGTTCATGGGAAGTCCAGGTAACTAGACCTTAGTGACATAGCTTGAAAATAGTAGGCTCACACGATTAAGACCTTCGCCGTTCAAAAAAAAAGAGACAACTTAAGTTTGAATGGTTAAGAGGCAAGGTAAAACGAAGTCTAAATGACAACATCTTAATGTTAATTATTAAGAGGTTATTAAGAGGTTATTAATCACTAAAATCTAGTATTTTAATAATCATTAAAATTCTACCAAACTATCTTAATGTGGGTGTGAGTTTCCTCACATAAGCATCATATTAACACTTACACTTGCTTACTTCGAAATTCATGCATGCGTGGTGATGATGGGGCTTGTGAGTGTGAGTTTACAAAAAGAAAAATATATGTGTGTATATACATAAACGCTAAATGAATGATTTATATTCACATAATTTAACATGTGTAAAAGTAATCCTTTTTTTTCTAAGTAGAAAAATATTGAGAATCAATATCAGTTGAACGAACTTAATGATCTCTTAGGCGACATTCGTCATCGGACAATATTTCGATAAACATGATGTGATGTGATATTCACAGCCTCACGTCAAGTTGTGTTAGATTCGCCAAACCTAACTCTATCAAATTGTTCATGTGTAAATAGCATGATACATACATAATAATAACAATAAATAAAAGTCTAACATAAAATTCTCAATTTATTGTTGACAATTTAAACCCAATAAAATAGGGAAGTGAGGCGAGTAATTATAAATTATTTCCAACGGGTTGATATACAAATGTACGGACACCATGAAAACCTCCAACTTCCTTCCTAGTTTCACTCCCCTTCACACTCTCTCTCCCTTTCCTCCATTGTTATAGTAGCTTCACCTCCATGCACTTCACATTTCAATCTCCCATGCGCTCACACATTCAACTCTCACACAAAGCTCACGGTATTCGACAATGGAGGGCAATTCAGGCATGAGTTGGGATGAACTCAAGAAGGAGAACGTTGATCTCGTATGATCTCTATTTCTCTCATTCTGTCACGTCTACCAAAGATTTTCGGATCGTATATGTTCGATTGATTGATAATTTTTATGTTTGATTGTAACGCTACGAGTTTGAATCTAGAGTTTTGGATGATCGATCGTAGTTTTGTGTTTTGGACGAAGATCGATTGATTCAGTGCTCTGAAATTTTATGATTGATTGATTATTTCATGATTAGATTCAGGCGAATTGCTTGTTTGATCTAGGCGAATTGGAGTTCTGTACTTCCATATTTCATCTTTTGCACTTCTGCATGAGGATCTATTGATTACGTGATCTGAATTTTTGTGATTAATTGTTAATTTCATGTTCGATCTAGTCGAATTGTGGTTTGTACTTCCGACTTTTACGTTTTTGCGTTTTTATATGAGAATTGATTGATTAGTTTTATGTTATTTTGTGTTGATTACTGAAGGTGACTGTTCGTTTTGAGTTGATTAATTGGTGATTCATGATTCGATCTTGGAGAATTGTAGTTTTGTATTCTTATCTGTTATGATTTCACTTCTTAATGTGGATTGATTAATCAAGTTTTCTGAAATTTTGTGTTAGTTATTGAAGGAGACTGTTCAACTGGTTATTTTTGATTGATGATTTCATAATTCGCTCTAGGTGAATTGTAGTTTACACTTCACCTAGTTATTTTTTTCCTTTAAAAAGAAAAAAGTTATATGACTTAGGCCATGTTTGGTAGCCTCTTAATCGCATTCAGAGGTTACCTCTTAATGGTTCATAGCATGTGAATGGTTAAAAAGTATCCTTAGGTATGAATGGTTAAGAGGTTGGTAATGGTTCATAACCTCTGAATGGTTAAGAGGTAACCCTAAGTCTGAATGGTTAAGAGGTTATGAACCATTCAGAGGTAACCTCTTAATACCATTCAGATGCAAACAAACAATCCCTTAGTGTCTTTTCGAAAAGAGCCTCTTTACCCAATGCTATAATCAACTGGTTTGTTCTCATCTCACCCTTCACACTGAAGCGTCTGCTTTGGTTTCCCAGAACCGAAAACAATATATGAACAAGGAAAAACTTGATTTTATTGAATAACAATCTTGGTACAAGAAAACAAAGACTCCTAACCCCTATTTATAATAAAACAAGACACAAAAAGTCAAAACTTTATCCCTAAAAACACTCCCAACTAAAACAATCTAATCTAAAACCTAATTCAACTTTAAACTTTAAAACTCAAATAGATAAACCAAAACAATTAAACTAAAGTTTCTAACTTTAACCCCTTAACTATTTAGTAATTACAAGATTAAATCCAACACACACACTGCTGTATGAGTAGGATTTGCTGGTAATGTTTGTTAATTTTGCAAGAAGATTGATTGATTGATTTCATTTTCTAGCGTTTTCTGACTGTTCATTTGGTTCTGACTGTGATGATTTCATGATTCAATCCAGGCAAATTATAGTTTTGTGAATTTATTTGGTATGTTCATTTGGTTCTGACTGATTGATGATTTCATGATTCAATCCAGGCAAATTATAGTTTTGTGATTTTATTTGGTATGTTTTGAATGATAATCGATTGACTTGTAATTTTATATTTTGTTTCGATTGCAACAGGAGACTGTTCCAGTTGAGGAGGTGTTTGAAACATTGAAATGTACAAAAGAGGGGTTATCGAGTGAAGAAGGGAATAGGCGGCTTAACATATTTGGCCCTAACAAGCTAGAGGAGAAAAAGGTAGATCATTAACTGTATATTGTCATGAATTGTG
This sequence comes from Mikania micrantha, assembly GCA_009363875.1. Classification (NCBI taxonomy): domain Eukaryota; kingdom Viridiplantae; phylum Streptophyta; class Magnoliopsida; order Asterales; family Asteraceae; genus Mikania; species Mikania micrantha. The sequence continues at coordinate 48,180,374 of CM018691.1, read as the reverse complement.
ATATTATTTTGATATACTCATGAGCTCTTAGAAATGATGAATTCTATTGATGATATTGAGACAGGAAAGTAAGCTTCTCAAGTTCTTAGGGTTCATGTGGAATCCATTGTCATGGGTCATGGAGGCTGCCGCAATTATGGCTATTGTCTTGGCCAATGGAGGGGTAATTTTTTTTCTCAAATAGAAAATAATATGAATGAATGTAGAGTTGATTATTCTTTTCATCCTTAGGCCTTGTTTGTTTTTTAATAAAAGGTATGCACAACCTATTTTATCTTGACTGTGCAGACCACACGCAGATGTTGACATCTGCAGACTGTTTGTTTCTTTAAAGACGTTTCATTAAAAAACGTCTGCACGACTTCTTCTTGGTGCAAATGTAGACCAACCACTTATAGGATCTTCTAAGATCTACAGTGACTACCCGCCGCCCACAACCACTGCCGGCCACCCCTGCCGCCCACCGCCACCCATTGCCGCCCACCCCCGCCGGTCACCCACACCACCTCCACCACTGTCGGCCACCCCCATGTACACTACCTCTAATTTATTTTCAGAGTCAAAGAACGTTAAAAAACAAACACTCTTCTTCTTGCAGACTGCAGACACTTGGTCCATCTTTTCTCAAAGAGATGTCTGCAGATGTGGTCCGCAAACTGCAGACATTTTATCTCTTAAAAAACAACACCACCTTAGTTTTGACACAGATGTCAATTACATGCACTTTCTTGAATTTTGTCATGAGGGCGTTATACCATAAAAGATGTCATTTCACTCCAACAACCTAATACCATCCAATTCTGCCATTCAAATGTCCCCATAACCTAACTAGGCTGGTTTTGTTAAATCTTGAAATTCAAAATAGAAAAGCTATGATTGATTGTATAAATAAACATGTGAATTAAGCATTGTGCAAATTTATGCTTTGAAATTTGAAAAGGAAATAAATGAATGTTGCTAAATTTAGGAAAACCTGTTGACATTGAAATCGGGCTCAAGATGACTGAATTTGGGTCCGACAGTTAGGACAGACCACTTATGGTTGCTGCCACATGATCTAGCTCATTAAGACATGTCCATTCATTACGTATGGGTCGCCCAACTTCAAAAGTAGCCCAAGTTATTCCCTTTTTAAGTTGGGCACTTTCTTCGCTTTGTTAGCTGTCCCAAGGACGAGTACGCTAACTCCTACATTGGCTCTATATCAATAAAAACATTCTTTGTTCAAACATGTACTTAATTTGAGAACACCTAATTGCAGGGAAAGCCTCCAGATTGGCAAGATTTTGTTGGAATCACAACATTGCTCATAATAAACTCCACCATTAGTTTTATAGAGGAAAACAATGCTGGCAATGCTGCAGCAGCTTTAATGGCAGGTCTTGCTCCCAAAACAAAGGTCATAAGGGATGGGAAATGGGACGAACAGGACGCGGCTATTTTAGTACCCGGGGATGTAATTAGTGTCAAATTGGGAGATATTATCCCAGCCGATGCACGCCTTTTAGAAGGAGATCCCCTCAAGATTGATCAATCTGCATTGACTGGTGAATCATTACCAGTGACCAAGCATCCAGGTGATAGTGTGTTTTCTGGTTCAACATGCAAACAAGGTGAAATAGAAGCAGTTGTTATAGCCACCGGGGTCCACACGTTCTTTGGAAAGGCTGCTCACTTAGTTGATAGTACAAATCAAGTTGGCCATTTCCAGAAGGTATCAGTATCACAAAGACTGGGCCTAACATACTTAAGGTGGACCGTGAAATAGCCCAGTCCTAAAAGTTAGAAAAGGGGACCGGTATGGGCCTGATGGGTCCCAATCAAGCCCGGAGACCAAATTTTTTATTTTAATATTCTATATTTTTATAAAGATAATGTTTTAAAATTGTAGTTATAAAAATTTTATAACTAACACAAGAAGTTTTAGTTTTAAAAGTCTAATTTTAGAATTTCATCTCCTAAAGATCGGAAATATTTTTCTTAAACTACTTTTATAGGGTATAACTTTCAAAATTAATTCACTAACATGTCAGTTTATCCTAATCATAGAAAAAATTGTATGCTGAGCTAAGAGACCGGGCTTTAGAACCTGACATTTCGGCCTAACTGGGAATTCTATCAAATGTCATGAGTAAATAGCGATAACAACTTTCAAGCCTAACCAGGCCAAAAGGACCAGTCCATTTATAGTTGGGGGCCATGCCTGTTTGTGGATCTCTAAGTTTTTCATACGGTCTTATTTGGATTAACTTGCCATTTTTCAACTAGTATCCAATTAACAGTTTTTGATGGATTGTTTGTTAGGTGTTGACATCTATTGGAAACTTCTGCATATGCTCCATTGCTGTTGGTCTCATAATTGAAATAGTGGTTATGTACCCGATTCAGAAACGAACTTATAGAAATGGAATTGACAATTTACTGGTCCTTCTCATTGGAGGGATTCCAATTGCCATGCCAACTGTGTTGTCAGTCACCATGGCTATCGGCTCCCACAAGTTGTCAGAGCAAGGTGCCATCACCAAGAGAATGACAGCCATTGAAGAAATGGCTGGGATGGATGTTTTGTGCAGCGACAAAACTGGCACTCTCACCCTGAACAAACTCACAGTAGATAAAACTCTCATAGAGGTAACTTTCCAAGTATAGCTGAAAACAAAATTAATTGGGCAGGGCCATGCGGGCCGACTAAATTAAGAACTAATTAATAGTCATAACAGTCAGGGTTGACCTCAATACAAACTAACCAGAGAAAACGGGTTGGATCACTGGTTAAGTGTGATTCGTATTATTCATCAATATGGGCCACCCTGCAAAAAATTTTGTCTCCATTTTACCTTTTCTATTAGTAACTAATTCAGTCGGTATGGTTACGAAATGATCTAAATCTTTCAATAAAACAATCCGAAGGTTGAAATCAACGAAAAATACTTTTGGCAATTTCAACCAATTCGACACGTTTAAAAGTGAAGGGGTCAAAGTTGTGACTTCTAAGTTAACATGGAATGGCTGAAACTAACTCTACTTTCTTCTGCAGGTTTTTGCAAAGGATATTGATAAGGATCAGGTGGTTCTTTTAGGAGCCAGGGCTTCACGAGTGGAGAATCAAGATGCAATTGATGCTTGTATTGTAGGCATGCTTTCAGATCCTAAGGAGGTAATAACAATAACAATAATAATATTCATAACAATAATGATAATAAAAATTGTAACAGTAAAACTAATAATAATACATAATAATGATATAAATAATAATAATATTATTATATGAACATTAATTTTGTTTATGCAGGCACGAGCAGGGATCACTGAGGTACATTTTCTGCCCTTTAATCCAGTAGACAAACGGACAGCAATAACATACATAGATCAAAGCGGAAATTGGCACAGAGTGAGCAAAGGTGCACCAGAGCAGGTACAATAACAATCCTCTAGATTACAACCACAGATCCTAAGCAGCAAACACGGACGGGTTATAGGTAATGGGTCAAAATGAAAAATTTGTTGGTACCAGTTGAAACATTTAAGTTGACCCTAAACATCTTTCATTCTTTCCCCAGAAGTTTTTATATTTCTTTTCTTAAGTTCCTGGATGCCTAATGATTATAAATATAAAATGGGCGTGTTTCAACCCATTTGACCCCTTAAAGGTAACAAAGAGTCCATATTAACCATTTTGTTATTATATGCACATGATATATACAAATCCCTCAGATTGTGGAGCTATGCAACCAAAAGGATGATGAGAAGAAAAAAGTGTTTTCCATTATTGATAAATTTGCAGAACGGGGTCTTCGGTCTCTGGCTGTTTGCCAACAAGTGAGTTTCTACATTTCTATGTTTATATATTTCTAGTGTTCCATATTTTCATCTTCTGCTCTATCTTTTTTTTTTCCTGCTGTAGAAATTAATGATTTGGGAGTTTATTTATTGTTATACAGGCGGTACCCGAGAAAACAAAGGAAAGCCCTGGAAGCCCGTGGGTGTTTGTAGGTTTATTGCCACTGTTTGACCCACCAAGGCATGACAGTGCTGAAACCATTCGACGGGCCCTACACCTTGGAGTTAATGTCAAGATGATCACCGGTGATCAGTTAGCCATTGGGAAAGAAACGGGCCGAAGGCTTGGAATGGGAACAAATATGTATCCCTCTTCTTCACTTCTTGGCCAAAATAAAGATACTGCTATTGCAGATATACCAATTGAGGAGCTAATTGAGAAAGCTGATGGCTTTGCTGGAGTTTTTCCTGGTAAGCAGTTGTTATTCTTGTCAGAAAGGGTTGGCAGAATGGACGGGCTGGGTCAGGTAATGGGTCAAACCATGTTCTTTTTTTATGTGGGTCAAAGCTGGTTTAATTTGTTGTAAATTTTATAGTTATTGTGTTAAATATGATTATAAATAAGCATGATTGTCTAAAATACCAACAAGTCTTAACTCTTAACCAATATAGATATGGAATTATAAAAATTTGTGCTAAAAATAGATGTTACGTACAAATGTAAAAACCAATTAGTGTTTTTACATTTCAGGCAGGATGTATTTGATGTGTTTTAGATTTGGCAAATGCCAAAATCAATTTTTTAGTATAATTCAACCCTATAGCTATAGATATGTATTTCGAATATGATTTTGTATCAGTTATAGCATCCATGAGGTACTTTTGCATTGCTGTCATTGGTTAAAAATGAAAATGTTGTTACTATGATTGGTAAAAAGTAAAAATATGTTGCGACAATTTTTTTTAAAAAAAAACAAGCTGTGTTTGAAAATGATATTATGCTGTTATTTCTGTCAAATTTCAATATAAGTTGCCATTTATTAGGAAAGTGTGATTTGAACAAGTTAGGCTTTTGTTTTTTTAACTTTCTTTTAACAGCAATCTAATGTCCTTATAAGGCTATCAGTTATCGCTCCACACCCATACTTATGATCAGCACCACATCAGTTTCAACCGATATCCACATTTGGGGGGCCCTGGTTCTTACACCCATTGAATTTCCATTGTCACGTGATGCAACCCTTGCTTCTTATCGCGGAGTTTTTCACGGTCGTGGACCACGCTCCTGGCATGGGGGCACACTGTCAACGGTGTGGTTGTGGCCAGCTCACTTCCATGCTTCCTTCCACCATTCCATGCTACATGGTCTAATACTATACCATTGTCCACTTCGGGCCTCAAACCCACCATGATACTATTGTGCTACAAGCCGTTTTCTTGAACGGTTTAAGTTTTCATTGAAGCTTTTATCTTAACCCATATGACCTGTTGTAGGTAAATGAGTCGATTGCCAAGTCTAAAAATCAGCAATCATCGTTTTCAGTAACGAAAGCTGAAATTTTACCACATGTGTGATGCAGAACACAAATATGAAATTGTGAAGAAACTACAAGAGAGAAAGCATATATGTGGAATGACAGGAGACGGGGTAAATGATGCACCCGCATTAAAACGTGCAGACATTGGTATAGCAGTTGCTGATGCAACTGATGCAGCACGTGGTGCATCCGATATCGTGTTAACCGAGCCGGGACTCAGTGTAATTATAAGCGCGGTTTTGACCAGCCGGGCCATCTTTCAGAGGATGAAAAATTACACCATTTATGCGGTTTCCATCACCATTCGTATTGTTCTCGGGTTCATGCTAATTGCTCTTATTTGGAAATTTGATTTCTCACCTTTCATGGTTTTGATTATTGCAATACTCAATGATGGAACCATCATGACTATATCTAAGGATAAAGTCAAACCTTCACCTTTGCCAGATTCATGGAAATTAAAAGAAATTTTTGCTACCGGAGTTGTTCTTGGGACTTATTTAGCTGTTATGACAGTTATTTTCTTCTGGTTAGCAAAAGAATCCGACTTCTTTACGGTAAGATAAACGTGTTGATTATTTACATGATTAATAATCAGTAGACATGGGAAGATGGGTGGATTGGACTGAAATGGAATCCAATGGATTCGTTATTTGACCCTTTTGTGACGTAGTATAACTAAATTTATTCATTCACAAGTATATAAACGGTTCGTTGGGCTGTTTATTGTACAAATGGGTCATGTTGAAATGGTTCTGGCTGGTCAGTTTGACCTATTTGACCTTTTAAGCAACTTAAAAAATAACTTGGCATGGTTCAAATATAAAAGGTGGGTGGTTTAGGTTGGGTAACTGGTAAAAAATAACTGGGTTCGATTCATTTCCTACCCACCTGAAAAGTTATATTTAATCCAAACCGACCCATATTGTATGAAATGCAACTCAAACAAACCCATTAATTAGTGAATGACTGGTCAAGACGGGTTGAGTAACATGTTTAAATGGGTTAGGCTTAAAAATGTTGAAAGTGGCTCAAAAACAAATCAAACCAAGCGCAAGCAAATGGGAAATCGGTTGTACAATCTAGTAGTAACTAACAATATGAAACGATGATCGTTCTTTTAGGAGAAATTTGGTGTGAAATCGATTAAAGATGATGAATACGAGCTTATGTCAGCTCTTTACCTCCAAGTCAGCATTATCAGTCAGGCACTCATTTTTGTTACAAGATCAAGGAGCTGGTCTTTCGTTGAACGCCCTGGTCTCTTACTACTCGCAGCCTTTTTTATAGCTCAGCTGGTGAGTTTATTTTTACATAAAGGCACGTGAAAATGTGTGGGTTAGTCAGGTTACATAACATGCCAAAACGGTTAATTTTATTTTACAGAGATATAAAAACAAACATGGCCAAATTTGGTTCCCCAAAATAAGTGTTTCAAACAAGATTACGAAAATTAATTAATTCAATAATAATATTATTTTCTAAATAAAATAAAGTCAACTATGATGAGTTTATTCTTACATATTGTCGCTGGAAAATGAGTGGGTCAGTCAAGTTATATAACAGGCCAAAACGGCTAATTCTGTTTCAAAGGTTAAAAACAGTCGAGGTCACACATTATGTTTCTCAAAAGTAGCTTCTTTTATAAAAAAGAAACACATTATGTCCAATGAAATTACACAAATGATAATATTATTATTCAAACAAAATAAATTAAATTACGATGTTTTTGCTCTAAAAATACAATATGGGTATCTTCTTAGGCAGAAGTGGGAAAAGAAACGGGTCAAGCAAGATGGATAATTTGTTAAAAGTGTAATTTTACGATACAACCCCGAAAAAACTTCTTATTTTAATTTTTTTTAACAACCTTTTCCATCTTTTTACTTCACTATGGGATTAGAACCTTGAATAAATTTCTGGGAGAAACCTTTTGAACACACCTTCGTACCCTTTTGTTTCTTATTTTAAATAACTACACATAATACAAAAAGAATAGTGTGTCAAATATTATATCAATATTAAATTCAAACTTTTCTAATAAAATGACTTATGAGGTTTTAGGAACTAATAACTAATAAATACCATATGAGGGCATATCTGCCCGTTTAACTTGTTTCATTTTTAGCTAAAACATTTTACATATTTGACATGTTTAACATAGGTAAACATGACAACTTTATTCTTATCAAAATAGTTAATTTATATAGATTGCTACATCAATCGCTGTCTACGCGAATTGGGATTTTGCAAGAGTCCATGGAATCGGATGGGGTTGGGCTGGTGTAATTTGGCTCTACAGCATAGTCATATATATCCCATTAGACGTGTTCAAATTCATCATCCGTTACGCCTTAAGCGGCAAGGCTTGGGACAATATGCTCCAGAAAAAGGCAAGCCTTCTTCGTTTTTAACTGCATTAACACTAAACATCATTATATTAGCTGCTAACACAACTTATTTGTAATCTAGACTGCTTTTACCACCAAAAAGGACTATGGACGTGGAGAGAGGGAAGCCCAATGGGCTACGGACCAACGCACATTGCATGGTCTCCAAGCACCAAATGCAAACGACATCTTAAAAGACAAGAATGACTATAGGGAGTTGTCGGAACTTGCAGAACAAGCAAAGAGGCGTGCAGAGGTTGCTAGGTATGTTAATGAAATTAGTTTTAGTAAGCAACTATTTTTATGAATTTTAGTAAATAATGGGTAATTACTGCTTTGAAAGAACTTACATGATTTTACCATATCTAATATATTCCTTGCTATAACCTCATTAAAAGAGTAGTCAAATATGTTGACAAGTCAAACCAACCCAATCGACTCGTCTGTAAAGGAGCCAAGCCTAAGCCTAATTAGCTCGACTCATGGCTCACTTGTAAGCTGGCTCCTTTAAATTAAAGCCTAAATTACAGTTTGTATATATTATAACTTCAAATTATAATGTATTATCTAAACTTAAATTTCAAATAAATGTAACCATATAATCATTTGACATTTTCTAATGAAAAAATGTTATATAAAAATGTAAAAGATGATCATATTCCGTGGAGTATTTTTCTCATATCATCAGTTTAACAAGTTAAAGACCTAACAAATACCAAAATATTATTTTTTATTATAAATATGAAAATGTGGAAATAATAACAAAATCAAAATTTTCTAAAAATAGCACTCTTATGTAAAAGAGCCGAGCCAGGTCCCATTATTTTACGTCGTTAAAACTTAAAATAAATAAGTGAGATCAACTCTAAATTCGTAAACAAGGCAAGCCTAGTGTGTTACATGTTTAGTCGTGTTACAATATCTCATATGCGTATTATGGTCACAGGTTAAGGGAGCTTCATACACTCAAAGGGCATGTGGAGTCGGTGGTGAAGCTCAAGGGTCTGGATATCGAAACCATCCAACAACACTACACAGTTTAAGATCACCAAGAAACACATTTTTGACGAAAAAAACATAAAATAAAAAGTTAGGAAAGCATTATTTTGAGAAGGTATGTTTTTCATGGAAGATCATCACCATAACTGAGATGCGGGAATAAGCCGACAACCGAGAACGAGCCGATCCGTTGTTAGGCAAAAAAACAATGTGTTGTTCTCTACTTGAATCTCGTATTCTTTATTCAATTATAACATTGTATTTGATTTTTAAGTTATTCAGGTATTCCATCTTAAAATTATTCAATGAATATATATGTAGTCATACCACTACTATTTAACAGGTAGTTGTTGAGTATGCTAGAAGTAACACTACACATTGCCTAATTAAAAGAGTTCATGTTTATATTATGTGAATTCAAGTATACAAACTTATGATCTTGCTAAATTTATGTTAGTTTTAAAGGTATTTTGTGTCCAACAACCAAGTCCATAATTGCTTCATCATGTTTTAAGTATTCATTAATTCCTTTCTTGCTATGCTGTTTGCATTTAGAAAATCACAAGAGTCATAATCTTTAAAAATGTTACCATTCATTCCATATAAATGGTTGCCTCTGTGATCGTGAAATAAACAGCAAATAAAAAATGCATTGAAACGATTGTTGTCTCACCGCAAAATCCTAAAACATGTTTCACCGTAAAAGTGAGCGTCATACACTCATACTTATAAAACTCAAAAATGTACTCTTTAAAACTAAGCACCAAAGCTTAATTCATTGTAAAAACATCATAAACCTGAATGCAAACGTATAGAGTTAAACTATTATAGACCAATTATGAATAAGTTAAAACTTTGTGCTGAAAACAAAAACATATGATAGCATATGACAAATAATGTTACAAACTCGCAAAAAAAAATTAAAAAAAAATCTTTTTTTACATGGCTTTTTCATGGTTTTCAAAGTTTTAATAACTCAAGTGAGTTTACAAAATATACATCCTATATATATATATATATATATATATATATATATATATATATATTTGTGTGTGTGTGTGTGCACACGCATGTGGTAAGGTTCCAATAATAACTGATCACTTCTATTGCGAAAACTCAAATAACTCTGACAAGATTAACTTAAATCTTTGGTTTTTTTCATTACCTTTATTCACTACTAGAAAGAAATAGCATTTCTGACGCAAATTTGCGTCGGAAATGCGTCACAAAGCATGATTTCCGACAGATTTACTACAAAAATAGGCCATTGGAAAACCCTTGGTTGGAAATGCATTTCCGACGCAAAATGCCACAGATTTACGACAAAAAAATGTGTTGTAACTTCCTACCAATTTCCGACACAAAGTAAAATTTTGTTACTACTCTAATACACATCTATTTTTGATATTTGTGACGCAATTCCGACGGAAATCGTTGCGACGCAATTCCGAATGAAATCGTTGCGAAGCAATTCCGACTAAAACATTTGTGACCCAATTCCGACAAAAAAATATGAAACACAATTCCAACGAATATTTCTTAATAATTACGACGCAAATCCAACAAAATATGTCTATTTTTTGCGACAGAATTCCGACTAAACATTTCTATCTTTTGTGACACATTTCCGACGAAACTATTTTCCGACGCAATTCCGACAAAACATTAATTTTTTGGCAAGGTAATTTCAGTTTTTATGAAAAAAAAAAACAATTTCACCCAGATTTTTTTTTGCCAAAATCATTGCAAATTAATATATAAAGCATCCATAGCTAAAAAGCGAGTACAAAGTAACATACAAAACATGATTTGTAAATCAAATTCAAACACAATTATGTAAGTATCAAAAGTCATAATTTTTAAATAATATTCAAATGAACACATCTAACTAGTAGGACGTTGCATAAATTTCATAAATTCTATCATTTGTTGTTGCAGCTCATGTCGTTCATGTCGCTCTTTACGTAATTCTTCTTCTAGCTACTACCTTGATCTCCTTACAACTTCCATTTGAACATTTAAATCATGAATCTACAAATTTAACAAAACATATATATTTGGTATTAGAAATTAAATAAACTAGTTTTATTTAATTTAATTATTTTGTTTTTGTCGAAAATCTGTAGCAAGTTGCAACGCATTTGTGACAACATATTTTTTTTAATTATATTAAAACTAGGTTGGTCGGAAATTTATAGCATTCGACAACGCAATTGTGACTAAAAATTTTATTAATTAAATTAATTTTTTTGTCTGAAATCTGTCGCATTCTGCAACGAATTTGCGAGGAAAAGTTTATTAATTAAATTATATTTATTTTTGTCGGAAATTTGTAGCAATCTGCAACGCATTTGCAACGAAAAATTTTATTAATTAAATTTATTTTTTTTCTTCGGAAATTTGTAGTAAGTTGCGACACATTTGCGACAAAATATTTAATTAATTAAAATTATTTTTTTTGTCGGAAATCTGTAGGAAGTTGTGACGCTTTTGTGACGAAACTTGACATTTTTTTTGTTTCATCTCCTTCATCGGTATTTCGTCGCAATTTTGTAGCAATTTGTGACAAAAAAATTTGCGTAGCAAATTTTCGTAGCAAAAAACAAAATTTTCTAGTAGTGATTATACATGTATAACATTATGTTCTTTTATGTGTATTGGATAATTCACAAGCGTTTAAGATTTACAACAAGTGTAGATTTACATTACACTGCTAATATTTATTTAATGTGAAGACAACTTACACTGATATAAGATCTTACGAAAAATAATTTGCATAAACACGTAAAATAACATACTCTTGTCGATGTATAATAAATGTAATTGAAAAAACCCAAAGATTTGGGTTGATGTTGTCGGAATTACTTGGTATTCTGTAATAGAAGTGAGTTATTATATGATCGCTTCTCTATATATAAAGGATTTGCATGTTATAAAAACACACCTTTGTTTTGTTTTATTTTTCAAAATCTTTGTTTTACATGTATAAGACTATGTTCGTTTATCTTACGATTATGTAAGATCTTAAACGAAAAATAATTTGCACGAACACGTAAAAGAACATAGCCTTCTACAAGGAAATAAAAATTTTGAAAAAAAAAACAAAAGATTCGGGTTAATCTTGATAGAGTTATCAAGATTAATGCAATTAAGGTAGGTTAGCAACAAATTCTCCCCATATATATATATATATATATAAAGAGAGAGAGTTTATAGTACAAGAATTGAATTTATGATAAGTGCAAGAAGGATTGCGCGTCATTATATATAATTTAACGATTAATATCAAAGTTTTATGGAAAAAAGTTATTGAAAGAGTATTTCGGTCATGAAAACTTTTGTTGACTTTATGTTCTCTCATTTTTTTAAACGATTATAGCTTTTATATATAATATTATATTTTAAAAAAAATTACACAAAAAACAAAGTGTTTTTTATATTTAAAACGAGTATAGTATTGTCATATAAAAAAATTTAAAAAAAGTTTTCATGTGTCATTTTGCCTTTTTGTTCGTTTTTGTGTTTTTTTCGTAATTGTGTCTTTTTGCTCGTAATTATGTCTTACTACTTTTCTAAAATTATGGGTTTTAAAAAAATAGTGGTAAAAAAACACAAGCATATACTTTTTATATATAAATCATAATGATAAAATAAAAACAAATTTATCTAATAAATAAAAAACAATGACAAGATGTTAACGTAAAACACAATTATAAGTATGTATAACACAATAACTTAAAATATGTGTTTTATAGAATAATTAGTTATGAAAAAGAAAATGATAAACTAATACAATTGTGTATTTCAAATATGAAAAACATAAAAATTAAATAACAACAATTATTTTAATATATAAAAAACAATAACAAAAAATACAAAATGAGCTAAAACATAAAACAATGAATATATATTACACAATAACTTGATTGTAAAACACAATATTGAATGTATATTACACAATGTCCTGAATGTAAAAAAAAAAAAAAACAATGACAGAAAATGTAATCTTTAATAAATTAAGATAATATGTGGTTTTTTAAAATTACATATTCCGGAAAACATAATAATAAAATAGCACAATTGTATACTCATATTATTTAAAATATAAAAATTAAATAAAAACAATTTTTAATGCATAAAAAACAATGACAAAAAAGCATAAAATTAGTTAAAACATAAAGCACAATGATAAAGACATATTATATATTGACCTGAACCAGTGTTGTAAAACTCACCATAGGTGGCCGAGTACTAGGCGTGTACTCGGTACTCGACCGAGCAATTTTGGTCAACTTGGTCAACCTACTTGGATTCAGTCAAACTCGAGCTCGGACCAAGTCATTCAACTCAGACAAACTCAAGCTTACTCGGATTTTCTCTATTTTTGATCGATTTTCGTTGTTTTCACTAGTTTTTGTTCTTTTTCACCAATTATTGTTTTACTTTCACTATTTTTCATGAAGATACATTAGAATGCGAGAACGTAATGAATATCATGAAGGTAATATTATACAATAAATGTCAATTTTTGAAATACTTTATTATTCGAACATGCATATTTTTTATTTGTAATTATTTCAATTTAAATGTTATAAATAGTAGCAAATTTATGATATTTGACATATGTATATTTCATTAAAATTATTTTCTTTATAGTTTACCATATTCGAGTACTTCTCGAGTACACGACCGAGTACTCACAACTGCCCAGTCGACCGAACTGATAACACCTAACGATTTCTCTAATCAAGGCCAAAAGCGTTAAACAGAACGACCAAAATACTTTTTTTTAATTTAAAGAAATTCTACATGTCAATCTTACGATCATTCTCACACTTCTCATCAATATATATTTTTAATAGAAACTTAACCTATATGTGTGTAGGGAATTAATAAAATGAAAACTAGCTTTAGATGTGAAAACCATGGTAAAATCGTTTTAAAAAAAAGTTTTCTTTTTAAAAATTTTAAACATATTGTAACATAATTATTTGACTCATTTTTATATAAAAAATAAATAAATGCCAAGAGTTTATAAATTTTTTTTTCATAAAATTATGTAAAACATATACAAAGCTTCGACGGTTCGGCCAGATGTTACAAACTATTTTTACATTATGTTATATATGTTTTAAATGGTTTTTATAAAATATTTTTTTAATCAAATCTCATGACGTTTTTCTTTTTTGATAAAAATAAGTTAAATAATATTATAAACTTGCTCAAAAACAAATTTACATGATTTTCACATCTAAAGATGACTTTCAAATTATTCTTATACATATAATGTTCACAAGGGGACATTCGGAAACGTAATGTATTTTCTAACCAAGTGATTGTAGCCTTGTAGTTTCAAACTTAAAAAAAAATTAATTTAATGATTTTAAGAGTAAAGTACCTAAAGATTATAAAGTGTGTTTTATCGGTCAATATATATATATATATAATAAATGAGTTTATACAATACAAACTTAATTTAGTCTTTACTTTATATTTTATCAGTTAATACACAAATTTTTTGTTAATTTTATTTACTTCTATGATTATCAACTTGTATTTTTATACATTCGAAGACATTGTACGAACATGAAAGGGGTAAATGTGATTTGTTCAGATATTTCTTGGCTATAGAGGTACAACTTGAAGAGCACCGTACTTATATATACTAATTAAAAAATGATTATTCTCAATTTCTCATGATTTTCTCCAATTTTTTTTTTTGAACGACTAAAGCTTATCTTCCATTTTAATTTTTCTTTTTTGAACACCATAAATATACATTTTGCGTGGGATTGAACTCATAATCTTCCATTTTCTAATGTTAATCTATGTTTTGAAGGAATAGTTTATAAACAATAATGTATTCAGAGACGATGTAACGAAGAACAAATTAAGATTCACCAACTCTTTAACAACCAAATAATATACTTTAGTTCAGTGGCGAAGCTTGACCCCAAGCGTAGGGGGGGCGAAACTTCAGGGGGGGCAAACATAGGGTGTATTTTTTTTTTCCGGGGGGGGGGGGGGGCGAAATAGAAATTTTAAAAAATTTTGCACTACGAATCGGGAAATGTACACCACTGAACGAAAAAACAGGGGGGGCGTATCCCCTTCAAAGCTGCGCCCCTGCTTTAGTTAACCTTATTGTAATAATATTTAGTATAATCTAAGAGATATGGTTTGGTTAGGCTTTCTTTGTAGATGTTCTTATTTTACTTCTATAAGCAGCAGATAAATAATTCACGATGCATTAAAAGTTTTATTATTCAATATGATAGTTTTATCATTCAATATGATAGTCTAAAGACTATTGTATTCTTTTATTTCTTTCACTTTTTTCTTCTACAAGGTTATCTGTAGCGGTAAGTAGGTGAGTGTGAAGGGCATGAGTTACGCCCTCATGGAGCCCTCCCCCACTCCACAGGGGCATGACCGGGACGTGAGGAGAATTCACGTGAGGGTGGTCACGAGGTGATCACCATGAATGTGAGAGGAGAGAAAGGGGTGATGGTAGAGCGTGTGTGGGTTGTGGGAGGAGAGAAAGAGGGATGATGGTTACACATGTGTATGTGAAAAGTGAACGATGAAAATAGTCGTTTATGTGATGCTTATTAACCTTTTGTCACATATATTGGCTTACCTCACCCCTCTTCTCTCATAACCTCTTTTAGACTTCCTGTATTGACAACATTTTGAGTTTGATTGCTCATCACTTAGGTAAAATATATATATATCGGTAACCCAAAGTGACTAGACATTTGGTTTCCACAAAAAACCCAAGGTTGCAACCAAAAAGAATTTAATTTTTTTCATATTGTTTAAGCTATATGACTTTTTTTCTTTCTAATATATGACATCATGAATTTAAATTATTTTCTTCTTTTCTTTCTTCATATCTATCATCAACACTCAACACTCCTAACACTTAATAATATTTTCGTAGTTATTGGTTCTCTTTCTCTCTAAAAATATATTCTCTACAATCCAAAAAATAGCAAAACAATAAGTGATGAAATTATAAACAAACAAAATTAAGTAGTTGGAAAAACAATCATGGATAAAATTGTATGTGACAAATTACTCATAGAAATTCTGACAAATCAAAGATGCTCATATATTCAAATGATTAATCGATGACCTATGTAGGTTAATTTCTCGAAATTAACCTTTAAGAACGAACTATTGACAAAATATTTAGTGAGGCCGGGTTTGTCAGGTAAGGGTGAGATGTTTAAGATAAAACTTTACCTGAATACAACCACTTTTTTGAGTCCAGTTACAAAGTTTATCGATTGTTTGTTTTGTGATGATATACAGAGAAACTAAAATTGCTAGTGTGAATTCAAGTAAAATTTATTTATTGATGTTGTTGCTTTGAAGAACCCATGACATTGTAAATGTGTTTTTTAATTTTATGAGCCTAATGTTGCTTTAGGTGTTGGTAATGTGTTTACTTATCAAAAGATATAGAGCAGATTTTTTGGAGTTAAAGTTTTAAGTTATTTAGTCTTTGTAATATTTATGATTTAAATGAAGCAATTTTAGAAGCATAATAATATTTATTATACAGAGAATATAGTTTTATCAATATACTTGATGAACAACTAACTTTTACGTTACGTGTTCTAATTCTCTAGACCTAAATTTTATTGTTTGTTTTCCTTATTCGAACCTTTATATAGTTTTTCTTTGTCCTATAAATCTAAATATTAGTCATTTAATCAACTCTATATTTCTTGTTTCTTCAATTTTACTATTTAATATTTTATTTTTATTCAGTATACTACCCAAGTTTTTTACATAAATTAATTAACACTCAAAATTTAGAAATATAGTATGACATTTTACAGAAAACTAGGCCT
Organism: Mikania micrantha; assembly: GCA_009363875.1. Lineage (NCBI taxonomy): Eukaryota > Viridiplantae > Streptophyta > Magnoliopsida > Asterales > Asteraceae > Mikania > Mikania micrantha. The sequence continues at coordinate 48,163,805 of CM018691.1, read as the reverse complement.
GTTTTTTTTCCTCAAAATGTTATCACTTAAAATAGCTACATCTATATGTATATATTTGGACATCAATGAAAAACTAAACATACATGAGTAACTTACAAAGATTTATACAAAAATTAGGGCATTACTTCTTCATAAACAAGAAATCCTTTCGAAAGTAAAACATGTACTCACCCAAGCTTTTACACACAAGCCTTGGGACTGGGAAAAACACACATTTAACGACTAATAATCATTACAAGATACCATTCATGTTTACTCGCTTCCATGAGTTGATCAATCTGTCATACAACATTACCACATGATTCGACACAAAAACCATCAATTCAAAGTCCCTATATTATCAATCAAAGGACATCGTTATCGTACTCGGTATATCTCATCATTTTCAAATTTAAGGTAGGCTCTAAGTAGGTAGGGTAAGATGTAGATAGTCTTTCATAGGGTTGAACATAATATAACCCATAACCGAAAAATAACTTAATCGCCCCGAAGCATAAACATTTTAACCGAAACCAATTTGACTGAAACCGACTTTAACCGACAATTTTGGTTAAGCTAAGTCATTAAGCGACCCATTCGGTTATGTTAACTCAAGTCATAAACCGATTTGAACCGAACTGATTATTGTATAATTTTTTTTTTATATTTCTATGTGTGTATGTGTTTTTAAGAAGGTATTGTGCAAGTTAAGTATCGAAAATGAGACAGCTTTAGATTGGATGAAAATATTATGGGTCACGTGTGTGATTAAACATATTAGGAGATGAGTTATAGTTAATGTGGTTTACTTTTTGTTCACTTATTCCCAAGCTTCACATTGATTTGTCAGCATGAAATAAATTTCTAATCCACAAACTTATTTATAAGTTTTTCCTAGCATTCAACAATTTCATTATTAACCAAATTTAACCGAAATCGAACCATAACAGGTGGTTAACCAATCAATTGGTTATGATTGTGATTATGGATATGGATTTACTGATTTTTACTTAACCAAAAGTAACGTTTTCGGTTATGGAAATAGCCAAAACAGCACCGAACTGAACCATGCTCACATTAGAGAGACTTCTTCCAATAAGACTCATGGCTTATGATGCCTGATTAATAGACAGACCCAATGTTTTTAGCGTTATCTTCACAAAAATGAAGTAAAATAATCTTAAAATTAGTATACTCTTGCCTCTCCAGGGCTGACACATATGTACATTATATGCACGCACTACAAACGGGTCCAATAAGTTGAAAGACCATACTTGCATAACATCACCACAAAAGGATTAGCCAAAAGGAGGGCACATGACTTTTATATAACTATACAATTAGTAGACGTAGGCTTCACTTTGAACTCCTCATTTTTCTCTTATCACCTGACTTTTTCATTAGGTCGTTTCACTTCCAAATACCCATGTAAATGTGAAATCAGAAACTCTACAATAAACACCGTTGATAGGTTAATTTAAACCTTATTATTAAGATACCATCATGATCTTTGTAATGCACATGACAACACGCTTGATGATCAACTACTTATCATCACTCTATACCCTTCCAAATCATATATCATAACCTACATATGTCACATAAATCACCATAATGATCCTGAATTATCAAAGGCATGTTAACTTGAGTCACAATCTTATTATCTCCACAAACAAAATATTACAAACTTGACTTTAGATTGATAAATACATTTATACATCGGATTTTCCTACTTTAAAACACCCATAATAATAACAATGGTTTGAAATTACACAACTGACTTCTCACGATAAAACAAGAAAACTGAATACGACTTATGACAGAAGCATTTTGGCATATGATACATCGATCACAGACCAGTTTACTCAAAACTCAATTTTTCGACTAGTGGAGCTTGTATACTTCAATATCCTTGGATTTTACACCATAATTCAACAATATTAACACATGTATAGTAATAAAAATACTTCCCTAGTCATATTTTTCAACTAAACATGAATTCAAAACACCATAATACACACATTAATTTGGATTCAATGATCCCATTACTTTATACACATACCCATGAAGTTTTAAACTTCAATTGCATTCAAACAACTTCTACATAACTCTAGTAAATTAAGAAATAAATAAACTAGCTTTATTTCAATAGTTCGTACAATACAATGTCACTCACCTTTGTCTGTTGAAATGTAATCACCTTGTAACCAGTTTGATCTGTTGTCATCCAAGCTATGTCACATCTATCTTGACCTCAAGTCAATCTTTCAAAAAAATTAGATTAGGAGGGTGTCGTAATATCCCTTCGTCTCCTAAGGATTACAGAATTTTAACAAAAGTGACCCTCTCTACTTCTTTAATCGAACCCTTTTTAATCCAAATGGTTTAAATTTAAAATCTAACTTTGTATTATTTAATAGAATCTCAACAATATTATGTCATAAAATACACTCACCAGTACAAACACACCTTTTTGCATATTATATTTATATATAAAATATGTATAAATCTTATGAAAATAGGTATGTTACATGTAAATTAGAAGTTATTACCAGAGTTGTCAATGTGTTCTGTGTGAACATTTATAGCAACTTCATAAAGGACCCAAAAGAAGACATGTAAATGTAACCAATTAGTATTTGTGTCCACCCAAAGACGTGTTTACATACTTGTTATTGATCACTCTTGCTAGTGTCATAAATGACGCTGTCACAACAAATTATGCTCCATTCAAAAAAATCAAGACTTACCATATGCTAGTAATTTTGAAATTTTAAAATAACCATAACAAAAACTTTATCACAATCATGGCTATCATAACAGGTCTAAGACGACACGATAAGAGGCGACATGATAAGACACGTCACCTTAAAACACGAAACAAGAAATGAGTAGATACAAACACGACGCAAAAAATTATTGTTGTTCCAAAAACAAACATGACATGCTTAAAACATGTCAATATGAAATGACTCATTAAAGAACCTATTTTAAGAAACCTGTTAAGAAATCCTTTAAAAAACTAAGGTTAGATAATTATAAATTTTATAAGATTATCGGTTACCCATCTATTTTATCATATTATTTATTTTAAATTATAAATTATAAACATGTCTTAACATGTTAATGAGTTTTTACCTATCTAGACACAAAAATATATTTGTCTTGACGTGTCGACCTTTTTAAACGCAACATGTCTCACCCTGTGCCGGCTTTCTCACAGTGCAAAACAGTACCGAGGCGCTATTGTATCAAGATGATCAAATTGGATACATAGCACTTGATATAATGAGAAACACTAAACATTCATTCAGATAACAAAGTTAAAATTACAACTGCCACAAGTACAATAATTTAACTCCATAAACCTCAAAATCTATAAACTCATTTCATCTTGTATCCGTATAAGATATATCAAAAATGATTTACAAGATGAGACAAAAAGAATGTCCAAAATATGCTAGGTCCATCACTCTAGCCATCCTAACATATGTCCTAAATACATAAATCTACACATGTTCGTCACATGAGAAAACATGTAAAAATCAAGTCAACACTAAGTTGTTAGTTTATAATGTTTGAAAGTAAAACTGTAATTATCATAAAGTGTTTGGTAAGTTGATCACGCAAGCTCCAGCATTAAACCTCATCACTGACACTTTCCCGAAATATCGTAAGGGGCTTATGTATAGGGCATACGTAGAGTCAAGCCCAGCCGCCAGCCTACCACTCCTTCAATATCTCACAATTATGCCCCTAATGGAAATTAAGGTTTCGCCCTGCATTTTGTTTCATCTTCACTAATGTTTGAAGTTAGACCATTGGTTGAAATTTGTGTATGTATTTCACCAACTATTATTGAAATATGTAATTGAATTTGGTCTTTGTGGGTCACACAAGTTTACACTCTGAACCTCATCACTGGCATCTTCCCGTCAAGTTAAGGCATGCTTATATATAGGGCATACCTAAGATCAAGTCTAGCCTCCAGCCCACCACACTCTCGACATGATACGAATTTGCCATTAATGGAAATCAGACTTTCCTACTCTGCACTTCTTTTCGTCTCCACAATTGTTTGGTATTAACCTTTGCATTTAAACACGTCTCGAATCATGATTCGAACTTGTTTCTTTGGGTTTTGTTTATTAGTGTAATCTATCAATAATATCACAAATGTGATCATTTACCAAGCTTGATTGTGTTTCACTTATTGATTGGATCACACGGATCCAACCCGAGTTTTTTTTTTTTTTTGAAAAGTAAGTACTTGTAACGTATCGACCTCAGCGCCGGAAGCTGGTCAGACCAACAGTACTATCTATGTTACCGTCAGTTCAGCCACTGCTAATTAATGGTAAATGACTCAAAAAGGGACTTAGCATTGTTTGTTTCGTTCTTGTTTGGTGTACACATGTCTAGTGAATTATTTGCAATCGATACTGTAACACCCTGTAACACCCCGACCGATGGCGGAAACGTCGGGATGCCACGAGGGATGTGTAGATTGTTCATAAGCTCGTGGGCATCTAATTTAATCATCACATAACAATAAATCAACCAAATTATTTACATCAAAAATCATGTTCATCATGAATTAGTTACATCAAATACACAAAAGATTTAGCTAAACTAACTAAACTCTAGTCTTCAGAATTTCAGTTATTTTAGCTAAGTCCAAGAACCTAAGTGATGATGTCCCAAAAGATGTAAAGCTATCCTGCTCTACCTACTTCTCTTCATTGCCTGAAATATGTAGAAAATCAAGTGTCAACTACAAAGTAGTTGGTGAATAATCATAAGTTTTTATATTTAAAAATGTTTTACAAAATGATTATAAAAGTTTATAGTTTCCTGAGAAAATCCACATGAACACCTGCGAAATAATCCAACACATAACCCAACACACAATCACAAACACACAATCACATATTTCAAATAATTATAGATAATCAATCACATATACATTCAACCAATCTCAATCATCAATATCTTCAATTAATATAAGTGACAATACATGCATCATTGTGAATGACCAAGGTCAATGACAACGACACATGGAGTTGTGGCAATCCACGTGACAATACATGCAATCATTGTGGATGGCCGAAGTCAACAACAACGACCCATGGAATAGTGACAATACATGCAATCATTGCGAATGACCGAAGTCAACAGCAATGACTCATGGAATAGTGACAATACATGCAATCATTGCAGATGACTGAAGTCAACGACAACGACCCATGGAATAATGACAATACATGCAATCATCGCGGATGACCGGAGTCAACAACAACGACTCATGGAATTATGATAATCCACTAATATGAATATCATAACAATAAACAGGTATCATTCATGTGTTATTAAGATAATGTACAAATCTGGTATACATGTTCCACCTCCGAGTTTAAAACAAAATAGTTTAAAAGGAGGTTATGAGAACTCACCTGAGTCCTTAGAATCAATATCTTCGTAGAATGCGCGCTCGCGTATACGAACTCAAAATAACTCAACAATATGTAATTATCGTGTATTTCATAATCATAAGTGTATGTATTTCAGTGAAATTAAGTATTCATGAGTGTTTACTTTAAATTGTAAGGTGTTTCATTAACTTAGTTTATTTAACCTAAGTTAGAACGAATTATCCAACACTTTCTAAATACTCATCATTATGATATAGTTTAGACTTGTTGATCTTAATTATCTAACTATAATAACTATTTATGATATCTCATGAATGTCCCCATAGATATGTGTATGTAAGAAGTGATAACCATTATTGTACACATAAATACACATGCATGCACACATCCTTATATTGACCACCATATCCTAAGTTATTTAAATCAACTTTTCGTGTTTAATAGATCATACTTAATTCATTTACATAAAAGTGTTTTTTAATACTCAATACCCATAATTTCTATAACTTATAGTTTAGAGAGAGAAAAGGTGGTGGTTATTTCAATTTCCTCATGCATGCATAGTTATACTTTGATTTCTCAAGTCTTTGGTTCTCATTAACCCTAGTTGGTCATTTTGGTTCTTGTTAGCCCATGATTCCAGCGAACCTATCAGGTTCGTAGACTAAGGTTCGGCCCCTCATCTACACTAGGCAAACCTTATGGTTCAAGGTGACATAGGTTCGGCAGTCTAAGTCTCATAAAGGTTCGTAGCATTCTTATCTTAGGGTTCGGTGACCAGAGGTTCGTTGCCAAGATTTGTATGGCAAGGTTCGTCTATGCCCTGAATTCGGCTGTGTTTACGATGGGTCGGCCCACTAAGGTTCGTCTATAGGGAAAGGTTCGCTGTCATGCAACAGGTTCGCCCAACACAAGCTTAGGCTGGCCAAGGTTCGGCCAGCCGAGGTTCGTGGCTCCCTAACTGATCCGATGATGATGCAGGTTCGTAAGATAAAAGGGTTCCAGGTTCGGAAACTTGGGTTTTCAGGGCAAGGTTCGCGAACCATGTAGGTTCGTGGTGCCCTTGAGTGGCTGTTGAACGTTCGGCCGAAGTGGTACAGGGTTCGGCTCCCTGCTTCGATGCGAACCAGCCTCCTCCTCATCTTTCTCGAGCTTCTAACATGTTTGTGGGTCGTGACTATGGTCCCTCTAGTTCCCATATACTCGTGTTAGGGTTTTATGGTTACAAAACAGATACAAACATGATAAAGATAACCGGTTGCTTGAAATGAATAAAAACAGAAGTAAAATGCTCGGTTTACCTTCCAATCGTGCTCAAATGCTAGATTTCTTCGTATCTTCTTGTTCCTCTCGATCACGCGGTCGTTTTGGCACCAAGATCTCGCAATTCCGTCAAGAAATGAAGGAGATAATCTAGAGAGAAGTTTGAGAGAAAAGAGGGTGGCGTTTTTCTTGTTCTAGAGAGAGAAAGGAATGGTGAAATGTAAGGAAGAAGAAGTAATTCTTCTATCTTATATTGTGTTCCGTCCCCACGTGCTCGGTCTCGTTTTTATCGCGATAAAAATTATAAAATGTTCGGTTCTTTTCGTAAAACACATTTGAGACATAAAATGTTTAAATAAATGGGTTCCGTTCTAATAAAATGATTTTAATTAAACTCTTTTAAATATAATGTCTCCGTTTATCTTCTTTAAATTGATTATTTAAATAAAACGTTTTGCTCGGATTTGTTTTAGGTTATGATTCATAATAAACGTTTTTAAATTACTTTTCTTATTTTAATATCGTTAAATATTATTTCGTTATCTCGTCGAAACGCGCTACTTACGTACGTATTCGTAAAGATCGGTTCAGAATATTATTCTTAATAATCATATTCATGTGAATCGTCACCCACGCGAATACATCATTAAGTTAATATTTCTGAATTAATATTCGCGCTTAGTTATGTTCGTACCCTCACCATCGCGTGTTTATTTCCAATTATACTTCCGTTATTTAATTATCTTGAATATTATAACTTCCCAATCCAATTCCCACTAAACCATATTACTGACACATCCATGATAGACCGAAATATGCATATGTATAGGGCATATGCAGGAGTAGGTCGCAACCTCCCCAACACCGTCCCACCGCTATTTCGATAAACCATGACCATGTGTCCTTGACTATGTTTAGCAACCAACCCATAACAAACTCCTAATTCCTTTCCACTCCAAACCACAATCCATAATCTGCGAATTCAACTGCGATAAACTCTCTGGTTCTGTTTAGTTATGTTTCAACTAAACCTCCCATGGTTTACGCGTATAATGATATGTTCTCAATATGTATACCAATATCAATAATAACATACAATAATTCATCATCATTAATAATTATAATATCAGGTTGTAACAGTACAGTCATACATGTACGGACAACCTGAAATACAGTGGTGTTAAAGTCTCCCCTAGTTAAGGGAATTTCGTCCTGAAATTCAACTTGGAGTAATTGTAGTGAACAAATGTGGATACTTAAGCTTCATCTGATCTTCCCGTTCCCAGGTGAGTTCTGGACCATGCTTCGACTCCCACCGTACTTTGACAATCGGAATTCTACTGCGTTTGATCTTTTTAACCTCACGATCCATTATCTCAACTGGTTTATCAACAAAGTGCATGGTATCATCGACGCGAATGTCATCGAGTGGTACCTGAAGATCCTGATCAGCTAAGCATTTTCTTAAATTGGACACGTGAAACGTCGGGTGCACATTGCTAAGTTCAGGAGGAAGTTCCAACTTGTAGGTAACCTTCCCGATCCGTTCAAGAATCTTAAAAGGGCCAACATAACGTGGAGCAAGCTTACCCTTCTTCCCGAATCGTACCACTCCTTTCCAGGGCGATACTTTAAGTAATACCATATCGTCAACTTCGAACTCTAAAGGCTTCCGTCGTTTATCCGCGTAACTCTTCTGTCGACTGCGAGCAGCTAACAGATTGTCGCGAATCTGGTGAATTTTGTCAGTCGTTTCTTGAATAATCTCAGGACCAGTGATCTGCGATTCGCCAACCTCGGTCCAACAAATAGGTGACCGACATTTTCTACCATAAAGAGCTTCAAACGGCTCCATACCAATACTCGCGTGATAACTGTTGTTATACGAAAACTCGACTAATGGTAAATGGCTATCCCAGTTGCCACCGAAATCGATGACACAAGCTCTCAACATGTCTTCCAATGTTTGAATCGTTCGTTCCATCTGCCCATCAGTTTGAGGATGATAAGCGGTCCTAAGATCCAATCTTGTTCCAAATGCTTCATGAATTGATTCCCAAAATCGTGCCGTGAAACGAGCATCACGATCCGATATTATGCTTAAGGTAATTCCATGTCGGCTGACGATCTCATCAACGTAGATACGAGTTAATTTCCGCACAGGGTACGTCTCGTGTATCGGTAAGAAATGAGCCGACTTGGTTAATCTATCAACTATCACCCAAATACTATCCTTATCGCTTGCGGTTCGTGGGAGTTTGGTGATAAAATCCATAGATATATTCTCCCACTTCCACCTGGGTATTTCTGGTTGTAATAACAATCCCGAAGGTCGCTGATGTTCTACCTTGACTTTAGCACAGTTAAGGCACTTAGATACATATTCAGCAATGTCCTTCTTCATTCTAGGCCACCAGTACAAGGCTCTAAGTTCTTGATACATCTTATCGGCACCTGGATGAATTGAGTAACATGACTTATGAGCTTCATCCGTAATCATCATCCTAAGATCATCCCGGTTCGGTATTGTTATACCTCAAAAAAGTTACCTCATAATTCAGAATATTTCGAAATCCAGAATATTTCAGAATATTTAGGAATATTTGCGTATATAAATTTATGTGATCTGATGACTTGTTTGTTATATAATAATAATGTAAATGATGTTATTATTATTCCACATGTGTTGCTAATATTTGAATTAAGTCAACAGATTATATAACCAGCAAGCCTATTTTTCTGGAATTAGAAGAAGAAACGTGGGAAACATGCCAACGTTCATGAGAAGTGCTCGAGAGCTGATTGGAGAATGAACCGGTTTATGAGGAACGACTTTTTGACCAATATTGTATATTTTTGACTATATATTGAGGCTGATGATCGATTTTAGGAACGTCTGGCACACGACTAATTTCTCTATCACTACTCGCAATCGCAATCACAGAATTATACACTTAGCAATCGATCATTTGTGCTCTTTCTTTGTAACTTTTACTTTGTCATATTAATAAGAACAAGGCAGAGTGACGATTGTCACCTCCCGAGGTTTTTATGCCGGCAATCCTAAGGGATTAAGGGCTTTTCCTCGTATAAATCTCGTGTGTTTGGCTGTTTTTTCTATTTTATATTTTGAAATATCCCTAGGGATCCTCAGGGATATTCTTATTAAACATTACTGTTAAACTGTTTTCTTGATTGTTAAGCACAATACCCCACTAAACTAATTCGGTTTTGCTAAAAATTATACTTGTTAATTTTTACCCGAAACAATTTGGCGCCCACCGTGGGGCAAACTTGTGTTTTTGATAATTAAAACCTTGTTTAAAGGCGTTTCTTCGAAAAAGACAGTAAAAAATGGCTTCACAACCGAGATCATCCTCTTCATTACCTATTGTTTCTGCTTCTACTACTAACGTGTCCTCGCAGATTCCTGTTTTCACGAAGAAACCAGATAATCCTGGAAAGAAGACCACTTTCGTTGCTGCTAGTACTCCATCGACAAAGATGACCACTTCAACCCCCATATTAATTTCTAATGATGATATTTTGAATATGTTTCAAAAGATGCAGCAGCAAATGATCGATCAGCAACGGATGAATCAAAAACTTCTCAGGGAAATGGAGAATTTGAAGGCTGAAAAGAATAAACAACCAGAGGCTACTACTCCAATAACTCCAAGGATTCTTGATTTTGGGACATCAGGGATATCCGGAAACCACTCTGGAGACTTTATTCCCATGCAGACTAGTCTCGGAGATCCCTCGGGATCCCAAGGGTTAAGGATATCTCGGGATAATACAAATATCCTGGGAACTTCTTATCTAACTCCCATTACTAGCAACACTTATAATTATTCTCCATTTGAAACTACTAATCTTGGTTCTTCGCAGGATTCAGGGATATCTCCTCAAGTGGCTAAGGAAATACAGAAACTCCGGGATATGATCTCAAGTGTACCAGTAATAGTCAAACCTATCCCGGAAGTACCAACAACCACTCACAGGATATCCAGATTCGCTCCACCTATATGTGATGCTGAAATCCCGAAAAGATTTCAAACTCCAACAATGAAGTTGTATGATGGAACCACTGACCCTGAAGAACATGTGGCGCAATATAGGGAAAGAATGGAAACTAACCCTATACCCCCGCATCTAAAGGAAGCATGCTTATGCAAAGGATTTGGGTCAACATTAACAGGGGCAGCCCTGAAATGGCTGCTTAACGTTCCTCCCTATTCTATTACTTCATTTGCTCACTTAATTAATCTGTTTAACAATCAGTTTTCTTGTAGCAGGACGTTTGAAAGGCTGACTAGTGATCTCTATAGGGTAACCCAGGGATCCGACGAATCCCTCAGAAGTTATGTCAACAAATTTGGCAAAGAATTCCTGGATATCCCTAATCTTGATATCACTACGGCTGTTCAAGCATTTAAGATGGGCTTACAAAGAGACTCACCTTTTTATGATGATTTAGTTATGAATCCCTGCAGGAATATGGATGAAGTTCGAAACTGTGCATTGAGGTTTATAATACTGGAGGATGATAAGGAGATCCAAAAGAGGATCACTACGACGCCTCCCAATGATCAAGGAAAGAGAAAGCTGGACTCACCTAACAGCAAGTCATTCAAATCTAAGCCATACTACAAGACTGATAACCACAAGATCAACTCTGTGGAAGAAGATGAGGATGACGAAGAATATCCCAGGATATCAGAGTATTGTTTTTCTGTTGATATCCCTGAATTAATGTGTGCCATGCAGGACTTAGGTGAAAAAGCCAGGTGGCCACAAAAGGAAAAGAAGTTTGCTACAAGGGACAAATCCAAATGGTGTGCCTTCCATGAGGACTTCGGCCACATAACGGAGGACTGCATTGCATTAAGAAAGGAAATAAGCTACTTACTAAGCAAAGGCCATCTTAAAGAACTGCTTGGAAAGAAGAAAGAAAGAAGACAAGATCCCAACGGATTCCCAAAAAGAGCAACATCTCCACCTAGAGATGCAAAGGTAATCAACTTCATTTCTGGTGGTTCTGACATTTGTGGTACCTCTTATTCTGCAGCTAGAAGACATGCTAAAGAAGCCAAGATGGAAAACGGAGAGAGACCCACAAAGACATCAACACTCACCACTGAAACAGTGGTGTCCTTCGAAGAACAAGACCGCGAGGATATCCTAGATCCTCACCATGATGGGTTAGTCATTACTTTATATGTCGCTAACCACTATGTGCGCAGGATACTAATAGATGGTGGAAGCTCGGTCAACATCATCCAATTAGAAACACTAAAAAGGATGAACATTCCTGAATCGAAGATAACAACTAAATCTCTGATTCTAGTCGGATTCAGTGGCGAAACTAAAGCCACTGTTGGAGAAATCAAACTACCGGTATACATCGAGGGGGTAAACTCTATGCAACGCTTTTGTATTATAGATTCCCTTTCCTGTTACAATATTATATTAGGTAGACCTTGAATACATGACATGAAAGCAGTCCCTTCGACTTACCATCAATGTGTCAAGCTGCCGACGCCGTGGGGAGTAGTAAAAATCAATAGCGACCAGCAGGAAGCCAAGGAGTGCTATTCGTCTTCAATGAAGGGAACAACTAAACCTTCACCTGCATAGCAATCAAAGTGCGACCTTGGGGATACTCAGGAATATAGGGAAAAGGAAGTAAAGGAAGTACCCTTAAATCCCGAAAATCCTGAAGTCAAAGTCCTTGTAGGAACCAATATCCCTGAGGATATAGAAAAGGAACTGATTTCTTTTCTGAAATCACGAGTTTCCACATTCGCATGGAAGCATGAGGATATGACAGGAATATCCTCAGATGTGATTACACATAAATTAGGAATAGATAGGAATATTAAGCCTGTCCACCAAAAGAGAAGGAAATTTGCACCAGAAAGAAATCTAATCATTCAAGAGGAAGTAGAGAAACTCCTCAAAGCAAAAATGATTAGAGAGGTAAAATTTCCGAAGTGGCTAGCCAATGTAGTCGTGGTTCAAAAGAAGACTGGAAAGTGGAGAGTTTGTGTAGATTACACAGACCTCAACAAGGCTTGTCCTAAAGACCCATTTCCATTACCACATATAGATTCCATGGTGGATGCAACAGCAGGACATGAAATATTAACTTTCATGGACGCATCAGCAGGCTTTCAACAAATTCAAATGGAACCTTCGGACCAAGAAGACACAGCTTTCATGACGCCAACAGGAATATATTGCTATACAGCAATGCCATTTGGCTTGAAGAATGCTGGAGCCACGTACCAGAGACTTGTTAACATGATGTTCAAAGAGAAACTGGGGGACACTATGGAAGTATATATTGATGATATGGTGGTCAAATCGAAAATAACTGAGAATCATCTTAAGGATCTTCAGGAATCTTTCGATATCCTGGACCACTACAATATGAAACTTAACCCATCTAAGTGTCATTTTGGGGTAAGATCAGGAAAGTTCTTGGGATATATGGTCACTAAAAGAGGGATAGAGGCTAGCCCGGAACAAATTCAAGCAATCTTAAACCTCAAATCCCCAAAGAACATAAAAGAAGTACAAAGATTAACGGGAAGAATAGCGGCACTCAATAGATTCATCTCAAGGTCCTCTGAAAAATTTAAAGGATTCTACGATATCCTTAAAAAGAATAAGAAGTTCCAGTGGGATGAAGAGCATGAGAAAGCACTCCAGGATCTGAAGGAATATTTGTCCTCACCACCATTGCTCATGAGACCAGAAAATGGTGAACCTCTATCACTATATTTAGCAGTATCCCGAACGACTGTAAGTGCAGTGTTAGTCAAGGATCATCAGGGATCGCAACACCCTGTGTACTATGTAAGTAAAAGCTTAGTAGATGCTGAGACTAGATATTCTCATTTAGAAAAGCTAATTTTAGCTTTGGTTATGGCATCAACTAAGCTAAGACATTACTTTGAAACACATAGAATACACATTAAAACAAATTATCCTGTCAAATCTGTACTGAGAAAACCTGAGCTGTCAGGAAGGATGGCAAAATGGTCGGTTAAACTCAGCACCTATGATTTAATCTATGAACCAAGGACAGCAATCAAGTCACAAGCTTTAGCAGACTTTGTGGCTGATTTTAGTAGTGATCTACAACCAGAAGTGGATCTAGAAGTCAAACTCTTAGATGAGGATACTGGTGAGTGGACTTTGTTCACAGATGGATCTTCAAACGTAAGAGGAACAGGACTAGGCATTATACTAAAATCGCCACAGGGGGACATAATACCCCAATCGATCAGTTGCGAATTTCAAGCAACTAACAATGAAGCGGAATACGAAGCCCTAATAACGGGACTTCAATTAGCTAGGGATATGAACATCAGAAATTTACATGTTTTTGTCGATTCCCTACTAATAGCCAATCAATTTAACGGTTCTTACATGACTAAAGGAGATAAATTAGCAAAATATTTAGAAATAGTTAAGGATATATCAAGATATTTTTACAACTTTGATATCGCTCAAGTACCAAGGGATGAGAATGCCGAAGCAGACGCATTGGCAAACTTAGCATCATCCCTAAGAATTCCTGAGGATATTAATATTCCTATCCTACATATTTTAAGACCAGCGATAGATATGCAGGATATGGATCAGGATAGTGAACCCGAGAATACCGAAGTTCTTCACTCAGAAGCACATGAAATATCCTGGACTATCCCTATCAAGAACTATCTTCAAACAGGAAAAATACCTGATGAAGAAACAAATCCTAGAGCTTTTAAAGCAAAAGTATCTAGATACACAATCATACGAGATATCTTATATAGGAAATCAATATCAGGCCCATACTTAAGGTGTTTGGAGAAACCCGAAAGTTTGGAAGTAATGAAAGAAATCCATGAAGGAGATTGTGGAAACCACACTGGGGGTAGAGCATTATTCTCAAAGATCCTGAGAACAGGATACTTTTGGCCAACTATGAGAAGAGACGCAATGTCTTATTCCCAGAAATGTGATGCTTGTCAAAGACATAGCAATATACTTCATCAACCAGCTGAACCTCTACATCCAATAGTCTCATCATGGCCATTCATGAAATGGAGAATGGATATAGTAGGAAAGCTACCCAAGGCACCTGGAGGAAAGGTGTTTATGCTTGCTATGACGGATTATTTCTCAAAATGGATTGAGGCAGAAGCCTTTGTACAAGTTAGAGAAAAAGAAGTAATCTCATTCATAAAGAGGAATATCCTGACTAGATTTGGAATACCCGCAGAAATCACTTGTGACAATGGGTCTCAATTCATAGGCAAAAGGACCACAAACTTTTGTGAAAGCTGGGGCATAAAGATGATCACCTCTACACCTGTTCATCCTCAAGCTAATGGTCAAGCAGAATCAAGCAACAAGATTGTAATCAACAACCTTAAGAAAAAGTTGGGATCCAAGAAAGGAAAATGGGCTGAAGAACTTCCATTTGTACTATGGGCTGATCGAACAACCACAAAGAATGCAACTGGTCAAACGCCATTTTCCTTAGTATATGGTTCTGAATCCGTTCTCCCAACTGAAATGGTTATCCCTACCACAAGGACAAGCTTGCAAAATCTAGAGTCCAATAAGGAAACACTCTCTGAAGATCTAGATACTATTGATGAACTTAGGGATAATGCAAGAATAAGGATGGCTACATATCAACAAAAAATAGCCAAATCATATAACAAGAATATTAGGATACGAAGATTTCAAGTTGGTGATTTGGTTCTAAGAAAGGCTTTTCAGAATACTACCAACCCAGCTGATGGAAAACTTGCTCCGAAATGGGAAGGACCATATAAGATAGAATCCGAAGCTGGAAAAGGTGCATACAAGTTAACCAACATGGAAGGAGAACCTCTTCCAAGATCTTGGAATGCCATTCATCTTAAGTTATACTTTATTTAAAACTTATTAAGTTATACCCTGCATTCTTATTTCTGAATATTTACAATTATTCTTGTATATGCCCACATATTCTTGTATATTCCTAATTACTATGCTACTAATCAAGCATAAGAGGGGCATCAGGATTCCTGGTTTCCAGCTATGCAAAAATCTTATTGTTTTGTAGGTATAGCAGGAGAAGAGATGAGACTTTATGTCTTAACCCAAGTTCTGACCTGAAATCAGAACTTGATGAAGACCCCGCACTGACTTTATGTCCAGCTGCAAAGTTTTGACCTGAAATCAAAACTCAAGAGACTCTTGTCTCTCATGAAGACTTAGGGCTCATGCCCTCGCCAGTTGCGCAAGTTTATCCTATTATAGTTTGAGATGATGGGACCAGTACACGCATGAGTGGCTGACAATTTCATTATCAAGGGCTATAAATAAGGATCCTCCGAAATATCCCGGTATAGTTGGAGATTTTGGGACCAGTACACGCATGAGTGGCTGACAATTTCATTTTCAAAGACTATTACCAGGGATCCTCCGAATTCCGGCCTAGTCGCCAGTATCCCGGCCTTAGTCGCCAGTATTCCGGCCTTAGTCGCCAGTGGCCTTGTCGCCAGTATCCCGGCCTTAGTCGCCAGTGGCCTTGTCGCCAGTATTCCGGCCTTAGTCGCCAGTATTCCGGCCTTAGTCGCCAGTATTCCGGCCATAGTCGCCAGCTTAATCGGCCTTGTCGCCAGTGTCTTGGGCTTGTCTCAAGTTTTCTTGTTTTTCTATTTGTGCAGGACTGACTTTCAAGGATATTCAGGAATATCGCAAAACAATTGGGGATATTCAGGTATGGAATATTTTTGATATCATAACAGGAACAAAGAAGATTTCAAACTAAATCTACTATCTCCCGAAATTGGTACCTGTTTCTTAACTCTTCTAATTTACTATGATGGTTTTCATTTTTGAATATTTGGAGATGTATTTTAATAACTGATAGTATGCACTACATCTGTCTTTATACAAAATGTTACATCAACAATTTTTAAGTATATATCTAAACTATTTCTAACCATGCGTACAACTAAGACACTAGCCAAATTAGGCTGAATATAGCTTAGAATATCCTTATTTATTCCTAAATATTTCCGATATATGTTAATTACCTGAAATATACTCTAAACACTCTTCAATAGAAATAGTGGACATATCTGAACATGTAGACAAATGCGAAATCTAATCTTTATGAATATTAATTAAATCAATGTATGCTTATGAATATTCGAACGTATCTTAAAAATTATAATTATGCCCATGAATAAAGACTTTGAAATAAAACTGGATATAATATTTTATATTCAGATAGAGTTTAAGACTATAGCCAATTGTTTTTAAGAATACCTGATAAAACTTGTGAAGAACTACTCTTAACTTAAATGTTTGACATATGAAGAGTTACAGAATGATAGCATTTAAAATATTACGACATATTTAAGGACACCTAGAAATAAGTTAGGAAACACTGAAATTTAATCCAACATAACTATCATATTAACGATCTAAAAAACATTTAAAAGTTTAACATACCAAACTTCGCCATGAAACTCATGGTCCCTCCATTTGATATGTTAAAACAAAAGTTAAAAAGAAGATCAAAGCTTCGCCATGAAACTCATGGTCCCTCCACTTTGACTTCTAAAATTGTCTGCCCCAATTCAAGGGGACTTTTCTAAAAGAACTATTGTTTGAATTCATTACATCATTAGCAAACAAGAACCACAACAATTAAAAAAGATGGGCTCAGACCTTCGCATCATTGTCATCATCGCCCATCATCACCTCCTGCTCCACTACACCGGCCTCCGCACCTGTCACCTCCACTTCACCTGCCTTGCTCGTCTCGCCCACCTCGCCAGCCTTGTTCGCATCCACAGAAGCTTCAGCCTTGTCTCCAGCCAGGGTCGCCAATATCTTGCCCCACTCCTTCATATTCTTGGCCAAAGAATCTACACCTTCAGCCTTGGCCTGATTCACCAATTGGATTTTGGCCCTCAACACAGCTATGGCGGCAGATTTTTTGGCTCCATCAATGTGCTCTTTGAATTGAAGCTTGTGGGTGGCTTCCATGTCTTTCATTTGCTTTTTGACTTTGGCTAGCTCCTTCTCGAAGTGACCGACTTTGGCTGTGGAGATCTTCTTCTGATCTTCTAGGACTTCAATCTGCTTCTCATTCTGTTCTTTCTCTATGGCGTATTTAGCAGAGACCTGCAAAATAGAAATCATTAAGAATATGTAGGAATATATCATTAACTAAAAACAATAGTTAATATACCCTTTTTAGAAGATCAGGAATAGACAGATCAGACGGCTCCTCAAGATCCACGGTATCCACCCCTTTGCGTTTCTTGGTACTCTTTGAAGAACGGGTAGTCATTGCACGAGGTTTGGGGGCAGTAGGACTGGTTTTTTCCTTCTTCACAGCAAAGAAGGTGTCGAGGTCTTCAAGGTTGAAAGTAGATTCTGCGAAATAAATCAGAATAGTTAGGAATGACTAAGAATATTTAGGAATATCAAAATATTTTTAGATATACCAGAGGCCATTGGAGTGACAGTTCCGAGGTTAACACCAAATTTCCTGTGCTGTTCGTCGATTTTCAACAAGGAGCGGATTCTATCTCTGCTATCTTCTTCTTCTGACACGAGTGATTCAAATTTGGGAGCTGCAACAAAATGAAAACATAATAAGTGAAATTAAAACAATAAAAAGTCTTGGTTAATAACGAAAATCCTAAGAATCCTACCCTTTTCTACCCATTTGAAAGGAAGGATTTCCCCATGAGGGATAGAACTTCTTTTCACAAAAAAGAATCTATTTCTCCACTCATCTTCGTTAAATGTAATTCCAGAAACTAAAATAGGAGCCCCACTTCTCCTTTGAAGAACAAAACGAGATGACCCGTGGGTTCTAAGTTGATACATCAAAGAAATTTCAGGAATACCAATATCTAAACCAAAGTGGTGGTTTAGTTGGTCAAGAGTATGGAGAAGACGCCATCCCATAGGCATCAATTGCAAGAAACAGAGCTTGGTAGTCAAGAAAAAATTAAGGATGAGATCAGGAAAAGGAAACTTCAGACCTAAGGTAAAGGGGTACTCGGAAAGCATACCCAAATAGGTGAAACATGGTCAGCCTTAAGATTTTTAGAAAAAGGATGAAAAATGGTTTCATCAGGGAAGGTTTTTGAAAGACGCAATAGTTCGATGCGGTCATCGTTAAAAACATTTCTGTTTTGACGATTTAAGCTTAAAATATTCTGATCGGTGAAGTCGTCGGAATGGGAATCGAAGGAAGAAGATGAGTTAGACATTTTCGAGAAGAAATTAAAATTTGAAGAAGAAAGTGAAAGAGACTTACAGGAAGATCCAATTGAAGATGATGGCATCAAATGGGAGTGAAATGATCATTATATCCTGCACAAACGGCTGGAATATGTGGGAAACCGTCACAATAATAACTGGTCTGCCAAAACGGTCACATCACATTTAAAATTCAAAATTTGAATAAAGAGCCAAAATAAACGGTTAATTTCAAATTCTTACCACCCATTGAGGCGGTAATAAGAATTTGGGGGCAATTGTTATACCTCAAAAAAGTTACCTCATAATTCAGAATATTTCGGAATCCAGAATATTTCAGAATATTTAGGAATATTTGCGTATATAAATTTATGTGATCTGATGACTTGATTGTTATATAATAATAATGTAAATGATGTTATTATTATTCCACATGTGTTGCTAATATTTGAATTAAGTCAACAGATTATATAACCAGCAAGCCTATTTTTCTGGAATTAGAAGAAGAAACGTGGGAAACATGCCAACGTTCATGAGAAGTGCTCGAGAGCTGATTGGAGAATGAACCGGTTTATGAGGAACGACTTTTTGACCAATATTGTATATTTTTGACTATATATTGAGGCTGATGATCGATTTTAGGAACGTCTGGCACACGACTAATTTCTCTATCACTACTCGCAATCGCAATCACAGAATTATACACTTAGCAATCGATCATTTGTGCTCTTTCTTTGTAACTTTTACTTTGTCATATTAATAAGAACAAGGCAGAGTGATGATTGTCACCTCCCGAGGTTTTTATGCCGGCAATCCTAAGGGATTAAGGGCTTTTCCTCGTATAAATCTCGTGTGTTTGGCTGTTTTTTCTATTTTATATTCTGAAATATCCCTAGGGATCCTCAGGGATATTCTTATTAAACATTACTGTTAAACTGTTTTCTTGATTGTTAAGCACAATACCCCACTAAACTAATTCGGTTTTGCTAAAAATTATACTTGTTAATTTTTACCCGAAACAGGTATCCACAACCGATTCAAGTAATACATCAAACCATCGTCCTTAGTTTCCAATAATATCTCAGCCTCGCAAGACATCTCATTTTTCAAGTTATCCTGAGCCAATGAGTGCTGTTGGGCTGTGAGAACATCATTATGGTGATTAGTGTGCACTCGGACACTATGGATCTGAACTTGACTTTTGCGACTAAGCGCATCTGCGACTACATTCGCTTTACCAGGATGGTAGCGAATCTCAAAGTCTGAAACGCCTCTTCCTGTTTTGGTCCCCACTCATAAGGTTTATTCTTCTGAGTCAAAGAAGTGAGAGGGACAGCAATCCTGGAGAAGTTCGAAATAAACCGCCGATAGTAACCAGCAAGACCAAGAAACGATCGAATCTCCGTTGGTGTTGTCAGTATACTCCAATTCTTCACCGCATCAATTTTCGCAGGATCCACGTGAACACCCTTTTCATTGACTATGTGTCCCAAGAATTGAACCTCCTTAAGCCAAAATTCACATTTAGAGAATTTGGCATACAGTCGCTCCTCCCTTAGGATCTCCAAAACCAACTTAAGGTGTTGCTCGAGTTCTTCTTTGCTCTTTGAGTATATCAAAATATCATCAATAAACATAATCACAAATTTATCCAAGTATGGCCTGCAAACACAGTTCATGAGGTCCATGAAAACCGCTGGTGCATTGATAAGGCCGAAGGGCATTACCAGAAACTCATAATGGCCATATCTTGTTCGGAAAGCCGTCTTGGCAATATCATCATTATGTACACGAAGCTAATGATACCCAGACCTAAGATCAATTTTCGAAAACCATGCCGAGCCTTGAAGTTGATCGAAAAGATCATCAATGCGCGGGAGAGGATATCGATTCTTAATTGTCAGCTTGTTCAACTCGCGGTAGTCGATGCACATTCGGAATGACCCATCCTTCTCCTTGACAAACAGGACCGGTGCACCCCATGGCGAATGGCTCGGGCGAATGAATCCCTTGTCTGTTAGTTCTTGTAGTTGGCTCGCCAATTCTTGCAACTCCAAAGGCGCAAGTCTGTAAGGAGCTTTGGCAACTGGGTTCGCGCCAGGTACTAAGTCAATTCAAAATTCTACTTGACGTTCTGGTGGAAGACCCGGCAAGTCGTCTGGAAATACTTCAAGAAAATCTCTTATCACAGGAACGTCTTCAATGCTCTTTCCCTTCTCCTTTTTCTCCACAATGTGCGCTAAGAATGCTATTCATTTCTTCCTAAGGTACTTGTGTGCTTTAGTGCATGATATCAGCTTAAGACCTTTACTAGAAGTTTCCCCAAAAACTCTTAAATTTTCACCCGAAAGTAAGGGAATACGAATGTATTTTTCATGACAAACGATTTCCACTTTGTGGGTGATTAACCAATCCATGCCTATGATAACATCAAAGCTACCAAGATGCATAGGTATAAGATCAATTAGGAAAACGTGATCATTTAAGTTCACCGTACATCCAATAATAACAGTGTCAATATCAATAGTATTACCATCAGCCACCTCTATGTTTAACAGCTTGTCTATCTTAGTACGTGTCATTCCAAGCATATATTCAAAATCATGTGAAACAAAAATCCTTTCGGCACCAGAATCAAATAGAACAGATGCATAAGAGTTGTTAATCAGAAATGTATCATTGACCACATCCTGGTTGGCTTGAGCAGCTGGAGAATTCAGTTGAAACGCTCTGCCTCTTACCACCCTTTGATTGTTTCCCATCAGTCTTGGGCATTGATTCCTAAAGTGACCCACTTCGCCACACTTGTAACAGGCTCTCGCCTGTCCTGGTACCTGGCGAAAGGGCACCGCTTGAACTGGTTGCGCTTGCGGAGCTGGCAGTGCAAGCGGAGCAGGTTGCATCCTTTGTGCTTGCGGTGCACTCCAACAAACGTTGGCAAAATGGCCATACTTGCCATAGTTGTTGCAGACGCGACAAGGCAAGTTAGGCATCTGATGATATCTGCAGGTATTACATTGGGGAGTATTCCCAACATAATTTCTGGCAGTGGTTTTGTTTGATGATTGCTGCGCAGACTTTGCAGCAGGAATAGTAACAACGAAATTCTTGGTCTTTCGTTTCTTGTTGCTGCTTTTGGATGAACTGCCTTGTTCAGTCTTGACTTCAGTGGAAGCCTCCTTGGTAGTGGACTTTGTATCAACTTTCTTTGTTCCTTTTCTTGTGAGTGTTCCAGCCTTCACGTGATTATTGGTTAGTGTAGCAGACAGACGGATTGCAGCCTCCAGTGTTTTAGGGTTGCTTTCGTAGACAGTGTCTTGAATCTGCATAGGCAGACCGCCTATGTACTTCTCTATTGCTCTCTCCAATGGCATCACCAGATGAGGTACCAGCAGGCTATACTCGTGAAAGACCGAAGAAAGTTTATGTATAGGGCATACGTAGAAATTGGTCGCAACCTATTCAGCCGCCATCCCACCACCTCTTTGATAAACCATAACATATGCCTTTGGATATATTTAGTGATAGAATCATTCACTATCATTAATTCTCAAATGCAATATGTTATACGTGTTGAGATACATAAACCATTCTATGCATGTCTAGTTATACTGCAAACTACAACTTCCTAATTGTTTATGCGTTTCAAGTATAAGTTCACAATAATGCAATTCAAAGTATGTCTCAGATATAAGGCTATATAGCCTCAATACCATCATATGTTATATCATTCATAAAATCTCTACAGTAATTAGTCTATCTAAAACAGGGTGATTACACATACCCTACTAAACTGATGTTTGTGTTCATGTTTGTCGTTGAAATCACCATTGTTTCATCCCATTATTTGTATCATAGTTTTGATCGTTTCTCATAAAGTATTTGTGTTTTTCCCAAGACTTGTCTATGAGATCCTGAAGTAGTTATGAAAAGTGTTAAAATAACCGTTTAAGAACTCATTTAATAAATGATTTGAGTAAACCATAATGATCTTTGAAACTGTCAATTATTTATCCACTATAAATAAGTATTTTTGCATGTTTCTCAGCCCCGCATTTTGAATACAAAACATTAATAAAAAGGGGTCTATAAACTCACATGTGAATGTGTTTGACCGACTTTCCCGGATTTGTTGGTTGGATGGTATGTTCTTCCGTGTATTGTTGAAACCTATATTTGAATAACATTAATAAGTTTTATGTTACATAGTTTTTGTTAGAGTGTTGATTGGTGAAATTTTGAACACTTAGGTTTTATCTCAAATTAGCCATACGAATGAGGCTATTCGAACGAATGGGTCTTAATCGTATGAATGGAGCCCTGCAAATGATTTACTCATTCGTTCAGCACCATCATCCAAATGGGACCTTAATTCTTTATGAACCACTTGTACAAACGAATAGTCATTCACCCGAGGAACCACGCAAATAAGTGAATCTCATTCGTACAAGGGTCCATTAGCCTAAATATTCATTCTGGTGGAATATTCATGCGAATGAGGCTGCGCATTCGCACGAATAGTCCATTTCTAAGGTGCTATTTGCTTGGAACTTCAACCGAGATACTTGGGTGCCATTTTAGAACTTGGGGACCATTTATGGTGTTTTTGAGTTCCAGCATGTGTTAAAAATGATTTAGAAGGTTTATAGAAGGTTAGTTGAAGTTGTTAATCACTGGGATGCCTGAATTTGTTGAAAATACAACGGGTCAAAGTGAAGGTTGAAGAGGATGACGATGGTGATGAAATTCCAGCTGTTTTGAAGCTAAAATGGCTCGATTTGGAAGGGAAGTGGACGAAAACGGAATGGGGGGGGTGTGAATGAGGGTTCTCTTATGCAAAGAATAAGAAGAATCGGAGAAGTATGGGTCTCTACCTACTGCCGTCAATAGTTCATACAAATGAGTCATGTGTACCCTTCATTCGGACGAATGGCTCACTCATTCGTGTATATTAAGTTTGATTTTGTATTTCCGTTCGTGCGATTAGATTTTTCGTTCGCTGTTTAAGTGTAATATGTTCAAGTAAATTATTCTCGTTAGTTATATTCATTGGAACATCAAACTCAACATTCATATTCGTATAGATCGCCATCCATACAAATACAATTTCGTCTTAATATTCTGACATAGTTATCTACTGTTTATTACGTTGTTCAGAATCTTAGATCCAACATATATACATTTATATGACTCTTACCCACCCAAATATATAATGTTAGCTTAATATCCTGATTTTGTTATTCTTTAGTTATTTGCATTTCTCGACTTTTGAGTTTATTACGTCTGTTGGATACATAAGTGTTCATGATTGTTGCTGTGTTTGTCTCCTTATAAAATTATTTTCTCCGGTATTCTTTGTTTCCCTTGTTGCTTATTTCCACCTTTGCTTATTAAAATGGTATATGTTCTTATCTTCACTAATAAGTACAAAATATGTTTTAAAAGATTTTCAACGTAAAACCTAAGCAGAGTGAAAGTACAAGTTGTCAAAAAACACGAGACATGTTAAATTCGTGTCGTGTTAACGTGTCATTAACACACGTTTGTCGCTAATTAAAAATATAAAAAGATGAATAAATAATTTTTTAAAGTTAGCGAACGTCATCAAGGTTATGACAAACGTTCGTAAGTGATGTCTAACACCAACATTTGAATGACGGTCGAGGATTCTGACCCACTTCACACGGTTGAGCATAGAAAGGACGGACCAATTGCCCACTTGCCCACTTTCTTGTTTTACTCCGTTTGTTGGCAAGTTTATATATATAATAAATAAAAATAATGAAAAAACACGTGTTTGCTTTACATCTAATAGTTGATTATTTTGTATTTTTTTAAAAGAAAAATATTCATATCATGAGTCATGAAGAATAAATTTTAATTTTTCGTCTTTGTCTTTTTAAATAATATAAAAGTTTTTTAATTTTGATAAATAATCTAATTACATCTTACGTCTTTCTATAATTTTTTATTAAACAATTTTTAAAAAATATAATATTTATTTAAAATAAATATGTTTTCAAAGTATTTATTTAACATATGAATACACATATTTTAACTTATTAATTAATAAAATGTTCAACATTAAAAAAGGAATCACTAATGTGCTTTCTGCGGTCATAAAAGCGCAAAGTAAACACTAATGTATTAGCAACTTATATGTTTTTTTTTTTTTTACAATAATAATGAACCAGGAGTGTTGAGACTTCTCTACGTTAGCATTTTTCAGACAACATACTTGATCTTTCAGAGACACCTCTGGTCTCCTATTTATTGGAAGGAAACTCGCTTCTTACGCTATGTCTATTGAGAAAAGCTCATGTTCATACAGGAACAAATTACTTTTAGAGTGAATCGAACCCAATACCTCTCATAAGAGAAGTCAAGAGGGTACGAGTAGATTAGAAGCCCTTTGGTAGCTTTACATGTTGTTTAATAGCTGGTTTGAAACTAAAATCTCAAGGGGTTACGAGTAGCCTAGCTAGCGGTATCTTGGTTATGAGATAAGGATCGAGAACTAAATGATCATGTGTTCGAATCCCATAGGACGTTTTCTCAAAGTATTGATTTTCCTCAGGAACTCATGACTTAGTGGTAAATATTATCAGTTGGTACTGCTGGTGACTCAATGATACTCTAATGATCCGTCATTTATCCAAAAAATTAGCCGTTCAAAAAAAGGTAATAAAGTGTTAACCATTAAAAAAGGAACCATTAATGCACATTTTGTAGTGATAAAAGTGCTAAATAAACAGCAATTTAAGTGTGTCCACCCAACTTTTGATAAATGTGGTGTGTGTGTGTATGACTCGATTTCATATTTCACATAATCAAGCATTAACAAGACGAGAAAAATAGATCGATGTGATTGAAATCTACAGTAATATTCAGGCAGTCGGATTGATCATATGTCGTGTAAAGTTCGAATCAAAGAGACCATAAAACCATGTTACTATGCGGTCTCATTTTCAAATCTTGTCATAAGATCATCTAACATTTGACCTCGATCAAGATTGACGTGACACCAATTAGAATCCAATAGTGGTCTACTCAGAGGCAATAATCGAGCAATACTTTTGTCCAAATGTTGTCAAACAGATGGGCGAATTCATCCTCTTTTTTCGTCCGTAGTGTTAATTTTTTAACTAAAATGTTATTTTTAATTAAAAATAGTGGTTTTGTCGCTGCTCGATTCAAAAAATTAACATGTATTCTGGGTTCCGTAAATTTTTTGTCCCTCCTCAATACATGAACATAAGATTTGATGTGTTCATGACACATTGACATATGGTGTTTATCCTATTAAATTGACGTAGGTTCGAGTCTCATAAAGAGGACAATAAATGAATTTTAAGAGTGGATTCTAGAGGATGTTTGTTCGTTGTTAAAAAAACTTTATGGGTATTTCGTTTTTGTATTACCTTGCCATCCTATGATCAAACTTAGTGGCATATATGCACCCAAAAAAAAAAAACTACTGTTCTTGGAACCAAAAATTGATAAAGAAACTTGAACCGACTGGATACAGGACCAGAACCGACTGACCGGTTTGGAATGATGAAATCTGACAGTTTGAGAACCCTTGTTTTCAATTGGTTTGGAATCAGAACAGAACCAACGAAAACCAAAATTGGTTCGAAACTAAACCGATGCTTTTATATTTAAGAAACTAATGGGCTGTTTGTTAATGTCTGAACTATTAAGTGCTGAATATTTAAGATGTCTGAATGATTAAGAGGGTCTGAATGATTAAGTATTGAACCAGTTAAGATCGTTTGCTTAAAGATTTGAATTGCATGTATTTTTTTTTATTCAGCATGGTATTGGTGCTGAATGGTTAAGTGCTGAACTGAATCATTAAGAGGTTAATTTATTTCAAACCAAACGCGTTGAAGTTTTGAACAGTTAAGATGTAGCCTCTTAATGGTTCTATTAAAAGACTATCAAATACCCCTAACATGAAACTAGTACTAGTTTGACTTTGGTTGGCTGGGATCGGAACTGGCCTGGGAGAAACCAGATTTGTGTGCCTTTAATGCATGGTGTAGTGAACTTCCAACTCATGATTTCACTATTAGAAAACACTCAAGTTTTCTACAAAATTTTCAGATGATTTACTGACAAACATAATTTCCTACAAAGGAGGAATGACTTTCCGACAAAATAAACAAAAAAATAAAACGCAGAAATTTCCTATATAATTCCGACAAATTAAAATAGCTACAAAAAATAATTTCGTCGCTAAACAGTTGGTGATTCTAATTAAATTGCGGTTTATTACCAACAAACTACTGACAACAGTGGCGGAGCTTGGTCGAAGTGAGAGGGAGGGAATTTTTGAAACCCTATATACATGTTAATTTTTTGAAGCGAGGGGCGAAACCACTATTTTTAACTAAAAATAATATTTCGGCTGAAAAATTAACATTACGAACGGAAAAAGAAGGGGGCGGTCCCCTAGCCCCAATGAAGCTTCGCCCATGACTGACCAGATGTAATATAATGAATGAGAAGATTGATTTTTTTCGTCCAAAACTTGTCGGAAAAGGATTACTATTGCATTCTTAGAAGATTTTGATCATATTTTGCAAATGCAAAGGTTTATCTCCCACTCTAAAAAAGCACACATTAAAATTGTAAAAACTTTTGTAATGATTTTCTTTGTTCATGCAGATATATAATAGATATATAATAGGGGTGATTAGAATGGAGCTGGGATGTTAACATGGCTTATGAACTTCAAGATTCGATATGTCATTTATTTAAACCGAAAATCATACTCTAATTTGGTTATATGTAACATGTGTTCTTCCTTGCATATATAGTTCATAATTCATTGATGATATCAAAGAAAATTCATAGCATAACAACTTATGTAAGTTTTTTTTCTTTTTTACTTATTTAATGCGGCATTGACATTTATTCATGCTATGCCTAATTTGAGCGTCATGTAACTAAACTAGGAATATTAGAAGTGTGTCATGTTCTAGTTTGCTTCTGCGATAAAAAAAAAGGGATAACTCTAAACGAATATAACCAACTTTTTATATTGTCCCAATTAAGTCACTGAAACTTTTTTATGTCCCAATTAGGTCATTCAACTTAGTATAAGTGTTCTAATTCTATATAAACTAGTGATGAGGACCCGCGCGTTGCGGCGGGGTCTCATATACAGACGTGTAGCGTAAAACAAAGCATAAAATTAGTATGTTTGTGTGGTAAGACTAATTTGATGTTTCGTTGTAGAGCTTTATTCTCGTATGTTGTAACACAAACTTTATTTAAAATAAATGCGAAAGAATGGTCATAGAATTTTTTCAAAATTTCGGCATGACCTATTCTAAAATATAAAATTCCTTACGAAAATCAACCTGTTTAAACTCTTAATAAAGAACTACCAAATGAATTAAAAGAACACATTACAACCCATATATAACTGATATAACCAAGTTTACACATACGTTAAAATCCACATATATATAGATTAAGTAACACATAGATAAGGATACTTTAGAGTTTTGCTATCTTTGAAAGATAGCTACCTGTATCAAGAACTTTTATGTTACTTAAGTTTTGAAGTATAGTGATTTGAAAAGCAACGATCTTACAGTTGTTATGATTCGTGGATGTTCATAAAAAAGAAGTATAAGTCTACTTGAGAGTTTTCCTATCTTTGAAAGATGGCTACCTGCATTAAGAAATCTTATGTTATTTAAGTTTTGAAGCATAGTGATTTCAAAAAGAACGGTCTTATCTTTGTTATGATCCGTGGATGTTCATAAAAAGAAGCAATGATTTTTGTAATGGTTGGCAAAAAGGATCATAATTCTTCTAGTATGTTAGTTGCTCCTTGTTATGATCTGTGGTTGTTCATCAAAAAGTAGCATGATTTTTGTAAGGGTTGGCGAAAAGGATCATAAGCTATTGGTAGTCTGGATAGGTAACCCTAATCATCAAACAGCTAAAAGAACCAAAATTGACAACATAATATACCGAACAACATCAAATTAACCAATAGTCAATCAATTAGCATATCTTAATTAGCCTTGACTTCAATCATCAATGATTTATTATGATTCCTAAAACTTAAAAGCAGCAGCTGCATATGTTGGATGTCTGTTATATTTTCACAACTTCATCCTTTTCTATAAGTGAATTACATTTTGGTTTTTAATAATTGCAATTGGTGAAACCGTCTATGATATCAAGTATTAAATAGAGAAGAACTAAGCTTATATGCCAATAAGTCAGGTAACGCTAATAATCAAACAACTAAAAGAACTGAATTGACAACATAATATACCAAACAACATAGAATAAACCAATAGATGGATACATCAGCATCTAGGGATCTAAGATTATGAGCTACCTTGGAGGAGAAGAAGAGACGTTTATAGACGCGTGACGGGAACGACTGCTGTGTGGTTGGATGCAAAATGTTGAATTCTTTATGGCATTTTATTGGCTATAGCCATTAACCAAAAATAGGAAGCTTTAGTTTATACCTGTAAAAGAATTTTACCTTGATGTTACTGGAATATTTAGGTATATTTACGAAATTTCACCTGCTTATAATTATCAATTAAAAGTAGTAACCTTTAGTGCAAAATGTCTTTTTCTTTATCATGTTTCATTTAGCTTTAACCATTAAACAAAAGTAGCAACCTTTTAGTTTATATCTGTAAAAGTTTTTTATAAGCAAAAGCAATCATATTAAAGAAAATTTTATATCATGTTCCAGTTATTACATAAACATCTATCTTTAACTGAAAAATAATCAAAAACACGACATGGATCAACTGGTTTATATTCTAACCTAGTTGCAGTAAGGTTTTGTAAGCAAATCCCAAAAATTTAAACAATGAGGTAAACCCCAAACCCAAAACAGAAGAACAACTATGAGGCAGTTTCTAACTATTACTACTAATATTTTTAAACAGGCTGAAAAGACCCATATATTTTCGAACTTAGTTTTTGCAACGCACAAAAATAGACACAATTTGATAACCCTATCATTATCACCAAATATAAAGAAACAAATTTTTTTGCGTATCATGTATTTCCTTCTTTTGTGGATAAAAAACAAATTTTGACAGCTTTGGTTATTGAACCGTAACCGTTCTTTCAGTTTATAATCGGCCTTTGGTCCCTGTTTTGTGAAAAAATCGGTCTCGGGCCGGTCCTCGGTCCTGAAGTGTAAAACCCGTGAAAAAAAACCCGGACCGAAAAATATGATGAGATAAGTCAGCGTGTACCCAAGTCGGCTATGTGTCACCTCTCTAAAAGCTGATGACTTACTTATCTAGAAGAAGAAAGCTTTTGTCTTTAAAGCTAATTTTTTTTTTAAAAAAAAGCCTTCCATATAGCAAAGTTTATCCATTCTCTTAATAATTTCAAGATCAACAATTCAGTTCTTTTGCCTATTCAATCCCATAATCAAATGAATAATTCAAATAGCATTTCGTCGAGCACCTTATATGCATAATTCAATCCAATGAAATTAACACAAATTACTATCTGGTTCAATCCCATTTGATCATAATCAAATGATTAATTCAGAAATGAAGTTAAACTAATAGATTTCTACCAAATTCCAACAAATATTTTAAGAAATAAAACTAAATTTGAAGACTTACATGTTCGGTTGGAATGTAACTCACGAAGCTGATCTTCAAAAATGCTCCATAGTTGGCAGTGATGAAACCGAAACCGTCATTGTTTAACAGGTGCGGTCATCGGTTTGTGTTTTGATGCCTTTCTCGGTCTGGGGCCGGGCAGGTAACATCCGGTTCCGTACGGGTTTTAACCCATGATCACCCCTAGAGCCAAGTAAACAATCGAACTGTGCCTCCTGCTAACCACTGTCGACATCGTGTATCTTACCCGAACATCGGTGTATCTCGGTTTTAAGATCTGCTGGACCATCGACTCGTCGAGTTCGCCGGTAGCGTTCAGATTGAAGTTTCGCTGGTAATTTTTAACCGCAGATTCAAGGTCGTCATCGAAATCATCGGTGAAGTTTCCGGTGGTGTTAGTGATGTAACCGAAGTAATGGAAGTAGTTTTTGAGTTTGGAAATTCCGGTGACGTTCTGACCGGGACGGCAGCCGGAGAGTTTGTTGAAGCCGTCCCAAGCTCCGGCGGTGGTGTTTGGTAAGAAGGATGGAGGAATGGAGGAAACGTTGGGGAAGAAATTGGGGAAAGCGTTGGTTGAAGAGAAGTAAATGAAGATGAAAATGGTGATTTTGTGAAGGATGTTCATGGTTTTTAGTTTGAACCAGTTGTACAGCCTGCATAAATACTCGTACAAAAGGAATAGTATTTTTTCCACACAGCCAAAATTTGCTTTTTAATACTATATACTAATAACATGAATAGCAAGTTATCGCTAAGCTAATTTTCTACATATTTATACCTTATTTAATATGTTAAGTGGTGATATAATCATTTTATAAAGTAAATAATAAATTAATAATTATTTAAAATCATCCATATTTACGAATGATATTTGTTAAAATTAAGCTTCAAACGTTAAATAATTGACACACATTGTTTGAAAAACTTATTATTTTTCAAATATATTGCGTAAATGTGGATGATTTTAAATAATTTTTAATTTATTATTTGTTTTATAAAATGATTATATCACCGCTTAACATATTAAATAAGTTAAATATGTAGAAAATTAACAATAACCTGTTATTCAGGTTATTTTTATAGGATTAGAACATCCATACTAAGTTGAATGACCTAATTGAGACAAAAAAAAACTTTCAGTGACTTAATTGGAATAGTTAGATTAGATGGTTACATTTGTGTATAATTATCCCTAAAAAAATGGCTTTCATATAGCTAAACTAAGCACACATATAGTTGGCGGACATGATTTTAGACATGAAATCTCGTCATTTTTTATCATTCAAGGCTCTAGTTATGCATTAATTAGGTATTTTTTAACAAATTATAGGTAAAAGAAGTTCAATCTCAATTAAAAAAAAAATGAAGGCTCGACAAAACTTGGAAACCTGCTTAGAACAAACGAAAAGAGAGGCGAAAACAACAAAAGCAAATGAAAAGAGAAACGGAAAAAGAGATGGTTGAATGCGAGAAACTACAAAAACAAATTGAAGAAATTATGAAAAACATTTCAGATAATTAGTTTCTAGTTTATTTTGTGTTTTGGCATCTTAAAACATGTTTTATATAATCTGATAATTAATTGAAATGGCTAAATGGATTGTTATACATAAATAATTATACTTTTTTGTTTATTTTGTATTTTAAGTTTTTTGTAATTGTTTTGGCCAAAAAGGCTAAAATTTTTTCAATAAAAAAAAAAGATTAATTATCATTGGTAATTAGTCGGAAAAAAAAGCATTGTTGTAGGAAATTCGAAGGTATACAAATATTAGTATATATAATCAAATAAAATTATGTTTTGTCAGAAAGTCGTCATCAAAATTTAATTTAAGAAAAAAATAAAAAAATGTTTGTCGGAAACTTATCAAAAAAATTAAATGATTTATTACTAAAAATTATTAGGGGTGTTCATTTTCGGATAACCGATGTTTCGGATATCCAAAAATTTCGGATAGTGGTTTTCAATATCCGGATCCGAAATTTCGGATATCTGAAATCTGAAAAAAATAATAAAAAATTTTAAAAATATATATATTTCGGATATCCAAATATCCGAAAAATATCCGGATATACAAAAAATCATCCGAATATCCGAAAAAAAGCTATTTCGGATATCGAATATCCGAACTATCCAAAAATTTTCAAAATAGGTATCCGAATCCCAACTTTAGGATATCCGAACTTCTGGATATCTAATTTTTTCGGATTTTCGGATATTTCGGATTCGGATTTTTTGAACACCCCTAAAAATTATTTTTTTTATCATTATTATTATTAATAAAAATATAATTAAGTCGTATCACAAAGTTGTCACTAATCAGTTAGATTATATCACATTTATGTTTGTCGGTATTTGTCGTTATACGGTTTTTTTGGTCGGGAATTTTTTTTTTGGCAGTGTTTACTCTTGAATTCATAAAGTAGATGACAAATGAATTTTAAGAGAAACCTGATGGCCTAAAAAAACAAAGAAAACTAACTGATCTTTGAGCCAAAACTAATAGAGCAACTTGAAGCGACCAGATATAGGAACTTGGACTGATTGAAACCGTTTGATTTGGAGCTCAGAAATTTTAAACGATCGTACATTCTGCATCTCTAGTCTCTTTAAGATTCATTTAAATCCAATTACTCTAAAATATATACCAATTGCATCATAACTTCGTCCCATACACTTGTTCAAAATGTTGCAAGATGTTTGCTACATGACTATGTTATCAATTTATAAACAACACATGTATTACCTAAATATTTAAAAATCAGTATTGTACTATTAAAAAGTTTTATTCCTGAATAAGATCGTTTTTCAATATTTTTACTTTTAAAAAGTTTTGTTGATATAGAAAAATTTTTGTATTAATAAAAAGTTTTAATTTTTTGAAAAGTGTATTACTAAAAATGTATTTGATAATATGAAAAAAAATATAGATAATATTATTAAAATATTATTTAATTAGAGAGAAAAAACATTAAATATAAAAGATATGTGGAAATTAATAAACTTAATATAAGAGAGCATAGAAATATGACAACTTTAAGATTTTTATATATTATATAGTAGTTAGTATCCGTGTATTACACGAGATGAATAAAAAATATAATATTACACAATAAATTTTTTATTTTTATATAAAAAATGAATAAAAATTCATATAATTTAACACATTAAATAAACAATAATATTACATTTTTAAACACCAGTTTTTTTCAAAGTTTGTTTATTTACATATTTCGTTTTAAAAAGTGTTTTAGTATTTATTATAAATTGGTTTTTCAAAAAAAATGTGTTTTTTTAATTTAAAAATGTATAAAAAGTATATACAATATTTAATATTATTATTTAATATAAAATGTATTTAATAGGAGAGATACGAGAAACTAAAATTAATGTGTTCTAAAAACATGACTTGTATATTTAAAAACATTTATTTATTAGAACAGACATACAGAAGATTATAACTAGTTATATTTGTGTAAGT
Organism: Mikania micrantha; assembly: GCA_009363875.1. NCBI lineage: Eukaryota > Viridiplantae > Streptophyta > Magnoliopsida > Asterales > Asteraceae > Mikania > Mikania micrantha. Next base: position 48,129,731 of record CM018691.1, on the reverse strand, counting down.
CTACACATATAAAAATCTAGTTATATTTTCTATTATAGAAAACGAGTCAAAGAATATGAGATTCATGGTCTCAATAACCTTCACACTCCTTTCAATGGTATTCAATGATATCAAAATTATGAGGTTTTATTACCATCACATATAACAAAATGTCAAAATACATATAAGGTGTACAAATGCAACTTTTAGCACAAGAAATTCGTTATCAACATATTCGAACACATGCTCATACAATGATATTCTTTTAAGCATAATCTAGTTATGCTAAGAGATTCTAAATTTCTGATCACCATCAATAAGTTTCACCCTATAATTGCATGTCATACTTAGTAAACACAAATTAATCAAGCAACTTCAAATAAACCTGGAAAATTAAAATCATAGGTTGAATAATGAGTCAAAACATGTTTGAAGCAAAATTAATTAGGACTTAATGGGTTTACTCTAGAAAAAATAATTATTTGAAGTCAAAATGAGTTGTAACTAAATAACAAATTCAATTTGGAACATCTTTAATGATTTTCTCATCAAATAAATTAGTAATAGTTGTTAATAATTTGAATCAATTTTATTTAAATAGTTTTTAGGTTACTTATTTTGATTCATATTATGTTAAGACGGTGCCTAACTCAACATATTTCATGTTATGATGTTACTTATTTCAACCTAAATTTACATAAGCCAATCTATTTCTTTTGCTTTTGTTTAAGATTATTTCAACCCAAAATAAAAACATTACACACTCTCTTTAAATATGGACAATTAATAGCATATATGCTTGGCAAAATGGATGGGTTGAGTCGGGTTGGGTAACGGGTTACAATGGGTTTGGGTCAGAATGGTGCAGGTCAGAACGGGCTTAAGCAAAATTAGTTCGCGTCTAAATGAATTGTTCTTAAAAAACACCAATTTAGTTTAACTTAAGATGTGTTGTAAGTAAACAAATAGTACATTTAGATAATTTTTAATGATTTTCTTATCAAATATGTTATTAATCATTCTTAAATGTTTGAATCCATTGCATATACATACTTTTTTGCTTACCCGTGTTGACCCGTGTTGTGTTTAAGTTCTACTTATCTCAATCCATTCAATATTATGATGTACCAATTTCAACCCATTATACTACAATTTTTTATCCAAACCAACCCATTTTCTTTGGCATGGGTAAAAATTGACACCTCTAAATTCTAATATCATATAAACTTTAACAAAATGATATGAACCTTCCTTGACTAATAGCTAGAAGCTCTTACTTTGTGATGCTTGTTCCCTCCTTGTTTGACTTTTTAAAAATTAAATTTGTCATTAGAGCGTATCTTACGAAAATTGCGTAACAAGTTAACCATTTGGTTATTTTAATCAATTGTACCTCTAAACACTCACGATTTATGCTTGCTATGCTATTGAGACCCATTTTATTCAAATAAATTATCAAAGAATATGAACTCAATGGTTCTTTGCGTGACTACTTTGACCTGTTTGCCACTATAAAATTCCAAAAAGAGTTTCACAACTTTTATCGTAAAACTAATTTCTTAAATACTTGTGAACGAATATTACTCTACATACATTTAAATCTTAAATGAACAGTAACAATAATTTAAAAATAATAATAATATAATATTAATAGTTTAATATTATAATTACTATAATATTAATTTAATATAATTAATAATACTTTAAAAATAATAATAATATAATATTAAAAATTTAGCATTATAATTACTATAATAATAATTTAATATAATAGTAATAGTAATATTATACAATATAATATTTTTGTAATAATAATGTTAAAATATAACATTAATAATATTATAAAATATTTAAACATGGTAAAACCATCGTTAATAACAATATATATATATATAGGGGATGGTTCGAATGTTAACATTTCCTAATTGCGATAACCGAATAACCATATCTTATTATTTTGGGGCTCACATTAAAGTAAATGTAAAGGTGTATGTTTTTTCTTATTTTTTTTATTAATGTAAGTGAGCTCTACATTAATTAAAAAAAGAAAAAAAGAAAAAATCTACACATTTAGATTTACTTTAGTGTAGGACCTAAAATAATAAGATGTAGTTATTCGGTTAACGTAATAACCATGTGTTAACATTTGATCATCTCCCCATATATGTGTGTGTGTGTGTATACACACATTCAAGTTCGGCTAAAAAGACAAAAAACCTTAAAAGTATAAGAAGAAATATGGGGATTACATGTGTTAAATCAAAGATTTACTACAAATGAGCATTAGCATAATTTCATAAATTTTGTTAGCGGTTATTTTGGGAAAATTAATTGCAGCAATAGAACTTGATTCTCGTATTTTAATCAAATCAAATTCAACGAAATCAATTTCAACAAAATCATCAATTTTTTCAGAATGTTATTGATTTTATGGCGTTTTTAATTTTTTTTTTAATATTGAATGTGATCGAGCGCATTTGGTGAAATTTTAGACAAATAAATTCATCAATTAACGATTTCAACAACCTCATCAATTTGTTCAGACCGTTATTCGTGTTTTGAAGTCAAACAAATATATTACATTTTCGTATGTTATTCAGTTATATCGTTTAAATAATGCTCTGTTTTTTTATATTATGGTGTTTTTCATATTTTATGGTGTTTTTCATATTGTATGGTGTTTTTCAGATTGTATAGTATTTTTGAATCCAAGCCATTTTGAATCCAAAAGCCTAATAACCATTGTATTTTAAAATTTTATGGTTTTGATCCTATGTTTTTTTTTTGATTTTATACACATTTTGTTTGCATCATGTAATAGCATTAACATAACACACAAGCATTAGTTTGAATTTTTTTTCAAGCAACCGTAAATTACAATAATACATCACTGTCATTGATTAAATGATATAAGGTAATTAAATGATATAAGGTGAGTCTAACATGTTTCTTACATCATTTTTTTCGTCGAGATAATTGCATTTTGATTGAGTTATTGATATAAGAAAAAATGAAGAAGGTATGGTAGACAAAAAAAATCTTTCTTTTTTCACTCAATCAAAAATCCTCCAATTCTCAAAGGAGAATAGAAGAAATCATACTTTCATACAATGTCTTAATTGAATTATATGTAATGATCAATAAATTCAGTTGAATTCTAGATATACACATGTCAAAATCCTAGCAATAAAACTATAATCAATTCTATAAAAAAAGAAAGATTTTCTATAGATAGTTAGCTAGAATTGACGAACACTTAACAACAATATTATTCTTTATTAGTATTAGGTCCAATAAAAATAAAAATGGAGCGTAGCCAAGCGGTAAGGCAACGGGTTTAGATCCTGTTTTTCGGACACAGTATCAAAGTTGAGAGATAAATTGAACAAGTATGGTCGTCCCTTGTTGGGATGTACTATTAAACCTAAATTGGGGTTATCCGCTAAAAACTACGGTAGAGCTTGTTATGAATGTCTTCGTGGTGCCCTTGATTTTACTAACGCTGATGAGAACGTGAACTCCCAACCGTTTATGCGTTGGAGAGACCGTTTCGTATTTTGTGCCGAAGCTATTTATAAAGCAGAAGTAATTAAATAAATGATACAATGTATCACGCACTTTACTTTACAATAATGTAAACTAAATTTCGTTACAACTTGTTATAAATTGAAAACAAGCGTAATTTTTAGTTTATTTTGGGCTCAAATTTTATTACGAGTTGTTACATTAATTTAAATAATCTTTTATATGATATTAAATGTTGCGTTTTCAAAGTTTATTACATTGATGTAGTGGAATGATATAGGAGCATCTCTTCACCACAAGTGCGATGATATAAAGAACATTGCATTTGTTGAATGTTGCGAATTGCTAGCCCAATTCAATGATGCAGTTAGCGTCGGTTACTAACAGCCTCACCGTTACACCTCTCTCTGGTAACCACCTCTAATAAAAACCACCCCTCCTGCTTTGTAAGGTGTTTCACACATTTAGAGGTGGCCAACGTACCCAGACTGGTTGTACCCGAACCGGTGGGTACGGGGTGATTCCGGGTTTTTAGAGAAATTGGAGCCGGAACCAGTTCCACCCTTAAACCGGTCAAACCGGAACCGGCCAAAACCGGAACCGGAACTGTTTGGAGCCTGAACCGGTTCCAGAAAAAAACCCGGTTTGGTCACCTCTACACACATGAAGTGTATATAGAGAGTAAAAACCACCCCTCCTGCTTTGTAAGGTGTTCCACACATGAAGTGTATATAGAGAGTAAAAGAAAGAGTTAGAGCATAGGAAGATCAAGGGCGAAGACAAGCCTTGAAAATGTTGGTGGTTCGGTGTTCCAAATCAAACCTTTCTGTTCTCTCATAATCACGTTTTAAGGCTACCCTATCTATATCTTCACGTGTAATATATTTCCATAACATCAATTGGCTTTTCAATTTCACTCGGATCACATTACTATATATAATTAAAAAGCATGAAATTAAATAGTAAAGATATATATCAAATAGAGTGTGGGTCCCATGATATTATATATATACATATGTATGTATGTATGTATGTATGTATGTGTGGTGTGTGTGTATATAAATATATATATATATATATATATATATATATTAATAGTAATGTATAGTGCATATGTATATATATATATATATATATTAATAGTAATGTATAGTGCATATGTGTCTGATCCATATACTGACGTTCTAAAGTTTAGACTTGGACCAGAAGAAGTTTTTCTAACTTTGAAAGTTAGTAAACACATATGAGAATATTAAATATAAGATATTTGCTTGCAGATTTGAGTTTTTATTAAATTTGAGAGATTTGCTTATAGATTTGGGTTTTGTTGGATTAGAGTTTATGTTTAGACTTTAGGGATTAGGGTTTAGTTTGTAATGAAAAATTTATTTTTGCTATGTAACTTATGCTTTTGCAGATGATATATAATATCCGTTCTCGGAAGTGTACTGTGATAACCCGCCGCAGCGCGCGGGTGAAATAAATCTACTTAACTATAAAACCCCATTATGGTATTCGAATTTAGATAGAGGTGACGGGGGAGGGGCAAAATTTTACGAGACATGACCTCAAAAAAAATCTCAATTGATTGGTATGCCTCGGTTAGTCGGGTTAAATGTTCGGGTCAATGATTCGTCTCTAGTCGTGTCAAACAATAAAAATATAAGTGTCTAATAATTATCATTATGCGTGAAAAAAAGGAAGCAACTGGAAGAAAAATTACAATTCATCTCGACGATAATTTATTTCAAATTCAAATTTCAAAAGTCGAAACTATAATTCAAAAGCCCACTATTATCAAAATAACAAAACTTGTCCAAAAAGAGTTGCGAGCTAACTTTCTTTGAAGACCATCTTCTTAATCAATAATATTATTATCATCATTTTTCATTTTAATAAAATTTGCAGGCCGTGAATAAAGAGAATGAAGCATGATGAAAAGACACTTAGGTTTTTCAATAATTTTAAGATATATATAAACACACGGTTGGACCAAAGCATGACCCGATCCATAATTCGAACAATGATCCGACCCATGAACCAAACCATGACCTGACCCATGACCTAAACCATGATCCGTCGTATGAACCAAAGCATGACCCGAACCATGACCCAAACCATCACCCGAACAATGACCCAAACGATGAACTGTCCTATGCCATAACCCTTGATTGAATCATGATCTAAACTATAACCGACCAATAGACTGATTGATGGTCCGAACCATCACTCGACCCACGACCCGAACCATGATTTGAACAATGATTAGAATCATGACTCGACACATAAATTGTATTCCATTCCTTATTCTTCTCATGTCTACCAAATAACAAAAAGTACTGAATCATTTCATTACCAAATGTAACCAAACAGAACAACAGAATGTTAATGATCCATTTCTTTTTCTTGTACATTCCATTCCTTCATACCAAACAGACTCTAAGGTAGCGTTTGGTATGCTTGAATGAATGGTAGAATGGAATGAGTCATTACGTTGGAATGAAAAGAAACGTGTTTGGCTACCACATATGGATGGAATGCACCATCCATAAGGAATGCGATTCCTTCACTTTTGATGATTTTCATTCCATCTAGTAGGGGTGTTTTTTTTTTCCATTCCTTCTCTTGAAAGAATGATCCAACCAATCACCTAGCCAAATGTCCAAAACTATTACCCGACCCATGACCAAAACCATGACCCATGACCCAAACTTTGACATGATCCATGACCCAAACCTTGACATGATCCATGACCCGAACCATGGCTTGATTCATGACCTGAATCATGACGCGAACCATGATTCGAACTATAACCCGACCCATGACTTGAACCATGATGTGAACCATGATTCGAACCATGATCTAAACCATGACTCGATCCATGACTCAAACAATTACCTGACCATTGACTCAAAATAATGACTCGAACCATGATTTAAACAATTACCTGACCATTAACTCAAAATAATAACTCGAACCATGATCTAAACCATGACTAGATCCATGACTCAAACAATTACCTGACCCTTGACTCAAAATAATGACTCGAACCATGAACTAAACCATGACCCGACACATAACCCAAACCATGACCCGACCCACAACCTGAACCATGACTCGATCCATGACACACAACCCGACCCATGATTCGAAAATGATTAAAACCATGACTTGATCCATGACACACGACCCGACACACAACCCGACCCATGATTCGAAAATGATTAAAACCATGACTCGACCCATAATTTGTATTCCATTCCTTCATCTTCTCATGTCTCCCAAACAACAAAAAGTAGTGAATCATTTCATTATCAGAGGTAGCCAAACAAGACAATGGAATGGTAATGATTCATTTCTTTCCCACGTCAATTCCATTCCCTCGTCAATTCCATTCCCTCGTCAATTCCATTCCTCCGTCCATTCCATTCCTCCGTCCATTACATTCCTTTATACCAAACAGACAATTGGTCATTATTTCTCCCTTAATTCTTTGTTTATTGTTCTTCCTCTTTATTTGTCTTTGTTATTACAACAAACTTTTCAAAGTTAATAAAAAGCCTATATGTATGCATTCATATTCATGCTAACTTTATTTTATAAACAAAACCATTTTGTATACCTTTCGTCATAAATCCTTAAAGCGTACTTTTTCTTAAAAATCAATGCTAATTCACCAAAAACCTGAAGATGTATTCGGTTGTAAAAAAAAGTCACAAAATAACAAAAATACGTTTTCTCATATCTTATCTTTTTTAAGGTATAATTTAGCATACAAATTCGTTTTTTAACATGAAGTGCATGAATTATGTGTGAAAATATATCATTTATGAGCAACTACAGTTACTTGATAGATTCACGTACATATGAAATTATCACACAAGCGTCAAATTATCTCATAAATATAGATTATGCATGATAAATTTATCGGTACATAACAATTATGAATGCAAGTATTAAACATTCTTGCTTGATAACTCAGCGTAATACACTTAGCAAACAAATAACATTTTCTATAACAACTAACCCCTCCATAATAATACCATAGTTCAAAATTAAAAAAAAAAAATATTATACTTTTCTTATTTTCCTTCTCAAAATGGGTTTCATATACTATTTATGTAAAATAAAGCTTAAATTTTTATTTTTATTCATTTAAATTGCCTCTTAAATAATAAATTTCATGTTCTAATCCAAGTAGTTTATAAAGGTGAGTAGAATAAATTTGCTTTAAAAGAAAAAGAAAATAAAAAAAGAATAATATTTGAAAAAGATATATTATTTCCTTAAATATATCAATCCATGAAGCTACATATCCTTCCACCCCAAGCTTTCCATTCGAGAAGAAAAGGCAGAGAGAGGGCGGTCAGTTCCACGTCTCAACTCCACCTGGGTCCCACCCTCATCACCACCCATTCGTTCCCACACCAACAACAAATACCATTCTCACACACCCACCATAAATTCACATAAAACCCACCCCTACTTTCTCTCTGCCACCATGAATGACGACCATAATTGGGTGAAATCCGCCATGAATGACACCGAATTGGTTGCTAACGTCCTCCTCCAACTCCGGCAAGCGTTTCCATCGGACCATCTCAATCCGCCACCGAAGACTTGGACCATCCGCCAGCGCCGTTCACGACCGCCACCACCTGCCGCCGGTAAGAAATCTCCGGTCCCTAGAGCCAGCCCTACCACTCCGCTGTCGTGGAGCGGTGCCACTTCCGTCAGCGGCGGTGGTGACGAGGAGTCCAGCCGGCCGGTTCACCACGGCTCCGATGTCTCGAGATCTAAGGTTTGTACAGTTGTGAACTGAACTCCTTTTGCAATATATACGTCGTCGTTTTATCGCGTTTTTGTTAGTTGTTCAGCTTGCTTTTTACGGTGGCGCGTGGTTGTTGTTACTTTTTACCGTAATACCCCTCGTTGGTCGCTTAATTTACGGGTCGATTGCTCATGATTTTTGTCAGATCACGCACCCACTTTACTGGTTTTTCGGTTTGTGAAATTACGACAATACCCTCGTCCGGCGTCCATGCAAAATCTCTTCATAACATGTCTTTGGATTTCATACACCTTCAAAATCAGTGGCAATATCGTAATAATTTAAAAATCGTGGCACAAATTGAAGAAACCGGATATCGTCGGCCTGAAAATCAGTCGCCGTTTATTCCACCGTTGACCAAATTAACCCTACCAGATGCCTTTTCGGTTCACCCGTTTTCATATTTTTTATGCCCATGGGCCATGAATAATATATTCTTTAAATTCTTTAAATATATTTTTCGAAGCCTACAGTCAGAAATCAAACCAGTTTCCACGTTTTACTCCAACCATTTTACGAAATTACCCTTATACCAAGAGGGCAATTTAGTCAATTCACATATGCTGGCACTTTGTAGTTCACAAACTGATGACTCGTGCCATCCATCCGTCAAAGTCAATACACGTCTAGATTTGGTTGAAACAGACGAATGCCATGCCCCTTACCCAAAACCGTCATTATATCAGATATTCAGGGGTATGAATGTCATTTCACTTGTTAAATTTTTTTTTAATCGATGACGTGTTTTTGTGCCAAGTTTAAGTGTGTGTGTGTTTTGGTGTGAGTAGTTGTGACCTTTATTGGGTGTGCATATGTGGAACACGAATGGTGGGTAACAATCCAGTGTGTCGCGAGATCTTGGGACTCGTGTGCAACTGCTTCTGTTTGTCTATTTTTATTAGGCATATGGTCACTTTAAATACTAAATCCATGTGATTGGAATTATTTTTTTTAATCAAAAAAAGGCATCGTTGACAAAGTCAAAAGTTTGGATGCTCTTTTTTCCATTTTAACGGTTTGGATCTTGTCTGTTATTTATTCATTTAGACGGGTGCATTACATTAGCCTTTTAATCTTTATTAGAATTAGAATACTGGTCAAATTCATTGCTCGTGAATGACAAGGTTTCTAGATTTATTTATTTTATTTTAATTTAAACAACAAAATACAATTTTTTATTTAGAAAATATGTGTGGACAAAAGATTTCCAATGTGAAGTATATTTTCGAGTATCATTTGAAATAATATATTTAGGTGAGCAAGAGGTTTTATCATAGCATGTATTTGGAAGGTGGGGCTGGGTCATTAGCTATGTCGGTGTTTTGTGGGCATGGGTGACCTATCGTTATTGGGCTTATCCGGGTAACTGAGCTTAAAATGTATTTGTTGACTATCAAAGAAAAATATGTGAGGATCCAGAATTTTGTTATTATAAATAGATTAAAGGTCTGATTGGGTTGGTAAGACTTCAGGTTTTTTAGTGCACCTCTTGATAAGGTTACACAAGTAGGGCCAAGTGTTAAATCATTTTCTCCATATATTAGTAAAGCTAAACAAGTTGAATTTTTATTTTATTTTATTTTATTTTATTTTTATACATCTTATTTTTTCCACTAACTCTATTTATTTGTTAAAAAGGTCCTATGTTTGTTACTTTTGGAGTAGAATTAACTGTTTTTGATAAAATTACTTATTATAGATTTATTTTGAATCTTTCTTTGTTTTGGGAAGAAGGGAAGGGTGTTGCCATTTTCTTTTTCTTTTCTTTTCTTTTTTTTTTTGAAATAGAAAAAAGGTGATTTTTAAATTTTTTTTTGACACAGTTATGTGTATATTGTACATTGGAGTAATAATGGGTTTAAAAGACTTGGATTATGTCAAAGGTCAACTTTACCTATGATTATTGGTCAACTTGTACAGTTTCTATTTGTGCTTAAAAGATTCTTAATTATAAAATTGGGACCAAGACAAATGTGAAATTATTTACTCTTTGTTTTCCAAAAGGTGGAATAAAACTATGATCTTTTATTACTATTTATATTTAAGTTAATTACAGCATAATACAACTAAACTTATGTTTCTGTCTGTTGTAACATATTTTTTATAATTTAGTATTATAATTTGCATATGTTGTAACTTATCATACCATTATTTCGATTATATTAATAGCTCTTTATCTCCCTATCCTGCTTGTTTATGTCTATTTGTGTTTTGTCTTTATGTACTTGTTAGCCTACATTTCACCCTCTCCAACCCTTTCTAAGCCCTACAAATAAACATGATACAAATGAGATTTACTGGGTATTGTTGTAATAAGAAAAAACTATGTTTTATTTTTCTTTTAAATATAAGATGGATTTTTTTGTTGCAACTTGGGGAGGGACTTTAATCTAGTGATGAAGCTAGCATTGGTTTCTACGTGTATAAGACAAACATATTGCCTCTTAGTAATACAAATATATGCATATTGGTACCCTATCATTTCTTAGGGGATATCAAACATTTAAAGATTTTATATAGCATTGGAAGAAATACATATATGATTGTGGGGTCCTACTTATTTTATGCATGAAAAACAAAATCACATTCTAGTTTCTAAATCTTTTGTTTTTCTAAGTTTTGTAGTTATATCTTGTTTTAAATTTGCAATATGTTATCAAGAATCATATTCTTTAATCTTAATTATTGTTGTTGTTATTATTATTATCATTTATTTATTTATTTTTGTATTTTAGGTTATACAGACTAATGAAAAAACCCCCACGAAGAGGCCAAGAAGGAAGAAAGTAATACTTTCTTCTGCTTTGCTCAAGATTCTCATGCATAATATTTACATCAAATGTGATCTTAATTATGGTGTTTTTTGGGTATTTAATAGACATTGGCTGAACTTAAAGAGGACGAGATGACGTTACTAAAGGAAAGAAAGCAATTGAAACGAGTATGTAAAATTGTGACATACCTGTTGACTTTGACTTATTTGAGAAAAATATATAATGTTCTTTGGATTGTATTTGGTTTCTAATGTTATGCAGCAACTAGCAACCATACAAGCCACATGCCAGAAACAGAGAATGGAGAATGAATGCTTGAAGAAGATGAAGGTAAAACAAACACCCCTGTAATGGATAGAGTTGAATAGTTGATCATCAATGAAATCATACATTTTTCATAAAAAGTGTTGAGATTCTTGGGATCACATAATATTTCAATAATTACTGTCTCTTACAGACCAAACATGAGAATTCAACCCAAAATACTAGTCTGATAGGTGAAAGAGTCTAGTTAGCCTAGAAACCCCTCATCAATTACTCATACAATCAATGTAAGACAAGTCTCATACATCAGAATGGTTTCAATTTGTAAAGCTGACTCATTGCTAAAAGAATTAACAAATGATTATGGAGGTGGCAAGATGATCAGATTGGGTAACATGTCAAAACGGTCTTGGGTTTAAACAGATTTTTTTTAGTATTTCCAAAATGAGTCAAGCCGGTTGACTTACAGTCACTTTTTATCAAAAATTTTTTTGCAAAGTATGATAAATGTTAGTACAAAAGCCGTATTATTAAAATGACTATTAAACATTTGAATAAACATGTCTTGACAAGTTGTATGTGCTAAAAATATACTTTCAAATGACTTTCAACTCTTCCCCTTGGTCTTTTGGCTAATTTTTGCGATTTGACCCGAATGAGGTTATACAAAATCCAAATCAACTTGCTTACAAGTAAACAAATTGTCAATGTGGGACTTGCCCATTTGGTAGAGGCTTTGTCTCTTAGAATGGAAGGTCATGGGCTCAATCTCATGCAATGATGTAATTAGTTTGAGGTAGTTTAGGAGCTGAATAAGCTTAGCCGTTAAAAAAAAAGGTAAACGAATCAAAATTTACCCCAACAATTTTGGTTCTGAATTCCTAAAACAAACATATGGTATGTCTTTTTAATAGTTACCGGGTCGACCCTCCTATTGACAAAAATAAGGTCCTTGCCTAGCCTCCTAAAACTTGAGGCCTATAATACTATTAAAATATTTTGTTGTTGTCACTTTTAACTTGTAATTATCCACCTTAAAATTCGATTCGGGTCAAACTTGTTTACTAGCTAGATGCTAATTCAGTTAACTTGTTTGGTGCTAATTTGGGTCATGTTTGTTTCGTCGTTAGATGCTATCTTATAAGATGAGACTTAATTATAAAGACATGTTAATTATGATTAAAAAGGTCTTATTATTTGTATTTTGGTTTCAGAATGATATGAAATCACAAGTGTTGGGTGTTTATGATGGGACAGAAGAATTGAAGAACGAAAGTTTTGTGGTTCCTGATCTTAATATTGCAGCAGGTGAAGATTTCTAAAAGTAGGCATAGAATAACGTCAGAGAGTATATTATCAGCAATAGAAAATAAATTCTAACGTTGATGGGTAGATCAAAGTGTAAGTAACAAAAAAAAAAAAAAAAAAACATTTGTTTGCATGGTTTCTTTCTTTAATATTTGATTAAAGATATTAGAGGACAATAGTCCAGAAATCGTTGCACTACCTTTAGAATTTGATATTATATTATTTTTTTTAAGGGGTTTTGTTTACAAAATTACTTACTGAACATATCTTTAAACCTCTTCTATTCTTTTGATGCAAATTGTCTTTACATATATTATTTAACGTTATTTTACTTATTCAGTGAAAATAACGTTAAAATCGTTTCGAACGGTTGATCAAGCATCATGAGCCGAGGGTCTCACTGGAAGCAGCCTCTCTACCCCTACGGGGTAGGGGTAAGGCTGTCTACATCTCACCCTTTTCAGACCCTGCCTTAGCATGCTAATGGCGGGATATACTGAGTACGTTGATTGATATATATTGCGTATTACTAAGGGCTGTCGAAGATACCCGAACCTGGATAAGTTTAATAAGGTTGGGATAATCGGCTCAAAAATGTTAAACGGGTTAATCTAAACAGTTAATAGGGTTGAGTTTCGGGCATATATTTAAAATTTAGTCGGGTTTCGAGTTAATTCGAAAACCTGAATAAGAAGGATCAATATTTTCTATATATATTATTTGTTATTTATAAAACATATTTAACTTTACACCTAAATATAGAATAATATAATTCCTTAGATCTTGGTTTCGAAATCGAGGCCATAAGGACTTTGTAACAGGAATGCAGCCCTCGGTTAAGCACGCTTATTGATCGTTACATATAACTCAATTAAGATATTGTATGAAAGTATGATTTCTTCTATTCTCACCTAAATATTTAATTAGGTTTACTACTTATGAGTAGAGTTATATATGATCTGTAAAACATTTTTCATTGTATTATATGTTTTACACATAAATTATTTGTAAATATTAAATAAATATTAATCTGACTAACCCAACTAACTTGTGACTTGACAAACCCAAACCTGACGGACCCAAACGTTACTAGGGTCATGTTACGGGTCAATTTTTAAAGAAAAAAACCCGATAATCTGACCTGATTAACCCGAAACCCGAGCAAGTCGATCCAATCAACAACCCTAATTACTATCACGAATTAGTGAATAACAATTAGCTTTTGATTTTTTGTTATTGAACGATTGATAATTAGGCTACCTAAATAACACATTTTATGATAGAAAACCTAAATATATTTTTCGAATAAACGCAGGACAGATGAAAATTAATTGTATAATCATATTAAGCATTCAATTGCCTTGATTTCTATTTGGATTACGAAACTGAAAATGACATGCATTTTTTAATTATAGTTTGGTACTTCTAAAAATGGAGTATATCTGGCCTTATAAGTAAGTAAATCCCTACTCTTAACAATTAAGTTTCATTTTCTAACGTCTAATGATTATTTTGATATGATTAAAAACTGAAATACGGATAAAAAATTTATTAAATATGAAATTTTATGTAAAAGGATAATAATATACGAACATTAATCACTTCGCTCCTGTATTTGAGGTCTGCAAAGTGACCTCTAGTAGGGCCTAAATTATTTTAGTTTGTTGGCAAATATATAAAAAAAATGTTAAATATTATTATTATTACTTGTTTTGGGGAGGGTTCAACAAGTCAATAAATATTTTAAAATTCATTTAAAATTTTAAAAAATGAATCATCTAATTAAAACACCGAAAAATAACACTTGGTTAATTAGTTAGCAGCAATTCAAAAACCTTCTATCTCACTACCTCTGCACAAGACGTTATGCTGCACGTCTTCGTCTTTGGTAAGTTTTTTTAATATTTTTTTTTGAACGATAGAGGATCCCGTCATGTTACCTTCAGTTATCCTGACGGTTGGTAACTAAGATCGATTCCTCAATCGTCGACCATGAGACCATACCCCGTAATGCGCGGGAACCTGTGGAGTGGGTAAAATCTCGCCCCATTGGTTCATAACCCGAGATTAAGTTTAAGATTTTTGCACTCACCTGGTATTCATTAAAGTGTCACCAATAAGGCTTAACCTAGGTCTTTATGGAGAAAGCCAAACATTAACTACTAGGCAAACTTTGCTGGCTAATTTTTTTAACACGAGTCTTCTTTGAATTTTGAATTTCATGTTTGTTTGGAGATATAACCAACGTATGTAATGTTCTAAACTTAAATTAATTTTCTAAGTAAAGATTTTGATTTTTGTTATCCTTTAAATTGGTAAATTTAGTTATGTTACACGAGTTGAATAAATAAAATGTTATACAGTTTGCAATAAAAATTATGTTTATATAAAGAATGTGTAGTGAATTAGCTGAATAAATCCGTTCATTATATAGCTTGAATAAAATTTCATATAATATTATAATCGGTTAACACATATATTTGTTAATATATATATTTTTTAAAAAATCAACTATAGTGTTATAACTATAAATTCTGTTAAGTTAATTTGTAAAATATTTTTAATTGGAATTTAACTTTTTTATGTAAACAATAGATATTAAATCTATTAAAATATTATTTGTTCTTTATATCATTTTAGCATAGTTAAATGAATTTAAATTGCAGTTAATTTTAACACATATATTCTTTAATATCACTTATTCTTTTTATTGTTCTGCATATTGCCTTTGAACATTTAAATCATTTTTAAATATTTTATCGAATAAATTTATTTGAAAACTTCATAATTAGGATATATAATTATTAATTTACATTAAAAGTGTAGCATCGTTATGGTTTGATTGTAAAATTATATATTTATTATAAAATCTATGAAAATAAATTAATAATTGGTCACATTTATTAATTATTAACGTCAATAAAGGAATATTAATAGTTAAATTAATGATCCAAATTTAAGACAAGAAAATAAACTAAAATATGCTTATGTGACAAACTTATTTGTTAAACAAAAACATTTATTTATTATATAAGATATATTTGAATGTTTATTCGTAATTTTATTTTTAAAACTATTGATCATTAGTGTGCCTGTACTTTATGCACACGTTTATCAATAAGTTAGTCTTAAATAAAAATAGAAATATAATAATTTAACTTTTTTCTGATAACATCATTTGAACTTTAGATTGTTCTTATTTTGATTGTTTATTGTTATAACAATTATTACTAATAACTTCTTATTACCAATGATGTCTTGTTTTTATGGTAAAATGGATATATGAGAGAAGTGGTAGAAGACCTAGGTCCTGGGTTTGATTCTTGATCCCACCCGGCAGGGACGGTTCTTATTGAGGGCCGGGGGAGGGGGGGGGCGCCCCTGTTTCCAGTCAGAATGATCGATTTAGTTGTATTTCGTCAAAAGTCCTTCGGTTCCTCTAGTTTCCTTCATAAAAATCCCTCGACTTCCTCCGTTTTCTTCTTAAAAATCCTTTAGCCCCTCTGTTTTCTTCCTAAAAATCCTTCGGCCCCCTCCGAGCTTTTTTTCAAACTCCGTCATTGCCACCCGGTTTTACCGACCTTCTATCGTCGTGTCTTTGGACGGGTAATTGGTGGCTGGTGGGCTAGGGGCTCCGTTCGTTTGGACTAGTGGTAAGCTTGGGCATCCTTTAGCCATTGGAGGCCGCGTACGAAATACTCGGTAATTGATTAGTTGACCGTTAAAAAAAAAAAAACTTCTGATTACATATAGGTTTCTATTTAAAAACCTACTTTTTCTTGTGCATGATATCTTTCATTTGAAGTTAACACAAAAAATAGTATAGCATAAATGATAATGTACTGTAAAGGTAAAAATATTATGATTTTTGTTCTTTATTTATTGACAGCCTGTTTTTTACTTCTTAATATCTTTTATAATGCGTGTTTATATGAAAAATTAATTTACAAGCAAAATCAATTTTTGTGCTAAATATGAAGGGATAAATACAGTAAAAAGTCATTTCTCTTGAAAAAAATGGTAGGAAGTTAGGAAGGGATCTCATCCTTCCATTTTTAGATCGACGACCCTAAATTATTATGTGATAATTGAACAAAATGAAGTATGTAAGTAAAATAAGGTCGTAGTCATAGATAATGTTTGATTTAATCTTATTTTACGTAGAACCCGGGAGGGACCAGATCGCTTCATAATATGATATAAACAGCTTTAGCAAAAATACGAGATATGATATGGTTCAAATAATAAAGTATACAAGTCATTTGAACAAATATTAAAGAAACCCAATCGTCTTAAAAAAAAAAAAACTCGATTCCCTCTTGTTGCGATCTCATATGGACAAAAGATCTTGAAATAAATGTGTTCTTGAGTTTTATAAGTAAAAGAAAGAAGTGAAAGAGAATTGAGAGAAAATGAGATGTAGAAAAAGGTATAATTCTATTTAGTATTTCAAATATGAAAAAAGAAAGTAAAGATTTTCGTTGTTTTTCAAATAAAAAGAAAAGAAAAGCTTGTATAAATTTACTTGTTTATTAAAAGTAAAGTCTGATAAATAATAAATAAACGAGTGGGGTTGACCCGCGCTCCGCAGCGGGACGTAAGTTGATTTTTTTATAAAAGTTAGCATATAAAAGTTTAACATGTTATGGGTATCCTTTTTATTGTAAGATGGATATCATTTTTTTGTAAGTTGGTTTCTTCGGGCGAAAAAAATTAGACATTTCATCTTCTGAAACCAACACTTTTAATGTTATTTGACGTACAATAATTTCTATATGCCTTGTTTGTTTTAGTTTTACCTATTTGACTCGTAAGTCGAAAATCAACCTCATGTTATTTCTACATTGCAATACCATTTTGTAGACAGATACTTTAGCATATCATATGTCGGTACGGAAGGACGCATTTGAAATCATAAATTAAAGTATCAATAGTGTATAGATAGATTACATAAATCTTGGAAGCAATGAGCTACTATCATACTCAATGGTGTGTTTTATTGAGTTAGGAGATTTAATGAAGAAAGGGAGGTTATAAAGCAACCTGACTCATTAATTTCTTAAAACACATTCAATAATATTACCTTTCATGACGTAACTCACACACTAATGTGATATTGTTAGGATTGAATTCACATCTTTACATAATTTGAATGTTTGATTCATTCAATAGACTTAACAGATCATAAATACTCCTTTATGGGTCAATATACCAAAAGATGTCATAACTCATTATAATATGATAAGAAAAATAACAAAGGATCAGAGGATGGTACAATGTGATTAAAAGATTACAACACACCTTGACAAACAGAAAGAACAATAGGTAGTATAAAGTGATCATAAGGTAAAGAACACACTTTGATGGGTCAAAGAGTAAAACACACCAAGATATGATCAATGAATTAGTAAGCCATTTTAAAAGATCAAAACATATGTTAAAATAAGTTTGAATGAAATTATGCTAGTACATAGAAAAAAGTAGCAAAAAATATGAAAAAAATCATAATCCAAAACTGTTTCATTGGTAGAATTGGAAACTGTGAAATCATGCAAAAAGAGGAAATAATTAATGTAAGAATCATTGAAACGTTAAGCAAGAATATTAATCAGATTTACAAATATATAGAAAACCTATGAATGAATACTATAGGGAAAAACCAAACATAAAAAAAATACACATATAGGTAAACCTCATTCTTTGATAATCCAATATTGTAGGTGTAACGTTAGGAAAACAATAATGAACATCAACTAGGAAAAAAATGATATAAAGCGAGTGCCTTTATTTTTATTTTCCGTAAGCGAGTTCGGCTTTTTGTAGTTGTTCAATGGGCGATTCAAACAATAATAGCATAAGCACCTTCTATGCATTCAATCCTGTTGCACATTAAATTGTTGAATTTTTAAAGTCAAATGATTTAGATTCATATAATTTATTTAATTAGTGTAGGATAATTTTGCATTAGTCATGTAGTTTATCTACTTTGACTAAACTAATTAAAAAAAATACAGCTTCTTACAGATATAGAAAAGCTAATTATAACAATACTATCATGTTATTGCGCTTAACCTAATCAGGTATGTGATCATAAGGTAAATAACACACTTTGATGGGTCAAAGAGTAAAACACACCAAGATATGATCAATGAATTAGTAAGCCATTTTAAAAGATCAAAACATATGTTAAAATAAGTTTGAATGAAATTATGCTAGTAAATAGAAAAAAGTAGCAAAAAATATGAAAAAAATCATAATCCAAAACTATTTCATTGGTAGAACTGGAAACTGTGAAATCATGCAAAAAGAGGAAATAATTAATGTAAGAATCATTGAAACGTTAAGCAAGAATATTAATCAGATTTACAAATATATAGAAAACCTACGAATGAATACTATAGGGAAAAACCAAACATAAAAAAAAATACACATAGGTAAACCTCATTCTTTGATAATCCAATATTGTAGGTGTAAGGTTAGGAAAACAATAATGAATATCAATTAGGAAAAATAAAATATGATATAAAGCGAGTGCCTTTATTTTTATTTTCCGTAAGCGAGTTCGGCTTTTTGTAGTTGTTCAATGGGCGATTCAAACAATAATAGCATAAGCACCTTCTATGCATTCAATCCTATTGCACATAAAATTGTTGAATTTTTAAAGTCAAATGATTTAGATTCATATAATTTATTTAATTAGTGTAGGATAATTTTGCATTAGTCATGTAGTTTATCTACTTTGACTAAACTAACTAAAAAAAATACAGCTTCTTACAGATATAGAAAAGCTAATTATAGCAATACTATCATGTTATTACGCTTAACCTAATCAGGTATTTTCAATAAAAGTTCATAACCTGATTCACAATCAAATAAAGGTGTCCTAATAGCATATTTCTTCATCTAACTATATATCAGACACTAAAAAAAATAGGTTTTATGTCCCTTGTAATCTAATATAATGAGCAGCTAATGATTTGTAGATGTTAAGTAAGAAATAAAACCAAGCACAACAGGAAAGGAGACAGAATGTTTTCTCCCAGGAATTATCAATAACCTAACTGCCATGTTTGGTGATTATTTTGGCACCAACAATGCAATTTTATTACTGTTTTACCACTTGCTTATGGTTATATCTGTTGTGTTCATTTAGAACCTACCAAAAATTGGTTGGGTGAAGCAAGATCAAAAAGTATCAACTAAAATATTAATAATGACTACAAATAGGCAAAGAAAGAATTACCTATCCGGATCAAACGCACAACATTTGTTGAGTTTCACCCTAACGTTATCCTGAATCACTAATCAACACAAAGAATTGCCTATCCTGATAGCACCAACTCTAACACTTACATACAAAAGGTAGACAATCTTTAAATGATTCAATGCTTGTTATTTATTTTTTTGTTCATTTTTAGATCTTTGATGTTTTGTATGATTGCTAGTTTGTCTAGGATCAAACAGAGTGGAAAAACACCTAAGTATCTGCATACTAATGACACCTCAATTTGAACTGAAAACATGAAAGGAGCACAAATGGCATAACATTAAAACTATAGTAACAAGGAAAAAAACACACCCATGAAAGGATCACATTATCTGCTACTAATTATTATGAAATTCAAGCAAAATCATTTTTTTTTACAAAGTACTTGTTAAACTTTGTAATTAATGTTTTAGGATTTAACCAATTTGTAGTTTTAAACGTAAACACCCAACTATATATATGTATATATATACACATGCAAATAGGACCTAAAACGGTATGCACACTGACCTGAGGTGGCTAGAAGACCAAAAATCAATTAACTTCAAAAATCAATTAACTTCACTCTAATATCAATGTCAATCAGTAACCTAATAACAGATTGAATCACTAATTAACACAAAAACCCTCAATATCATAATGAATCACTAAGGGAAACAGAGCAGGACAAAGAAATTGTAAACCTTACTTGGAAATCGGCATTCTTCAACGACAAAGGAGAATATGTTAAGAGGATTAGGGAGAAGGAGATGAAAACCTAGATATGAGATTCTAAGATAAGGAAGAGGAAGAAACATGTAAAGAAGAAAAGCCAACCTTAAGAGACCTCTGATTTCAACAGAGAAGCTTCGAGAGAGACGGAAGAGAAGAAAACCCTAGAAACGAAAACCTGAGACACGAAGCAAGGGTATGGAGAGTTGTATGGTGAAGGTGAATGAGATGGCATCGGAGCAGATAGGGGAGTTGGCTCATATAGGACATCCCCTGTTTCGTAGCTCTCTCTCTTCTTTCTGTGAGTCGGCGCCTCCATGCTCTTGTTTCTTTGATTTCACTGGGAGTAATAACGATAGATACATATATGTATGTATAGAATCACATGCGTTAGTGATTGTACTAAATGCATCACTGATTGTACTAAATGAATAGTAACATGTGAGGGAGCCATCATTTGGTTTTTAATATATATATAATAAGTAATAATTTTTTTTCTTCTTTTCTTTTTCACTTCCTTTCATTAAGACTGTTTGGGATTTCATCTAAAAGTGACTTATTGACTTATTGGCTTTTTGAAAAAACAATAAGTCAATAAGTTGTTTGCCAAACCTAAAAGGACTTTTGAAAATCACTTTTTGTAGAAGGTTAATAAGTTGTTTTTCAAAAGCTAAAAATTCGAACTTTTTAAAATGACTTATGACTTATTAATATAAAATTATAAATCTATCATATTCTTTACCCTTTACCCAATAACATTAAATAACGTCAATAACATTATGTTCATTTTGAAAATTAATTTTTAAAAAACTAATCCAAACACATTTTTAAAACTTAATTTCAAATAGTCATAAGTTAATAAACACTTTTGACAAAAAGTCCTTTTAAAGTTAAATAAGCAATCACAAACAGGGCCTAAAAGACCCCTACTTCAATTTACTTTCTTTCATTACGCAAATGTTTTTTTAGTTTTATTTATTTAATTATTTTTTCTTCTTCAAAACAACTCAGGAACAAAGGATGAAACGTTGTTTGTTGTTGCTTACACTGCTAAATTTTGATTAAAGTTCTGCCAATTATACTATTTTTTCATTGTTTAAAGAAAAACATTGGTTTATTGAAGACAAAAGCGTGTAAATCTGACGTCTAGATTGCAGAAATCAAAGAACGAAAGATAGCGATGTTCATCGGGTCGGATACGGGTTATTCCGACCTGAAAATTTTAGTACTCTATCTGAAACCAGACTCGATCTGAGTTCGAAATTTGTTAATCCAGTCTGAATCTATCCGAAAAACCCGAATAAACCTAGTTTTTCATCTGAATAATCCGAACAACTCGAATAAACAGGGTTTATTTGGGTGATTCGAATTCAATTCGAATATCCGATTCGAATAAACAAGATTTTGTATATCTGACATCTGATCCGATCCGAATTCGGAAAACTGATATCCGATCCGAATCGGTTTTTCCGGGTTTCAAATTCGATTCAGTCTTCGGTTTTTTTAACACCCCAAAAAGAGTGCACTAATATACTACTTTTTTTCCTCACTCAACAACATTGCACTAGATTTGCAAAAACAACGGTTAACCGGTTGTTGGAACCAGTTTTAAGTTTTAAAAAAACCGTCAGTTTAGGACTGGTTTAGGGTCAAACCGGTTATCCAGTCCAACTCAGTAAAAAATAGTTATTCGGCGGTTACTAGCCTTTAACTGGTTAACCGTTTCGGTTATTCCAAAACTCATTTTGGATCTATTCTATTATTTTAGTTACGCTTCATAGATCATATTGTATAGTAGAGGTCGGCAAATCGTTTTTTTTAACCGGTTTCGGTTTTTGACCAGTTCCAACCGGTTTTGGCCGGTTCAGGTTTAGGTTTTGCCCGACTCCGGTTCGGGTTTGTCCGGGTAAAGGTGGAACTAGTTCTGGTTCCGATTTCTCTGAGAATCCGGAACCGTTTGTACTCACCGGTTCGGGTTGTTGGTTCCGGTTCCGGGTTTTTTGCCCACGTCTATTATGTAGTAACATTTTACTAGGTATACATGTTTGTTTAAACGAAAGAAACCCTACAAAATGTATCAAAGAAATATGTGCGTAAGTCTTACATTTGGTTTTAGTACGACATACATCATGCCAAAAAGAAAGGGTTTGATCCTTAAAAGTAACGGGTGTTCACGAGCCGAGTCAGAGGCAATTTAGGTTAAAATGGGTAACATCATAATATGGAATGAGTTGGGATGGGTAGCACTTAAACATAATGCGGGTCAAGACGGGTAACCAAAAATGTATGTAAATGCATTGGATTCAAACATTTAAGAATGATTAATAACAAATTTGATTTGAAAATCACTAAAAATTATCCAAATGGACTATTTGTTTCCTTATAACACATCTTAAGTTAAACTAAAATCGATGTTTTTTAAGAACAATCCATTTAGACCCGAAATGATTTTGCTTAAAACCCGTTCTAACCCGCACCCATCCTGACCCGAACCCGTTCTGACCCGTTACCCAACCCGACCCAACCCGCCCATTTTGCCAGGTATAGTCACTAATTCTTATCCCATGTCTTCATCATGCTTCCTTATCCTGTTACACATGTAATATAGAGTTTGTCAACTATTTGCATAGTTGGTGAGATCACACACTAAGTTTAAATAATAAGTATAAAAATGATGCAAACTATAGCTTAACTAGAATACGTATCATAAGCATAGCATGGATACAAGTTTGAATAAATAGAATAAATGAATGAATGAATAACAATAGCTTGTGTTCAAACAAATATTCTTACAACATGTTAATTCAAGTATGGCCATACTATAAATTAACAGTTATAATTCAACAAGTTTACCGGTGTACTTTTCACCTTTTTCACACAATGACAAAAGTCAATGCGAAGATGGTATCTAACACATCTTAGGCCACTAAGTACTAGCTTGCTTGACTGTCAACACACTTCGAATCACACATAGAATCAACAGATTGTATAAGCTTAGCATTTAACACATAAAGGTAACTAGGTCTAAGGCTTGCATCATAGATAGAATGAATAAAGTTTTGAATAAGACATGTGTAACATCCCAAAAAAAATGTAAAAGGAAGTGTGAAGAAACTCACATTAACGGTGCTTAAGAAAACTAGTATAATGAAGAAGAATCAAGATAAACAGTTGTATCAAACTGGATGCCCTGAGGACTGAACAAGCGTGGTCAGACAGCAGCTCAAAGGATCAAGTATACGATCTGAATGCAAATATGGTTCAACCAAGTCAAACGAATGCAACGATGATGGATAAACATTATCCTAGTCATAGCTAAATGAACGGACATCATATGGCGGACTCGTTGGCTTAAGGAGCCTCTACAAGACCACACTAACTCTAAAGGCGACCTAAACGAGGCAACCTAAACGAGCCTAATGCCGACAATTAATAAACGAAGCTCAACTACTTAGACTAGGAAAAAAATAAATAAATGAATAATGAAAAGAAGAAAATGAAAAAGAAAATTACCTCAAAGAAACTTTACATACGAGACGATCTCGAAACGCAGCACCTTCTCGCCAAGAGCAAAAAAAAACAAAACTACTACGTTCAACATCCAAATGGGTGTTGCACTTGTAAAACCACCAAATTTTGGTTATTCTACTTGTTTATACTCAACCAAGAGTTGCAAAGATATAAGGGACCAACCAAGGATATTTATAGGTGTTTAAAGGGGAGAAATATTGGTTTCTTGGGCGATGTGGGATGAGTTTTAGGAAGA
Source organism: Mikania micrantha (assembly GCA_009363875.1). NCBI lineage: Eukaryota > Viridiplantae > Streptophyta > Magnoliopsida > Asterales > Asteraceae > Mikania > Mikania micrantha. Next base: position 48,105,306 of record CM018691.1, on the reverse strand, counting down.
ATTCGCGTCTGGCAACCGTCAACAACCATTAAACTTGTTTTCGCGATTCCCGCTTCGTTATAACTCCGTTTTGCGCACGGTTTTCGCCCACGTTTATCGTTTTCAAAGTACTATAATATGAAATAGAGTAATCCAACATTCATGGTGTCGAGAATTGGGTTTAAGCATTGGATCTTGGCGTGAATCAAGGGTTACGTTCTCAAACTTTTGTTTGTGATTCTTGCTTCGTTTGGGCTCGGTTTTATGCACCATTTGAATTTAGTTTGGGTGGTCCAAAATGTTAGTTCGAGGATCAGGAAATGTTGGCTAAAGAGCCACCTAAAACCTATCTTATGTCAAAACTACGAATACAACTATCCAAAGCATGTTATAAACTTTGTTTTATCTTACTACTATAATAAATAAGTAACTTTTTGTCACATGTCAATTTATTGGGCCATTATTGACACATGTCATTTTTTTAAAGACTTATTGCCACATGTCATTTTTTTAATCTTTTCAATCATTCTCTCTCATATTAAATGGTAATTATATTCTTTAATTTTGTTAAACAATTTAAAATTTAATGACTAGTGACTTTATATACTTTTTTCATATTATAAAATAGTTTTAATAAATAAAAAATGAGATCTTTTTTATTAAAAAAGCACACTTAAACAAAGTTTACAAAATCTGAAAATTTTCTAAAATCAGTTTTTTTAAAAAAAAAATAAGAATTATTTTAAATATGTATTTTTAGGAAGAATAAAATTTCTGTAAAATTAAGTTTTCTTAAAAACAATTTTTTTAAAACAAAGTTTCTTACAAAGTACATAACATTTTAGTTTTTAACCCGTGTAATACACGAGATTTTACCTAGTTATGTACGAATATAATTATAATTCAACTATAAAATTGAAAAACCACGGGGACTGCAGTCTCCTCTACTTTTGGAAATTTTGTCCCGAAATTTATTTATTTAATAAGTATTGTTGTCACGAGTGTTGATTGTTGCTTACTATTCTTTTGTCTTGTCTTCTTCAAAACTTTTATTTTCGACTTAACATTTTAGATTGATGATTATTTAATTAGCATTATAGAATACGTTCTAAATTCATAGACTACTATTTATAATATCTAAAGATATAATTGTAACACATTCTTTTTTAGGGTTTGTATACAGTTTGATCACTTGCTAAGCGGATTTCGATTTAACGATATTTTACTTAACTAAAGGTAAGAATTATGATTGATATCCTTGATTTAACATGGTGTAAGAATACACACCAAATACTTATTTATGAATAACAACTAATTTGATTAACAATCTTAACTATGGCCTCATTTTCATGAATTTAAAATTTGAATTGACAAATCCTATCTGTAACATCTGTGCATATAGTCATAGCAGTCATAAACAGTGTTAGTACAATGTGTATTTGATTCAGTATTTACAATGTGATTCAAGTGTTTATGATTGTGTTTGTGTGATATAGGATTTTATTTAATTAGGAACAAGTATGTATTATTTATTTACTGTCGATTACGCTAGGCAAGAACAGTATCGTATTATATCGAAACAGTGGTGGGACGACGTAGATAAGGCAGTTAGCTGGACTCTGGGTATGCCCTATACATATACTGCGTTCGGTGTAATGGGATAGTGTTAGTCCGTAGTGTTATGACGAATAGTATGACAAACAAATTAATCAAACAAAATCGTAATGCGTAAGCGAGACTGAGTATAGTTATGGGTGACGATCCATAAAGATACGAATGTTGAACTTATAATTACGAGTAAACGATAATAAATAAATAATACGACTGAAAAACGTACGCGATTTCGGGTATACACGTAATTGTAATCGTTTAACAGTCTGGCAACGAACGAAGAGTAAAAATAAGTAAAATATTTTATTTTACATTTTACAATTTTGAAACTCATCCAAAGACAATGCAAAATATTAATTTCGTAATCGTATCGATACGCGCGTAAAAACACGAGAAACCGACACCGAGCGAGACCGAACACGTGGGGAATCAACCGGGGCATAAAAACCTTTAATTCCCTTCAACCTCTTCATTTATTTCAGCCCTCACCTTTCTCTCTCTACAATTTTCGTCCCCCACTGTCACACCCCAGGCCGGCGGGAACGGATCGTGTTTTCCCGTCGGGCGGAAGGTTCCCGGGGCGCGATATCATGAGTGATAATCAAATGATCAGATTGTTTACATAGCACATGAGATATAAATGAGAAATGCTAACATGACATGAAATAGAATTACAAAGTTAAATTACATTGTACATCATAATTTAACTAAGTAAATCTAATCAAAAGAATCAATGAGTTCATATCTTGATCTGTAAAAGATATCCAAAAGTGATTCACTGTTTTGTCATCCAAAAGTATGCAATCAAAATGAAGCTAGCTCTTCTAAAAGTCCACTAGCTTAGTACTTGCATATATGTATATACACCTGTTCATCACCTGAGAAAAACATGCATTTAAACAAAGTCAACACTAGGTTGGTGAGTTCATAAGTAAGTAAATTGAAAACCTTGATTCATTCACATGCACAATCAAATTGTTCATAATGTTACTTGTATGTTGGTTGTTCACTTGTCCACCCAATGGCTTCTCAATAGTTATATTTACAAGTAATATGTCATCCTAGTAGTGATGCTTATATATAGGGCATATGTAAGGGAACTAAGCCCTTGCCAACATCCCACCACATCACTACTAGAACTCCCCACAACTTGCGATACAACTATTGATTTCCATTCCCAATTCACGTACCCATGTCATTCTTGAATCACCTGTGATAACTTGTATAGAATAATATAATGAAGTAATTTCAGTTATCGAACCGAAGTTTAGATAACCATTATATGTTAAGGATATTAGATTTATTAAATCTGTTCCTTGTATTATTCTATGTTTGTAGGGTTAACTGTTGTTACACTTTTAAATGTTAAGAGTGTTAGTTAACCAATTGTAACTTGTTCTTGAACTATAGTGCATAGAGCCTAAAAGGAATCCATTGTAATCCTCACGTAATCAGATTACAATGCATCCGATTTATCTCTACCACTTTGTATGTCTTGCGTCCTCAACGAAATCTATTACTAGTAGTGTAACATGAGAGAAGATCACTTTCTCAACCTACTAGTCAATATGATTTCCGTTGGATTAATTACTTATCACTGCAGATTAATATCACCATGTGTCGCTTACCAGAACTTGACTTGAAGTCGCCCTGTCACCGGTCATACGTTACCGGCCAATGAATCAATACGATCAACATGCTAGCCCTACAAGCTAGAGGTTTGTCAAACCTATGGTACCACTATGCTATCGTCGGTTTAGTCACGTCAAATTAACTGGTCAGCGAATTAAAGGGGCTTACATGATCCACTTGTACAATTTGGCACATGATTGAAGTGATATAATACAACAGGTCAATAGTAACTAATTGTAATTGTATACACTTGAATTATTGTTCTCATTGTCATATGTTCTCCTTGTTATTAACAAAGTTAAATAAGAACTAGTCTTATTACATTATGTTAATCGTTTGAGTGAATGATGTTGTTATCATGAAGTTACATTATCATGATTATCATTCCTTGTTCCTTGTTCTCTTGTAATAGGTATTGAGTTGTAAAGCTAAGTGTTATAAGAACTAGTCTTATTACACTTACTTAACTCTTGTATTGAATGATGTAATAAAGATATGTTATCTTTATATCATTCTTATGTCTTATTCTTGTCAACACGTTCCTTGTAATTGTTTCTATGTTAATTCTTGTAAGAATAACTAAGTGTTGTAAGAGATAATCATACAACTATGTTATTCTATTGTATTGATGAGTTATGATATTATAATATCATAATCATCTTATTTTCCCTGTCACCATGCAATCGTACAAGCAAGCATACAATGATATATGATAATAAACAATTTAATATCATTTAATCAAAGTATTAACAATATGTAAGCAAAACTTTTAAGTAATTAAAAGTAAAGCATGTTTCTCAGCCCCGAGAGTTTAAAATCAGTAAAGATTAAAGAAAAGGGGCATATGAACTCACCTTGTAATTGTAGGGTTGACTTAGCTTAAAAGAAAGGAGACACGCGCTCTTTGTTGTTCTTGTTGTAGTTTTCGCGCTCCTGTATTGTTTACACGTTGTTTGTCTTATAAGTATTGATTGTAATTTAGTCATGTGTGTATAAATGTGTTAACCCTAGAGTTGGTTAACACCCGCGAGTCTCGACCTTGGTCTTCATTCGGCCTTGTTTAGTTCTCAAAGTTGTTGAAATCATATTCATATCAAATTTCGAGTCATCAATCTTTGTTATTGATCTTATGTCCACTTGAATTATTATAATATTAAAAGAGTTTTAGTTATTAACTTTAGTGCGAGTTAAAGGTTATCCACCTTTCATTCTTTGCAACCTAAATTAGTATCATAACTCTAATATCATTATAGCCCAATCGTAATCACTTTGCAAAATTTCTTGTCACCTTTGTAATTATTCGTGACTATCATGATTCTATAATACTCTAATCAAATTAACCTTATGAGGTTTGTTTAATCCTTTGATAACCAAATGGCCGAATGGGTGTGTTAACCAACTTGAACACAATATCAACTTGAATTAGATAATTGGGCCATATAACTATCGTGGGCTGTTGGGCCAATTCCTTTTGGGCCGAGTATGCCCTTGTTGGGCCGTAACAAGGAATTGGGCCACTTAAATCGAGTGGGCTGTACAAATCAAACTGGGCCGAAAGAAATGACTGTTGGGCCGGTTGGCTTTAATGGTTTTCCATTGGATTTGGGCCGGATGTATCGTTGGGCTAAGGATTGTGTCGTGGCCACAAGTTGGAGCCGAAAATAGTTATGTTGGGCTGAGAAAAACTGGTAATGGGCCTGAACAAATGCTGTGGGCCATGATCCTGGTTCGGTTATCAGGTCTGCTCGACAACTCAAGAGAAAAGGATTTTCCCTGGCAGCGAACCCTTATAGGGAGTTAACAGAAGGTTCGGTCCTGGTTGGCTATGCATGGTTCGTTTAAAGTAAGGCTGCCACAAGGTTCGGTGGTCGAGGATGAGAGGTTCGCCGCACCAATGGTTCGGCTCTATAGGGTTCGGCTCCATCATTGTTAGGGTTCGTGCATGTTGTTTCAATGGTTCGTGACTGAACAACCCGTGGGTTCGTGACTGAATTCGAGGGTTCGTCTAACAGGTTGCAGGTTCGTCTGAGGATGGAAGGGTTCGCCGGGGTTCGTCGGCTTCATAGTTTCTGCAAGTAGGTTCGGCTAGCTGAACAAGGGTTCGGCCATTGGTCACCCCCACGAACCTGCACTTCGTACACATCATTCTCGTCATGTAACCCCTAACCCGAGTTGTTTCCACGTTCAGGATGTGCCAACGAGGTGTTTTCGAGGATGTGTGGTTCGAAATCACAAGAGCTTAGCCGGTTACATGGTTAGGTCTAGTTAAGGACAACAAAACCCTAATCCCACGACTTTCTATGGATCATACCTCGATTTTGAGTGTAACTTTCTAGATCGGTTGTACTTTCTTGAAGAGGACGTCGAGAGCTTCGTTTAGGCGCAAGAATCACTCAAATCGGTGAAGAAATGAAGAAGTTATGCTTGTTTGAAGGTGGTTTGGTGGTGGTAGAAGATGGTAGCCGGAAATTGGAGTAGAGAGAGAAGGAAAAAGTGTGAAATGAGAAAACTCTTCTCATTTAGAGTTTTTATATCACTCGTGGTGTTCGGGTCCGTTTCGGTAGCTCGGTTCGCGTTTTTGTCGCGTATCCGGAAAATTACGCGTAATTTAATTGAATTAAATAAAAGAATGTTATTTTAATTATTTGATGAGTTTCAAAATTGTAAAATGTTTTTTATTTTATTTTATTAAATTTATTATCGTTTCGTGTCGTGTTTTCGTTTCGTTTCGTCGAATCGCGTCACCATCGCGCGTATTCGTTCGAATCGTCATTCGAACGAACACGACGATGGTTTTGCTTTCCGACTTTTGTTTTCTACTTTACAGTCATCATTTCAGAACGTTAAACTCACAGATATGTTTGTGTGAATCGTCACCCACGCAAACACACTGTCAGTTCGTTATTCTGAAACGACACTGTGTTATTGTTTGAATTGTGTTTCCTCACTGTCGGACTCAACTAACATCCTGTTTTCGCATAGTTTTCACATTGAATTGTCGGCCATCTGATTCCTGTCATCTATGGATATCAGATCGCAACCGATTTGTTTCTGTTATTCACTTGCACACTGTTGTTTCTCGTGATCTGTTGTGTTAACTATACTTAAGTTTTCACTTAAATACCCACAACTAATGTTTCAAATGTACGTTGTACTTACTGTATCTAAGTTTACACAAAAATACATACAACGATTTCTTGTATTTAGGATTCTGTTAATGCAAACACTATTCACAATCGTATATGTACACATAGTCACTGTTTATAGTACACGTACCGTATGGACTTGCCGGCCGGTCAGGTACTAGTTGTCACACCCACCTTCTCACTAGAAAAATCAAGCTTCAAACGCACGTATCTCGCTCGTTACTCAACGGATTTGGGTGTTCTTGGTGTCCACGCGTAGCCCTTGACGTCCTCTACAAGAAGATACCACAGATCTGAAGTTTTCACCGGCCAAAATCGAGGTATGCTTCGAGAAAGATTACGAAAAATAGGGATTTTGTGTTGAGTTGTTCGAATTTGATGTTAGCCGGTTCTAGACCACCTCCGTGACCTTACACACTCGAGAACATCTCGGATCTCTTGATGATCATGGAAAACTAGAGCAAACAACCTCAAAATCGATGATGATGATTGTGAAGTTACAGGTTCGGGCGAACCTGTGTGGAAACAAACGCGCCGGCCGAACCTTCTGGGCGCAGCTACTGGCCGAACCTGCATGGTTCTCGGCCGAACCCTAGACGAGCCATCATAACTAGACGAACCTATACGTCTGGGCGAACCTTCATGCAACCGGCGAACCCTTCCAGCTAGACGAACCCATGCACGAGTTGCATGGGCGAATCTATGGCCGAACCTTTGCATAACCACCAAGAGCCGAACCCTGATGTCGCCGAACCTTCCCGGACAACGAACCCTAGACGAACCATTAACAACCAACGAACCGTTGCATGGGATGAACCTACACCATCAGGCTACCTTATCGTTGCAGACGAACCATTGCCATCAGACGAACCCTAGCTGAACCCTTAGAGCCGAACCTTACATTCACCGAACCATTCTGATGCTCACGAACCCTAGGCAGTGCCGTACCCTACATGCAGCGAACCTGCATGACACTCAACATGGACGAACCTTGTTGGGAGGCGAACCCTTGGTGGCGAGCTAGGTGGGACGAACCTTCCCCATAGGTTCGCTGGTTTGAATCTCGGCGGCACCTAAGTGGGATTGGCCCATGTTTAAACCAAACGGCCGTATGCACAGCCACACCCACTCCTTCGGCCCAACAAGGATAATTCAGGCCCAATATTTACGTCTAGTTCAATTGCCTATCCATATCGATTAAACATTTGGCCCAATGAGCCTAGTTTGGCCCAATGAATTGGTTTCGACCCAATCATGGCCCAATAGGCCCATGCATAAATCCGTGAGCCTGACCATAATTCCACGCGGCCCATGAGAACTTGTTGGGCCCATGACTAACATTTCGGCCCAATTTTAGTTGACTCATGTGGGATAGTGGCCCACATAAGGCCCATAAATCTAACACTCAAGAACTATCTTCATAAGGATTCGAATTGGTTAAAACAAGTATTCAAAAGATAATCAAGATCATGTTAACACAAGTCAATCAAATCAATCAAAGAGTACAATATCACAAGGCTTATAATCTATGTATGATTACAATGATATAGGAACCACTTAGAAGTCTTGTTTGCTACTTGCTAGTTGTTCTGGTTCAGAGTCTACTGCTGTCAGGTGAGAACATTAGCCCCCTTTTACTGTTTTACAAATTGTTTTGGGGTGGAACACGTGATCAAATACTCTTATTACAAACATATTTCATTATACAGGAATTATGTTACTTTACAGACATTTCAGGTTCATTGTACAAATTCAACGGATTCATCAACTGTTCTAAAGGATTTATCAATTTTCTTAAAGGATTTTATCAACTGTTAAACTTTTTCTACTAAAGAGGTTTTATAAAGATTCTTTAAACTGTTTTATATCAGCTTTACACTAATGGTTTTATGAATGCTAAACACTTTTAAATAATGAGATTTATAAACTCTTTTACTATAAACTTGTGCTTTCGATAAAAAATAATATGTTATAAACCTTGTTATTACACAAGGACACTATCTATGGTATTCAATCAAGGGTTTCAATACAAGGTTTTCAACCAATGGTTTTCATAGTGGTATTCAAGTAAAGGAATTCAAATCATGTTAATCAAGCAAGGTTTTTAAATTATGGTAAATCAAATAAGGCATTCAATCAAAGGTTTCAAATCAAAGTATTCAAAAGCATGGTGTTCATCGTTGTGAACAAACTTATACACACATTAAGTTACACATCGCTTAGCGTTAGTACTGGGTGATCACAACAAGGGAAAGCGGACACATTTGGTTACACCAAAGCTGGAATTAGCTTTTAAATTTGTTTTAAAAGCTAATTGCAGAATTGGTTGCATTAAGGTAATATGGAATTGCTGCTAATTTATTTTACCAGCATACGTCATATTGACCGGGTTACGTCAACACGGAGTTGTCTTCTGAGTAAACTCGTTAGTATAGCTCGTGTGGATGCATTTGCTGGCTAATTTTCTGACTCCAAACGTAGTTTGGGACTTGATTATATGTTGGTTTTCTAGCAAACAGTCTGATGATTGTTTGGACACATTATACATACTTGATGTTAGTTTGGGTAGCAACCATCCATGCATTTTCAATTACAGTTTTATACATATGCCTTACATTGCAGATTCATATTTACAAATGTTAAACCTATTGTTCTCACCAACTACTTTTGTAGTCGACAGTTACTTTTCACGTGTTTCAGGTAATCAGGATTAAGACATTCGAAAGGACAACTAAGGAGACCGTTTTAAGATAGAACAAGATGAAGAAACAAGCTAGGATGGATTTAGAGACACACTTAATCCTGATTGTTTAATTGTCTTGTTTAAGTCTTATTTTGTAAACACTATTTTGGGTCTGTAGTTGTCATTCTTTTGGGAAGATAGATAGATTGTCTGTAACTAAACAATGGTCTAATCTTTATGAAATCTAGTAATGCATTGTGGTTGTTCTTACTCAATACTTGTGCATGATTCAACCATTGATCGTCACCGCGCCGTTGTAATGACCGGTTTTAACAGTCACGACTGTTAATAAATAAATGTTATTGTGGTTATAAATTTTGTTGCTTTAATAATATAATAACATTTGGGATATTAAAGTTAACTAGTAACTAACTTGATTAGGTTGGTTAAGTGAGTTAAGTAGTTTAAAAGTTTGAGGGGTTGAATTTGCCAATAGGGCAAATTGGTAATTAGAAGGGATAAGAGACTTTGGCTTGGTCAAAGTCTCATAATTCTTGAAGTTGTGTGTGTGTGTTTACGTGAGAAGAAAAAGGGGGAAGAAGAAGAAGATCAAGCCCTAGCTTCCAAATTCGTTGATTTCTTGGTCAAAACTAGAGATTGAAGCTTCTAATCCTATCTATAAGTGTTGTCTAACATCTTGTAAGTGATTTTAACTTCATTCTTGATGATTTGTTGTGAGTTCTTGAGATGAACAAGTTTGGGGTTAAACTCAAATCTTGAAATTGGTTGTTAAGATGAGTTAGAAACCATGAATCTATGCTTGTTTTGTGTTTAGAACAACCAAATTACTAGTTATTATGATATTTGTTGAATTTGAAATGGATGGAAGTTGGGTAACTTGAGAAGTTATGGAGAAAATCCATATGATTATGTTGATAACTAGTAAGATGATTAAATCATGGTTTTGGGTGTGATATGCATCAATTTTGATTAATCTTTGTATAAAAAGGATGAATTGGTGATTTTGGAGATTATGAGTGGGATTGGTTAATGTTTAAACATTAACAAGAATAGTGAAATTGGATGATGCACACCAATTGTTTGTTGAAATGCCAATAGATTGACTTTTGGTCAAAATTGGTGAATTGAATCATGAAATGGGTTTTGGGAGGTTATAATTGTAACCTAGAGTATTTGATAGCAAATTGTTTGAGTTGATTAGCCTATGTCAATCTTAACTAGAATGTTAGTTAAGAAAAATTGAAATTGTTGTGAAATAGGTGGTGGTATTGGAAGAGCTAAGGAAAGACAAAGAGAAGGCAAAACACAATTTGCTAATCTATAATCCTAGTGCTAAGGTAAGTTATCTAACTTGCTAAACACCATATTTGTGATGTAGTAATAGTCTACTAATTGAATTGTGTTGTCTATGAATGGTTTGATTCATAGGTGTTGTTTGTTGATTGTGCAGTTTGACTTATTTAGTCAAACTGTGCATATCAAGTTTTATGTTTGAGTTGTAATTAATTGCAATGACATTGAGTGTTAATTGATGAGCTAGTCTCACAATTGAATTAAATTGGTTATGAATGGTTAAATTCATAAAGAAATAGAGTTTGATTGTGTGGTTTGGCTTATTTGGTCAAACTATGCATATATCAAAATATGGGATTGTGATTAAGTGTAGTCCACTAATTGAGTTGAATGGAATATGAATTGTTGAATTCAGATTTTAATGGAATTGGTTATGAATGGTTGAATTCATATTTGAATTGGATTAATTTTGAATTGTTTAGTTCATAATTGAAATTGGTTTGAGTGTTAGATTTGACTTTATTTAGTCAAACTACATAAAGATCATAATGTTTGAATTATGACTTGTGTAATTGAATTGAATGTCAATTGGTTGGTTAATCTATGATAGAAGTATCGGAGGATGAATATCATAGAATTATGGTTTATAAATGGTTATAAACCTATGAATTGTTGGTTGATATTAAATCTATGATGGAAGGACTAGAGTGTGAACATCATAGTATGAGTTGGAAATTGTTGATTACTTCACCACTTGAATGTGGAAGTAAATTTTGGTAAGTTATGATGGAAGTACTTGGGTGAGAACATCATAACTATGTTGAACCTCAATTGGCCACTTGAGTGTGGTTTAAGTGATTTGAATTGGTTGAAATTTGATTAATTGATAGATTTGAATGGAAATCTATAATGGAAGTACCTGAGGGTGAACATTATAGTAATTATTGATGAAATATGTTTGGTTATCGATTGAATAACCAAACGAGTTGATATGAAAGGAAAATTTATGAGTTAAATCACTTATGGTGATTTTGACCCGTTTGGGAAAAATAATGCATAAACTATGTTTGGTGTGCATTTGTTTGTTTGAATTCATTATAACATGATTCAAACATGATAATAATACATATAATATGTATGGGAATGATTTGATGGAGTTTTGGAAGGGTCATAGTGTTAATTGCTTGATTTTGGAATTTTGATCCGTTTGAGTGAATTGATTCAGTGATTGAATTAATTGGTATCCAATTATGTTTGGATATGTAATGATTTGAAATTGAGGAGTTGATACTCCATATAATATGTATTGGGAACTTGGGATTTAGTTTTGGGTGATTTGGAACGATCGAAAGCGGTTAAAAAAGGTCAAAACGCGTGAAATGGAAGAAAACCTGCACCCAGTGCCGGAGGCTACGGACTGGCCGGAGGCTACGGCAGCAAGGTTCTGTCCCACTGAGCTGTAGGTTACAGCACTGCTGTAGCTTACGGCGCGGGAAATCTAGATTTGTTTGTTTTTGACGTTTTAAACGCGTTTTAAGGCCTAGAACCCTTCCGATTCAAACCCTAACTTATATTTGGATAATCTTACTTAGTTCTTATGAACTAATGGTAAAATTATATGTGGTGTTTGCAGGTCGGAGGTAGATGACGCGTTAAAGCTCATGATCGGGCGTGTAAGTTGAATGTTCAAACGTTTTGGTAAATTTTTGTTGTTGGGTTTTCATACAAGCTATTGTATGATGATTTTAAAATGTAATTAGTAACTAATTAAGTACATATTACATATAAAAAGGTTTTTGACGCTTCCGCATAAATATTTGATAAAGTTTTGAGTTAAAACTTAACTAGGACCTATTTTTGACACGTGTATGCGTGTATGGATTTTGGGTGTTACAGCCTGGATTCCGCACGCGGCGCAGGGGGTGTGACACTATCCTTGGTCAAGTTTTTGGCACTACTACCAATTTATTATTGGTGTTTATATATAGGGTATACCGCAGCCAACCCACCACATCACTAATACTTTGATAACATTCCAATTACCTACCAAGACTAACCTATACTTAACTACATTTGAATTGACATTTGCATACAAACTAGCTTTGAGAAACATATGAGTATAGAAATTCTAAAATTGCAATCTTGCTATAGAATCTCATGGTTGTATGGATGCGAAATGATCGATTTTGAATATACAAATGACATAGAATACACTGGTATGTGATATTATATGGTTGTGCTAATTATTTATCATTAACCTTATTATAATATCATCGAATCTTTGAGTCTTTGTTTAAATATGCATGCATTGAATAGCTCACTTAAAAATCAAAACATGATTCATGTGTTTATAGATATCTTTGATTTGACCTGGTGTAAGAATACACACCAAGTGTTAGTAATAGAGTAACAATTGGTTTAATCAGCATAGTTTAGTTGAAACTGTAGATTGAATTGACTACTTTAGCCCTTGATCAAGCTTTTGGTCCTACTACCAATGTACTATTAGTGCTTATATATAGGGTATAACGCAGCCAACCCACCACACTACTAATACTTTGATAACATACCAAAGGCCTACCAAGGTAAACATAAAATTTGTATCTTTACATCAAGCAGGTACTTCCCAATTCGGACCTAAACAAATGAAATTCGTATCTTTACATAGTTTTATATAATCTATAACTCCTTTTCTACTTTTTTTTAAAAACGTTATGTATCATATTTTTAAAATCGCCTCTAAAAATATCAGCTCCGAGTCCGTCTTGCACAACCAAATTTAGAATATGTGCAACACATTAACTATGAAAAAAATCACCGTTGTAAATCGGTTTATATTTATTTTTTCAACCGGGTTTGTATTGTTTGACTCATTGCACCAAACTTTGGGCTTTCTATTGTCAGGTAAAACCCGAACAACAAGAAGGTCGGTAGAAGAACAACCTTCTTATCCAACAGATTTAAGTGATTGAGTCAAAGTAAAAGCATAAGAAAGATTAAGAAGAGAGTAAAAACAAAGTTAACACGAGAGTTTTTGCGTTTTGAGCGTTAGAGTTTGTGTTTGAGAGTTGGGAATCAACCAATTTATCAAAAACCTTTATATACTAGCTTGGAGCGGTAAAATTGTCATGAAAATTCGAAAAAGACGGTCAAAAATGTTAAAAACGGCTATATTTTCGGGAAAAAACAGCTAGAATTCGAAAAAACGGCAATACCCGGGTAGGAACCTCTGGGTTTTTTCGGGTACAAACCGGTTATAACCGGGTTTGGGTGCTACTTGGGTCTGGTTCCAGGTTTTGGATCATGTATGGTTTCATACCCGGTTTTTTTTGTGCATCTCTACTTAGGTTTACAAATTTCACTCAAGACAAGCCGTCTGTTTGTAAACATTTGTGCCTTTTTGGTGTGGCGCTCACATTTTTAAAAATCATTCTATTAATCTAGTAATTTAATTAATTTTAAAAAAGTCGTGAAATTTTAGAATAGTATTAGAGCAGAATGCATTTTTGAAGAATTCTTATGACAAATGATTCATGAACACTAACCGAATGAAAAATCTTGTTGGTGATTTTCATTCAGAAATTGAATTTATTAATGAACGGTTCACAAATACAAACGAAAATAGTATTAAAAAAACAAAAAATAATATTTTTAATTTCAAACATTAAACATAATCATCTTATATAAATATAAAGTTGAATACTTGATATAAAAAAAATAAAATAATATAATTAACTTAAGACAACATTAAACATTAAACACTCATTTAATTTCTTTTGTGTTTGTCTTGACTGACCATCCATTTTGTTTTGTTTTGTTTTGTTTACTTTGGAAGTATGTGATGCATTGATACGTCCTTGAACCATGTATTGGTAGTATTTGATGGTATTGTGGCTGTGCTTTCTATTATTTGATCAGGATTGCATTGTCCCTTTCTTTTATGCTCATCAGGTGTTTGTGATAATGTATATACTATTGTATCTACCGTACCATAATAGGTTACATCAATGTAAATTACATCACTGTAATTTAGTTTATCGTTCAGATTTTTTTAGCAAACATTCATATTATGTTTGGATTCAACAAGGTTTTTGAGCCAACAACCACCTCCGTCATAGCCTTTCAGTTGACCATATTCGTAGGAGCAGGTCGACAAGGAAAAGGTTTCTACTTTGTTATCTGTTTTATATTAAATGTTATAAAACTCATTCTACATGTTTTAGATTCATGTCTAGGGTTTTTTGTTCTCTGTGATTCCTTTGTTATTTGGTTGTTGTAAGGATTAATTAAGGTTCTTTATTAGCTATGTTTTGTTTACAAACAGATCCCTTTAATGACTTCTACAAAACAATTAGATAGTAGGTTACATGAGGTCTGGGCAATTGGATTTTTGTTAATTGGATGCTTACGTCTTTAATTACTGAAAACTTTAGGGTTATGTATTGAATGATGATTTCATGCCTACTTTAAAGAAATTCTTGAATTGTTCTTCGTATTGCATTAGTTTGAACTGGAAACTTGATTTGGTGGTTAGTGATTGTGTTAAATTTCTGTCATTTTCTGGTTAATTAACACTATTCATGTTGAACCATCAAGTGATTGAAAGTAAAGGTGTATTCAATGCTCAGGTTGAGGTCGAAAAACTTAGGCAAATATATGTTCTAAAAAACTTCTCAATAATGCTTGATAATATGACATTATTCTTTTGAAAAAACGAGGTTTGCTTTGGCAACTGATGATTTTTCCTGTTGTTGTTCCTATTTTTTTTGCTATGATGACTACGCTGTAAGAGTAGGGTCGAGCAATGATTTGGTGTTTTGCATCTTGGCAAGGCAACATGTTTGCAGCCATGGCTAAACACTTTATTTGTTTCCTTCTTACAAATCTGAGTCGTTTCTAGAATATATATTATTTTTCTATACATGAATATCAAGGCAGACACATGAACCATACACGGAACAAGTATTCAACATTTGACACACATACGGTACGTTTAACAAACTTTATTTTTTAATAATCATACTTTGTAAATGTACGCTAAATTTTTCATATTGCCTTTAAATGTGTATTATTCAATGCTCAGGTTGAGGTCGAAAAACTTAGGCGAGGATATGTTCTAAAAGACTTCTCAAGAATGCTTGATAATATGATATTATTCTCTTGAAAAAATGAGGTTTGTTTTGGCAACCAATGATTTTTCCTGTTGTTGTTTCTATTTTTTAGGCTATGATGACTACCCTGTAGGAGTAGGGTCGAGCAATGATTTGATGTTTTACATCTTGGCAAGACAACATGTTTGCAGCCATGACGAAACACATTATTTGTTTCCTTCTTACAGATCTGAGCCGTTTCTAGGATATATATTATTTTTCAATACTTGAATATCAAGGCAGACACATGAACCATACACGGAACAAGTATCCAACATTTGACACACATACGGTACGTTTAACTAACTTTCTATTTTAAAGCTTCTTTTGATTACATAGATATACATTGAGATATATTTGTTCAGTACGTCGGACCCGCCGCAGCGCGCGGGTTCTAAATCCTAGTTTGTTATTATTAAGTAATTCATAACTTTTAATACAAAAATTAATAAAACCCTAATAAAACCTTAAACAAATCAAACCTAAACCTTAAACAAATGAAACCAAATAAAAAACTAATCAAACCTTTAACTAATAATTAATTAAACCCTAATAAAACCTTAAACAAATCAAACGTAATAAAACCTTAAACTTATCAAACATTTAACTAATAATTAATTAATAAACCCTAATAAAACCTTAGACAAATCAAACCTAAACCTTAAACTAATCAAACCTAACACTATTAGTTAATAAAACCCTAAAAAAACCTTAAACTAATCAAATTAAATAATAGTTTAAGGTTTTATTTGTTTAAGGTTTTATCTTTGATTTGTTTAAGGTTTATTAATAAGTTTAAGGTTTTATTAGGGTTTATTAATTATTAGTTTAAGGTTTTATTAGAGTTTATAAATTATTAGTTTATAGTTTATGGGAAAAAAAACAAGTGGAACCGATTTGGAACCGGTTCTAAAACAGGAACCGGTTTGGGACCCTACCCTAACCGGGTACACCGAATAGGGTTCTTTGTGAGTGGAACCGGGTACGGAACCGGTTCGGGTCTTGGGTGGAACCGGTTTGGAGGAACCAATGGGTCTCAGGAACCGGTTCCGGTTCTTGAAAAAAAACCGGTTTGGCCACCTCTACATCATTGAATGTTCACAAACACAATTGAACAAGCAATACCTCTTATCATGTTCATTTTTTTAACTAAACGAATGAAATTTTTTGTTCATGTTCGTCAATTATTAAAAGAACAAAGAAAAAGTAACATTTCTTCGAACAATTCACAAAGTATAAACTTAACGTGTATTTATAATTTTATATCACAAGTAATAAGTTTAGTACAACACTACAACCCTACAAATCTACAGTCCTATTTTAATTTTTTTTAGATATATACAGCCCGGTTCATATTGTTAGCTTTAAGCCCAATTCCGAGGTAAAAATATTCAAGCCCAGACGTAAAAAGTTTTTTTATTCTGCCAGTGCCAAAATATAATATTATAGTTTATTGTTGTCCGTCCAAACTCAAATAAAGAATTATGATATTTAAGTGTGTTCATGATTCGGTTTCAAACCACGAAATTGTCTAAACCGGTCATCAGTTCACAGTCCTTGTTTTCCAAAACATGTGGTTGGCTGGTTTCAAAAGTTTGAAACTGAAGTAAACGATTCGGTTTATGGTTTGGTGTGTGTACATACGTATGTAACTACATTTACATATGTACGTACATATGTGCTGATTTTTGTCTTAAAGCTAACTATACGAACGTACGTACATACATACATTTACGTACGTACGTGCGTGTACGTACGTACGTTAACACACACACACATAAACTTTGTTTTTTTTTGTATTGGATTTTTTTGTTGATTTTTGATTATTTGTATTGATTTTTTTGTATTAATTTTTCTTTTTTTTAACTGAATTTTTGTGTTTTCTTACAATAGTTTATTGTTATGTTTTTTCATTGTGCTTTTAGTTGATCCTTCTTACATGTATATAGATTGGGTGTTGAAGGTTGGCTTGAAATTTATTTTTAATAGGCTTCAAAAGCCCAAACTCAAAAAACCCAAAGCATAAAACCACATATAACGATTCCGTTTGATATAACAGAACAAAAACCTTTGCCTCCTTGACAGCCTCCTAATGAACGGTATACATGTTGCATTAAATTTGTTTTAGCTAATGAACAAATTAACTAATTAAGAGTTCATGTTTATTTTACAAAAAAAAAAGTTAGTCTAATATATCTATTTTGGTAAATTCTTTTTTTAAATTGACAAGAGAAAAAAAATTTAATTAACATTATACAATATTTATAAAAAAAAACTTCATAGAAAAGTTCTAACTAGCACTTTCATCAGAAACACAACCAAAACCCAAATCAAGCTTTAGTTTGTTCCCTTTCTCATTAGAAAATGCATTGCTACCTCCCATCTTCTTCATCATTTTCTGGCCAGTGTTACCAATCAACTCATCCATCGTCGTCACCGCACTACGCTTATTTCTTCCAAATGCACTACCAGACGTTCTCTTTTTCGTTTCCCGTGACATCGACAACACAGGGGCCGATGTCACAGAAAGTGGAAAGAGAGATGGTATTTTAAAGTTAGTTCTTGCTTCGGCCCCACGTAATCTTCTGGCGGCAGCGTCATACGCATGCGCTGCCTCCTCCGCAGTATCGAATGTTCCCAGCCAGTGGCGGCACCGCCCGATCCTGTCACGTATCTCCGCCGACCACCTCCCCCAGGGCCTCTTCCTCACGCCTATGTAACTTTTCTCTAGTTTACTTTCATTCTTTGCCGGTTGGAAGCTTGATTCTTCTTTAAGATCATGACTCACTACAAAATATACAAAATTTTTGCCGGTTTAAATGTTATTCTTTAACATAATTAAAAATATATGTTTACTTGGTATAGTTCTTAGATAGTAAGTGGGACGTTTAGATAAAACATTTAAGCTTTTTCATTTTGTGATTTTCGTTTAATTAATATTTAGTTTGTTTTTTTATCTAATAATTAATATGTAATATTTAGATTCAATATGTGATTTTTTATTTACTTTTATCGAAAATCTAGTAATATGTAATATTTAAATTTAATATGTAAATTTATCAAAAATCAAGTTCTTTCTTTTTACCTTTGTCATATAAATTTTGAATACGATTCTTTTTTAGTAAAATTTATGTTACAACGTAAAAGAAAATGGTAAAAAAAAAACGAATACTTAAACCTTCAAAACCAATTAAAACAATTAACTACTTGTACTCAAATTTTAACTCGAACTCCTAATCAAATATACATAAATAAATAAACATAAACATTAATTAATAAATAGAACTTAATGAAGATTAACACCATCACGGGCTACCCATTTTATAAAAGTTAAAAAAAAAATATAACCCTAAAACAAAATAAGTAAAAACGAAATATTTCAAAATTATTCTAAATAAAATTCAATTTTCTGCAAAACTTATGGTCTTATGGAAACATAACAAATATAAGAAGCTAAAAATGGTGCATGCATTCAGCTTGCTAATCTTTTGTACGTACCGAAAGCTGCCGTACTCTTTCCGAACAGAATATGTTCTCCGACCACGGCGGCGATGCCTTCCAGCTGGGCAGCCGGGCGGTTGTATTCGGTTGAAACGGCGTTTTTCGGATACGGGTTTTCATGATCATGATCCAAAACCGATGGGTTTTCCGGTGATGGAGTTTCAAGATTCTGATCGAATACCGATAAATTTGGGATATTTTGAGTGTTCATTTTTTGGATTTTGGAAGCTGGTGGTTTGAAACAATGTCAATCTGCTGTTCAAGTGCAGTTGGATGTCAAATTAAGGTGACGAATGCCATGGGAAACGGTGATATATTTAAGTGATTGTACCAACGACCTTTATATGTACACGTGGTTTGACCCGATCCGAACTACACAGGAAAATCCATTTCCATAAGAAAATTTCGATTTAATTTTTAAATGTGATCTGCTTCAGTTTTTCATGGAATTTTATTTAATTTTAGTCTTGTTGTTGAGTCTAGAAAAATTTAAAATCATCACGCGGTTAATTTGGATAGATGGAATGTAAACAAGGAAATATTATGTATTTGTTGATTACGGAGCAACGAGTCACCGCACAAGCTGGGGGTGAGCATAATATAACCTAACCGAAAATTAACCGATAACTGCCCGAAACCATAACCGATTTAACCGAAACCGACTTTAACCGACGATTATGGTTAAGCGAAGCTATTAACATAACCATTCGGTTATGGTTATGGTTATGGTTAAGGCTACTCATTAACCAATTTTAACCGAACCAAACCGAATAATGTATCTTTGTTTTTTTAATATTTATATGTTTCTATGTTTTTTTAAAAAGTTATGGTGTAAGTCAAGTATAAAAGGTTAATCTTCACGTTTTAATATATGAAAATATTATGAATCATATGTGAAACTAAATATATTAGAAAATGAATCAGAGTACACGTGTTTTTACTTTTTTTTTCCACATATTCTCAGTTACTACAAAGTTTTACAAGCTTCACTAAGATTTTCATCATTAATATATCTATAATTCACGAGCATATTTACAAGTTTTTCTTAGTTTTTCAACAATTCCATTATTAACCGAATTTAACCGAAACCGAACCGTAACCGGTGGTTAACCGATCAATTGGTTATGGTTATGGTTAAGGATTTAGAATTAACCGAAGTAACGGTTTTGGTTATGGAAATGACCATAACCACACCGAACCGAACCATGCACACCCCTGGCACAAGCCACTGAAAACTTAAGATTACAAAGATACTTGATGACTAAAAGACCTGAAAACCAAAACATATGATAGAGCTTAATTTAATATTATTACTTATTATTTGGCTGTTGTATTTTTGTTTTTAGGGTTAAGTTATGTGACACTATGAATAGAGATATTCTTTATTTTGTATCACAAACAGACAAGAGAGGGTGTGAGTGTATGCTTCAAATGTAATCTTGAAAGCTCTTCTTTGTGAATTCCATAAATTCTTTGTCTATGAAGTTTGAGCATGTGAGGGTTATGTAATGTAATCCTGTTGATTATTAAATCTTATTGCTTTACATTGTTAGTCACTATATTACATCTCTGACTGTTGTCTGTACACTTCATTATCTTCAAGATTTCTCTATTTTTAAAATGCTTCGTTTTTACAAATCGAGAAGGTCCTAATCCGCTACTGTTTCCACATTTGTTTTTGAAGTGTAATTTGTTGAGGTTTTCATGAAAAGTTTACTTTCCTTCTTTTAAATTTAATTTATGTCAGATGACCTAGTTTTTGTATTCGGATGTGTGAACACTTGTTTGATGTTTATAATTTATTAACGTTTTAAGGGGCAACGCCTCTAGATGGATTGTAGGGGAAGCGCCCTCGGAGAGAGGGGGCCGACCAATGGGCAGAGCTTATGGCTGAATTATTTTTAAAAAATAGTGTTGTAATTAAAAAATAGATTATATGGGATGCTCAAACATTTTTTTTACAAATGAGGCTACCTCCACTAGTAGTGACGATTTAGAGGAGAGATCAAATTGAAAAAATTAGTTTTATAAATTTTGTCATAAAATTCTTTTTGTTATATTTGTGTCAGTTTTAGAAAGAAATGAAGTTCAAAATTGCATTTCAGTAGTTTCCTTTTAAAATCCAGCATATCTCGAAATTGATGGTATTCGATCAAAACTGGTTAATCAGAAATTGCTCTCGAATTTATACTTGTTCTTCAATTACGAATTAAATTTTATCAAACCAAGGGTTTCTAGCCTAATTGTTACCCCCTTGACTTCCCTATGGGATGTCTTGGGTTCGAATCCGGGCTGAGGCATGTTTGCTGAAGCAATGTCAGGGGGTTTACCCAGTTGTGGGGTTCCTCCTGGGGTGGGCTGGGCATACGCCCCAGAGCGTCAAATCCGAAGGGACGGTTGAAATCCCGTCTTGAGTGTCGTTGTACCAAGCCGTTCAAAAAAAAATTAAATTTTATCAAATAAAAATTTTGAGTGAACCACACTAGTTAAATTTATATCATGGTTCATTTATGTCACCAGGCTACCAAATATGTGAGTCGAGTTAGCCTTGTATATTGAATTAAAACAACTCCAAATATACAAGTCATGCATGTTCTTGTAAACCCAGCCCCTTAAATCCATCAGCATGCTCATTTAATATTACTCTATCACTTAATAGCACATCATATTTCATTTAGCTTAATTTTACATCACTCAATCAAGAAAAAAAAAAGACTCCTCTGTCACTTTTCTTTTCAAATAAAAATATTGATTTTAAATATAATATATAAATTTAAATATAAAAATAGTATATAGCTAATTAAAACTTTTGATAAAAGGCTTTACTTATTAACATACCCAACCTTTTTATTTTAACACATCATCGATTATATACGTCTTGTGTAAACATATAGCGTATGTTCCCTTCTGAAACCCAACGATTTGACAATGATTGGTCATGTATACGTCATGTATAAGACTCATGTGACACGTATGGACTTATATGAGGCGTATAAGTGTCTAATCATTAACACTGACAAATTTTAATAAACAATGACGGCCGCCCTATACGCCTCATTTATGCCTATATGCCTCGGATATGTTTATACGCAACTTACAAGGGTTTGAAAGGTGTGGGGTATGCGTGAATAACCGAACCCTTGTAAATAAGTACAAACACATTAAATTCTACTTAATTCAACAACATATGTGTCTTGGACGATCATGACTTGCATCACGCGCTCTATTTTAAGCAGTTTGCTTGTCATTGGTGTTAAAAGTTTGTCCTTAAGTTAAAATGACGGGTGTAGCGTACATGATCTTGTGTATCAAAACCACATACTGGCAACAGAGAGATTACAGATCCATTGTTGGATGAAATATCAGTAACCTTTCAAGTATTATTTTTTACAATTTAAATTGTAATTTATAGTGTAAATAAAAGGTTATTTATGTTGGCTATGTATAGCCGTATACGTAGGGCTTTAAACAAAACCGAATGAACACAAACTAACACTTGTTTATGTTCATTCGTTTAACTCTTAATATGTTTACGAACGGTTTATGAAGGTTAACCGAACACAAATTCTTATTGTTGTCCGTGTTCGTTCATTAAGTAATTGAGTTTGTTTGCTAACGCCAATGAACATACATTATTTAAATAATAAAAAACAATATTTCTTAATCTTAAGCATTATAGATAATTATTTATATAAATATATAGTTAAATATTATGATATTAAACTAAAATTAAAAACATACGACATATTTAATGAATAAATATAATAAATCAACATAAACAAACATAAACCAGCGTAAGCGAACAAATTGTCGAGCGTTCACGAACACAAATGAACGAACACGACCTTTATTAATGTTTGTTCATTAAATAAACAAACTTCCCGCCAAACAGTTCACGAACTGTTTGTTGGACGTTCGGTTCGTTTAATAAAGTAAACGGACGGAATTTCATATTCGTGTTCGTTTATTTATAAATGAACGAACATAAACGAACTTCTCACCGAACAGTTCACAAACTATTCACGGTACATTCGTTTCTTTTACAAGCTATGCATAGGTGAAGTTTTATGAATAAATTTTCATTTATGTATTTATTTGTTTATTTGTTTGTTTTAAGCTGTTGTACAACGTAAAGAATTTTGTTTAAAAAATTTGCAATGTTTTTAAAACAGGTTCGGATATCGAGCCGGTCTCTTTACTGGTCACCGGTCAGACCGGATTTAAAAACCGGATAACCTCATAAATATTATATAAATATATATAATATATTTATATATATATTTATGTTATATATATAATATAAAATAAAAAATATTTTTAAAAAACCGGTTTGTCCAACCGGTTCCCTTAAAAACGGTTCCAAGAACACAATCGGGCCACCCATAATAACGAATCCTGGTCCAACCGGCCGGTCCGGTCCGGGTTTGCAAACAATGAAAATTTGATAAGAATTGCGGGGAGGAGAGTGTCGTGTCCCCTGACATGGAACGATAACGGGCTTTGAAAAGGACAGCATGGCGTTCCTAATTAACGTGTAAGTCTGGTTTAATGTTATGTAACTCGTATCCTTAAACAACTCGTACAAAATATATTAGTGATATAGCCTATAGCGATATATTGTATATATTACCCTAACACAAGTCTTCAATGGGTCGTTAAACAATTAAAGTGTAGAGGCACACATTTCGGGTTTTTTGAGAAACCAGGTCTAGGTTTTTTCAAATTTAGTACAACCGGGTCCGGTTTCAAGGTGTACCTGGTTTCGGGTCCAGAAGACGAAAATAATACCATATGGAAACCGGTTTGGGTCGGGTATGGAAACCGGGTATAACCAGGTATGGGTTAATTTTTTTATTTTTATTTTCTTATAATTAAACATTTAAATAACATAAAATTCAATTTTATTTATTTTAGACGCCAATTCTAACATCCTTTTTGGAGTCTAAGACTCCAAAGAGACATCTTTAGACGCCAATTCTGACGTTTTTAAGCCGTCAAATCAGTCAAAATATGTAAGGTCACATCCGTCCAGAACTGGTGTATAAAGTTGTCGCTTTGAAGTCTAAAAACTCCAAAAATACGTCAGAATGGGCGTCTAAATTGGGCATCTAAAGGCCTCTTAAGACGCCAGTAAAAAAAGGGGTCATAAGACACCCATTTAGACCCTGACAAAGCCGCCAACATGTAAGCCCGTATGTTTCTTTTTGGGACACAAAAGTACAAAAAACGGGCATCTAAAGCTTAAACGGGGGCTACATTTCAGTGATTATTTGGTAAAAATAGGGTCAAACTTGATTATTTTGGTAATTTTCCCCACTTAAAACCCAAACTATAAAAGAAAATACCATCTCTTTTCCTCTCACACTTTTCAGCCGTCACACACACACACACTGTGTGAGATTGGGAGACAGGAAAAAAAATGGACCGATTCCTTCTCCGATGAGCCTTTCCTTCCTTATGCGACCTCTTCAACCGCACTCTCCATGCTCGACGACGTCTCCGGTGGGGAACTGGCAAAGCGAAGGGCAGAAGCAGCAACCGACAGTTTCTTCGATGACATTTCCTACTAGTTAGTCGGCAACCCATGACAACACCACACCCTTTCTCTTCAACTTACGCACCTGTGGAAGCGCACCCATATGCACATTGGTATGTGTGTGTGCTTCTTGTGTGAAAGAAAGACGAGGAGTATGTTGGGTTTTAAACATGTCTTATAAAAGAATTTGCAACGAACGCTTATTTTAACATGTTTAGATCTAATCTTTAGAAACAAAAACCCACCAAGGATCCATATGTAGTTCTTGAAACTTAAATAAAATACAACCATAGAGTGTTTAGAATCAACAACATTTGTAGAAAAGTGGTAGCTATAAGAATGAGGATTGTATGAACACAAATGTCTTCACTCTAAGAGATGAACCCACCAAGCAAGCAAGCTCCAATGGTGCTAGCCAAAACCCAATGTCAAGAACACACACTACCTCACTTTCTTTTTGTAAATATTTGTATGTAATCTAAAAATCCATAACACCTTTTAAGAACATAAACAAACTATTGAAAAAGCTTGCTTGTGTTCTTAGTATGTTTTTATTCAAGAATGCTCCCTTTTGTAAATCTCTACCTTGGTTCAAGAGAACCAAATATTTGAAGTGATAAAATAGGAATGGAGTAAGTTGCTTTCTCTAATAGTAAAGTTTCTAACCCCAAATTCATGCAAACTTTATTCAAGTCAAAGAAGTAAATGTCAAGGGTTTATGTCTATGCTTTCTTTCAACGTTCACAAGGAAAGGTTATGGATTTATTTCCATATTCACTTTGGACAATAAGATGCATTCTCAAAAGATTTATTTTATAAATGTATTAAAACATGTAGTCTTAATATAGATATTACATACACTATGTAATTCAATTTTATTTATTTTAAATGATTTGCAAACTAATACAAAAACATTTAAATAACATAAATTTCATCTTTTTTTATTTTTTTATAACTAAACATTTAAATAACATAAACTTTTATTTTATTTATTTTAAACAATTTACAAACTAATACAAACACATTTAAATTGTGACACCCCGTAATTTCCAGGTCAGCATCTTATTTATTTAAATGTTTATTTAAATGCATTATGTACACGTGGCACTAGAATCAGATTAATTTAGTGTGACACGTGGCACGACAGTACAAACACAGACACCTGACAAGATAATTCGTGGAATTATCGACGAACAACACACACGTGTCAAAACACACGAACGTTGGTGAACGTCTAACACATTGTGTAGCACAACACTCGAAACTTCACGAAACACTGTCACAAGTCAATTATGGCTAATAATTGACCAATAAAGTCCAAACGACGTCCGAATGATGTTTTACAGTCGAGAAACGGGCAAGAATGGGCCAGAACAACAAAACAAGCTTATTAGGCTTGAAATTCAGGCCAGGCGGTACGCCTGACCCGGGATGCCCGCGACAGGCGATGCGCGCGGGTGGAACTTGAGCGCCTCGTCCGACCGGATCCGCGCGTAACGACAGGGTGAAACCACCCACGTCAGGCGATACGCCTGACTCATAGATTCGCAGATTTTCTTTTTAAACTTCCAAGATCATCATTTCACCTATCTTAACCATTCTTACACGCCATAGCTCGGCAATTTCTCTTCCCAAACCACTGAAACACTTAATCCTACCCTGTGGAAGCCATTAGAGGACCTTCTTGAAGCTTTGAAGCTTGGTTGCCATCAAGAACACGAAAGATAAGGACGTTGTAGCTTGTAGATCACCACCACCACCCTCCTTCCTGTCGAAATCAGTAATCTCAGGAGGTCCAGGAGCTGATTATTCATCAATCTAGTGTTCAAGGATCTCTAGAAGGTAGTTCTATGCTTAAAACTTACTCCCTTCACTCCTACACACACATGCAATGCACAAAACCCACATGCAAGCACCTATAGTGCACATGCACGAATTTTGTTTCTGGGTTTGTTGATAAACCTACTGTATTTGATGATCTAAGGTGTTTAGATGATGATCTATGATGATCTATGATGATGGGGATGGGTCTTGTTGCTTAAAATGATGTTTTGTGATGAGATATGGACATGCATGTATGATCTAAGGCATTTTAGATAGTCTTGTTGATGTTGAAATGATTCATGATGATGTATAAGTGTCCTTGCAAGATTAGATTGTGATTAGGATGGTTAAAATGTGATTTGTAGACAAACTTGCTATTTTTAGTAACTTTTAGTTACAAATTGATGATTTGGGATATATGATGAACATGCATGTATATAGAATTGTTGCTAGGAGGATAACATGATGATTTGATGTGTTAGAAAGTAATCTTGATGATGTCTATGATCATATGTAGTGTTATTTCTATTTTTAGTAACTTTTATAGTTAGAATGTGGTTAAACGATAATTTGGGATGAGATGACATGATTAAATGGTGTTAAGTGGTTTATTATGATGATTAGTGATATAAAAATTGCTTAGAAATGTTAAGTGGTCATTTTTATGCAAAAACCACAAAGTTACTATTTATAGTAACTTTATTTTTAGAAAAACCGACTTGTCAACGTGTTGTGTTATTTGAGCATGCTAAATGACTTATTATGTTATGATATGCATAATAGATGCTAAGTTAGATGGTTTCCGATGTCACGTATGCTAAAAATGGAAACTTTCCATTTTAGGAAACTTTTGTGCACTAACATGTTATAAACGGCATATATGAACTTGTATGATAATGTGCTATGTGTTAACATGACCCCGTAGGACTATTGAACATGCTAGAACTATAAAACCGTCATGCTTTGTGAACTTTCTAAAAATGGAAACTTACTATAAATAGTAAGTTGTCCATAAACGCGACCTACGCGTTTTGCACACGACAAACACTTACACGATTGCTACACGAGTCACAAACCGTCACACGGTTCACCAACGGGTCGTTGACTTGACACGGTCAACTTTGGTCAAACACGGTCAACTTCGGTCAAACATGGTCAAACACAGTCAATGTGGACCAACACGAGCAAACACGGTCATTGTGGACTGACACGGACAAACATGAACAACCAAGGGTTGTTGGACACAAACATGAGCACTAACACGAACACTAGCACGGTCACTTACACGAACTCACATACGGTATACGATATAGGTTGCCGGTGACCGAGACGTGCTACTTGACGTTCAGGAGCTTACGCTTACACACTACTTTATCACTAAGGTGAGTTTACGGCCCCTCTTTACTCTTTTTCAAACGCTTTTAAATAGGGGGAGAATACTAGTTGCATCGAGTCAAACATCTATTACTGTACAAACATTTTTGTGTATGCTGGTTTATTGGACAAACATTAAGTGTTGAACTCGTATTAAGCCCTCACAAAGTCTTACCGTTAATGTAGGAACAACGTGGTAGATTTGGATGGATCCATTAGGGAATGACTAACCCCACGGGGCACTATGTTGACTGGATGTCATAACCCGTGCAAATTCTGACCTAACTTGCTATGCATACGAGGCATAGCGGAGGCAAGGACAAACAAGTCTAGTTCGGTAGTGACGCACTGACACTTTGGGCCTAGGGCTCGGTACTAACATTTGATAAACAGCATGACACACTTTCATTACTATATGTATATCAAAACCTGTGAACTCACCAACCATTGTGTTGACACTTTTTAAACTTGTATTCTCAGGTAACTAGCATGACAGGCACGTGGAGCAGGAAAGCACATAGGGGACATGAGCATAGGGCCCCACATGCATTTGTTTTCGTGTCTTTTGAAAACAATTTGACTTTATCTTATTTAAAACGTTGCTGTATTAAACTACTTACAATTTCCGCTGTGTAAACAATCATTTTCCGCTGCATGTTATGACTTATTTATTCCGCTGCAATACTACTTTATTTCCGCTGCAAACTATTTTATCACGTGTACGTGTCAAACTTGGATTTGTAAACGCATATAGAGGTGTTCTATATGACCTTGAGCTGTGATTCTGGACACGTCACATCCACGTGGACATACGCCACGAGTGGGAAATTGGGGGTGTGACAGACTGGTATCAGAGCCTTGGTTATAGGGAACTAGGTTTGCATGTAGTAAACTTAGACTATAGCCATTGCTCAACTGTAGACACTACACGTAGAACTTGCACAACGATGACATTATTACTTATCGAACTGTTGCTTACTAACTTAAAAACTTGCAGGATGGCTGACAATAACACTAGCAGGAGCACCGACCGACATCAGATCCCTGATGACATAGCTGCCGAGAGTCGGCGACGCGTCGAGAGCATCGTAGCCCAGGTCGATGCCGAGATGGATCGGAGGGCTAGGGACTCAGCACGGGCTAGGTACTGGGGATGGCTACCCGCCATCATACAGAGCTGGATCATAGAGGAGAGAGTACCACCTTACCGATATCCCGGCGACACCACTCCAGGCCATCGTTTACCACCACTCGGAGTGTCGACAGAGCAGGCGTTTGCGGCACACGTGGCTTGCACACGACAGGTGATTCGGAAGAGTAGGGAACTAACTGATGAGTTTCGGACTCTTCGTGAGAGAAACGATCGTCTAGAAAGGCGAAACGATCAGCTAGAGGAGCGCAACAACAGACTGGAAGCCCAGATGGAGGCTCTACGACTCCAAATGTCCCAACTACTGACCGAGCATGGACAGGTCGTCGATGTCGTGCAGGAACACGACGTGCGTATCACCGAGAATCGGACGGACATCACCGAGACTCAGGCCATGGTGCAGGCCAGTGATGCCATGCTTAATGCATGGGCTGCACAGTTTATTGAGGAACCACCTCAGGAGGATGGTCCCGAGTTCGAGGCCGAGGACCTCGAAGATGAGGACCTTGATGAGGATCCTAATGAGGATCCGGAGGAGGATGATGATGACGGAGACGCTGCTAGTGATATTTCACATGTCTCCATGGATTCTGACTAGTGGACTGTTGTATTTTGTACTTTCTTTATTTTGGCCTAGACGAGCGGGATGTGCTCGAAGAACTTATCATGTATTTCCTTTTGAAATTATTGTACTTCAAGCTTATTATTAATGAGAATTATGTTTTGTCTTACTTATTACATGTTGACCATGATTGCTTGATAACATAACCTCTGACTTGACAACTAACATGACATATGATCTGACTTCCAACACAACATCTGACTAACATTCTGACTTACTAACATTCTATCCCTTCCGTATAGAAAATATCTATGGCGGGAAGAGGACCACATGTACGCCCTCCTAGACGAACACTGGACGCAGCCGTCATTAAAATGATGGTTGACAGACGAGTTAACAAGATACTGGCAGAGCACGAGGCACACCGCCTTGCTAGTGAAACCAGTGGCTCGAACAACGGTACTAACACTCGCCTAACATGACTAACATAGTATAGCTAACACGCTCTGACATACGACATTGGTTTCTGACTGACAGGATCACAAGGCAACAACAACAAAGGATGTTCTTTTAAATCCTTCTTGAACTGCCATCCACACAAATTCAAGGGGACCGAGGGAGCTGTCGGAATGCTCCGCTGGATGGAGAAAGTCGAATCTGTATTCGCCATGTGCGAATGTGCTGAAGAGAACCGGGTGAAGTTCGCAACTGGTACACTGGAAGGACCAGCACTCACATGGTGGAATACCCATGTACAAACCCTGGGGTTGGACGGTGCCAACTCCATGCCATGGGCTGATTTCACCCGACTACTGCAAGAGGAATACTGTCCTCGTGATGAGATTCGGAAACTGGAAGCCGAATTCTGGGTGCACAAAATGGTGGGATCTGAGATCGAGCAATACTGTACTCGATTCCATGAGCTGTGTAAGCTATGTCCGGCGATGGTGACGCCGGAATACAAGAAAATCGAGCAGTTCATCAGTGGGCTGCCCGAGCAAATTCAAAGCATGGTGACTGCGTCTGACCTCACCACCATCCAACCACTGATCAGACTGGCTCATAAACTGACTGACCAAGCTGTAGCTCAGGGCAAGCTACCAAAACGAGGCGAGCATGTGAAGCCTCAAGAAAGCCAGAAGAGGAAGTGGGAACCCAGCCACCACCAATCTCATCAGCCCCAACAACAACAACGATCTGCACCTGCCAGAGCATTCACTGCCACCCAACCCGAGGACAAGGGAAAGGGTGTGTATCAAGGAAAATACCCGCTATGTAACCGATGCTCTTATCACCACTTCGGGCAATGCGAACGATATCGTTGCTTGAAGTGTGGACGACATGGTCACATGGCAAAAGACTGCAGATCCAAATTTCCCAGTAACAACAACCCTAACCACAACCAGAACAACAACCAGAACACCTCCAGAGGGTGTTATGAATGTGGAAAACCAGGCCACATGAGGAGGGATTGCCCTCAATTGAAGAAGGCCGGAGGAGGAGCGGCCAAAGGAAGAGCATTTGTGATTGGCTCGGGAGAAGCCAAGGATGACCCAAACATCGTAACCGGTACGTTTCTTTTAAATAATGTCTATGCTAGCATATTATTTGATACCGGTGCCGATAGGAGCTTTATATCTAGTGAGTTTAGCAAATTACTAGATATTACCCCAACGCCACTAGACTACAAGTATACTGTAGAGTTAGCTGACGGCAAACTGATTGAAACACAACACATCTTCCGAGGATGCGTCATGGTTTTGGCGAATCACGAACTCGAAATCGATTTGATGCCGGTGACTCTCGGAAGCTTTGATGTGGTCGTTGGAATGGATTGGTTATCCGCTAACCAAGCTGAAATCGTATGCAACGAGAAGATCGTACGAGTGACGTTGCAGAACGGAGAACAGATCTCGATTCAGGGGGAAAGACGGGGAGTACCTCTGAACATCATGTCATGCATGAAGGCGAACAAGTACCTGCAAAAGGGATACACTGCCATACTAGCCCTCATCGCAGAACAACCGAAGAAGGAGAGGAAGATTGAGGACATCGCCGTAGTCTGCGATTTTCCCGAAGTGTTTCCCGAGGATCTACTTGGACTACCTCCGAAACGACAAGTCGAGTTCCAGATAGACCTTACACCTGGAGCAGCACCGATTGCCAAAGCTCCATACCAACTAGCACCAACGGAGATGCAGGAACTGTCTAACCAGTTACAAGAGCTGTTAGACAAGGGATTCATCAGACCGAGCTTCTCACCTTGGGGAGCACCGGTCTTGTTTGTAAAGAAGAAAGACGGATCATTCCGTATGTGTATCGACTACAGAGAGCTGAACAAGGTGACGATCAAGAATCGATATCCCTTACCACGAATAGACGATCTGTTTGACCAATTGCAAGGGTCAAGCTACTATTCGAAGATCGATTTAAGATCAGGTTACCACCAACTAAGGATACAAGAAAACGATATCCCTAAGACTGCCTTTCGAACCCGATACGGACACTACGAATTCTTGGTTATGCCCTTCGGACTAACCAACGCACCAGCTGTATTCATGGATCTCATGAATAGAGTGTGCAAACCTTACCTTGACAAATTCGTAATAGTGTTCATCGACGACATCCTGATCTACTCTAAGAATCAGGAAGAGCATGCCGAACACCTAAGGCTAGTCTTGGAACTATTAAAGAAAGAGCAATTATACGCGAAGCTTTCAAAATGCGACTTTTGGATTCGTGAAGTCCAATTCCTTGGACACGTGGTTAATGAGCAGGGAATACACGTAGACCCAGCCAAGATAGAAGCCATCAAGAACTGGGAAGCACCCAAGACTCCAACTGAGGTGCGGCAATTCCTTGGACTGGCCGGGTACTACCGGAGATTCATTGAAGGATTCTCGAAGATTGCCCAATCATTGACGTCCCTGACCCATAAAGACAAAAAGTTCGATTGGGGAGACAAACAAAGAAGCTGCTTTCAACCTGTTGAAGCAGAAACTATGCACTGCACCCATCCTATCCCTACCGGAAGGATGTGATGACTTCGTGGTGTATTGCGACGCTTCGAAACAAGGACTCGGTTGCGTGCTGATGCAACGCGAGAAAGTGATAGCATACGCTTCACGTCAACTGAAGGTGCATGAGAAGAACTACACGACTCATGACCTTGAGTTGGGAGCCGTGGTGTTTGCCTTGAAGATCTGGCGACACTACTTGTACGGCACGAAATGTACAATCTTTACCGATCATAAGAGCCTACAACACATCTTCGACCAGAAAGAGTTGAACATGAGACAACGAAGATGGGTTGAACTCATAGGTGATTATGATTGCGCCATCAAGTATCATCCCGGTAAAGCCAACGTAGTGGCCGACGCGTTGAGCCGAAAAGAAACAACAACGCGTGCGCGCACTACAACTTACGATCCATTCCGAACTGCCGAATCAAATTCGGATAGCACAACAGGAAGCTCTGAAAACTGAAAACCTCACTCTTGAAGCCATGCGTGGCATGGATAAGCAAATAAAGGCAAAAGACGACGGAGCTTACTATTTAATGGATCGAATCTGGATTCCACGCTACGGAGGATTGAGAGAAGTAGTGATGGATGAAGCTCACAAGAGCCGGTATTCCGTACACCCAGGCTCTGATAAGATGTATCACGATTTGAAGACAACCTATTGGTGGCCAAACATGAAAGCTGAGATAGCAACATACGTGAGTAAATGCCTAACGTGCTCAAAAGTCAAAGTTGAGTACCAGAAGCCATCAGGGTTACTTCAACAACCGGAATTACCAATGTGGAAATGGGAGCAAATTTCCATGGACTTCATAACTAAACTGCCTAAGACGGCAAGTGGTTGCGATACCATCTGGGTTATCGTAGACCGACTGACGAAGTCTGCTCATTTCCTACCCATTAAAGAGACTGACAAGCTAGACAAACTCACTCGGATTTATTTGAAGGAAGTGGTCACTCGACATGGAGTGCCAATCTCCATCATATCTGATCGCGACAGTCGATTCACGTCGCATTTTTGGAAGTCCTTGCATAAGGCTTTGGGCACGAGATTGACATGAGTACTGCTTACCACCCGCAGAGACGGACGGGCAAAGTGAGCGAACGATACAGACACTGGAAGACATGCTCCGGGCATGTGTCATTGACTTTGGTAGTAGCTGGGAATCTCATCTACCATTAGTTGAGTTCTCCTATAACAATAGCTACCACACTAGCATTCAAGCTGCACCATTCGAGGCACTTTACGGACGTAAGTGTCGATCACCCATCCATCTGCTGGGCGGAAGTTGGAGACAGCCAACTGACTGGTCCAGAACTGGTGCACGAGACAACTGAGAAGATCGTGCAAATACGCAAACGAATGGCAGCAGCTCGGGACAGACAGAAAAGCTATGCCGACAAACGACGCAAACCGTTGGAGTTCCAGGTGGGGGACAGAGTGTTACTCAAGGTCTCGCCCTGGAAGGTGTCATTCGGTTTGGCAAACGAGGAAAGTTGAACCTCGTTACATTGGACCTTTCGAGATTACAAAGCGAATAGGCCCTGTAGCCTATGAACTGAACCTGCCAGTTGAACTGAGCAGTGTACACAACGTATTCCACATCTCGAATCTCAAGAAGTGCCTATCTGATGAAACACTTGTTATTCCTCTCGAGGAAATACAAATCGACGAACAATTGACTTCGTTGAGGAACCGGTGGAGATTATGGACCGGGAAACCAAGAAGCTCAAACTCAGCAAGATTCCAATAGTGAAAGTGCGATGGAATTCGCGACGAGGACCGGAATTCACGTGGGAACGTGAAGATCAGATGAAACAAAAGTACCCACACCTGTTCGCGGAACAGACAACACTAGCAACACAAGTTGAATTTCGGGACGAAATTCTTTCTAACATGGAGGATGTGACACCCCGTAATTTCCAGGTCAGCATCTTATTTATTTAAATGTTTATTTAAATGCATTATGTACACGTGGCACTAGAATCAGATTAATTTAGTGTGACACGTGGCACGACAGTACAAACACAGACACCTGACAAGATAATTCGTGGAATTATCGACGAACAACACACACGTGTCAAACACACGAACGTTGGTGAACGTCTAACACATTGTGTAGCACAACACTCGAAACTTCACGAAACACTGTCACAAGTCAATTATGGCTAATAATTGACCAATAAAGTCCAAACGACGTCCGAAATGATGTTTTACAGTCGAGAAACGGGCAAGAATGGGCCAGAACAAACAAAACAAGCTTATTAGGCTTGAAATTCAGGCCAGGCGGTACGCCTGACCCGGGATGCCCGCGACAGGCGATGCGCGCGTGTACTTGAGCGCCTCGTCCGACCCGATCCGCGCGTAACGACAGGGTGAAACCACCCACGTCAGGCGATACGCCTGACTCATAGATTCGCAGATTTTCTTTTTAAACTTCCAAGATCATCATTTCACCTATCTTAACCATTCTTACACGCCATAGCTCGGCAATTTCTCTTCCCAAACACTGAAACACTTAATCCTACCCTGTGGAAGCCATTAGAGGACCTTCTTGAAGCTTTGAAGCTTGGTTTGCCATCAAACACGAAAGATAGAGGACGTTGTAGCTTTAGATCACCACCACCACCCTCCTTCCTGTCGAAATCAGTAATCTCAGGAGGTCCAGGAGCTGATTATTCATCATCTAGTGTTCAAGGATCTCTAGAAGGTAGTTCTATGCTTAAAACTTACTCCCTTCACTCCTACACACACATGCAATGCACAAACCCACATGCAAGCACCTATAGTGCACATGCACGATTTTGTTTTCTGGTTTGTTGATAAACCTACTGTATTTGATGATCTAAGGTGTTTAGATGATGATCTATGATGATCTATGATGATGGGGATGGGTCTTGTTGCTTAAAATGATGTTTTGTGATGAGATATGGACATGCATGTATGATCTAAGGCATTTGATAGTCTTGTTGATGTTGAAATGATTCATGATGATGTATAAGTGTCCTTGCAAGATTAGATTGTGATTAGGATGGTTAAAATGTGATTTGTAGACAAACTTGCTATTTTTAGTAACTTTTAGTTACAAATTGATGATTTGGGATATATGATGAACATGCATGTATATAGAATTGTTGCTAGGAGGATAACATGATGATTTGTGTGTGTAGAAAGTAATCTTGATGATGTCTATGATCATATGTAGTGTTATTTCTATTTTTAGTAACTTTTATAGTTAGAATGTGGTTAAACGATAATTTGGGATGAGATGACATGATTAAATGGTGTTAAGTGGTTTATTATGATGATTAGTGATATAAAAATTGCTTAGAAATGTTAAGTGGTCATTTTTTATGCAAAAACCACAAAGTTACTATTATAGTAACTTTATTTTTAGAAAAACCGACTTGTCAACGTGTTGTGTTATTTGAGCATGCTAAATGACTTATTATGTTATGATATGCATAATAGATGCTAAGTTAGATGGTTCCCGATGTCACGTATGCTAAAAATGGGAAACTTTCCATTTTAGGAAACTTTTGTGCACTAACATGTTATAAACGGCATATATGAACTTGTATGATAATGTGCTATGTGTTAACATGACCCCGTAGGACTATTGAACATGCTAGAACTATAAAACCGTCATGCTTTGTGAACTTTCTAAAAATGGAAACTTACTATAAATAGTAAGTTGTCCATAAACGCGACCTACGCGTTTTGCACACGACAACACTTACACGATTGCTACACGAGTCACAAACCGTCACACGTTTCACCAACGGGTCGTTGACTTGACACGGTCAACTTTGGTCAAACACGGTCAACTTCGGTCAAACATGGTCAAACACCATCAATGTGGACCAACACGAGCAAACACGGTCATTGTGGTGACACGGACAAACATGAACAACCAAGGGTTGTTGGACACAAACATGAGCACTAACACGAACACTAGCACGGTCACTTACACGAACTCACATACGGTATACGATATAGGTTGCCGGTGACCGAGACGTGCTACTTGACGTTCAGGAGCTTACGCTTACACACTACTTTATCACTAAGTGAGTTAGTTTACGGCCCCTCTTTACTCTTTTTCAAACGCTTTTAAATAGGGGGAGAATACTAGTTGCATCGAGTCAAACATCTATTACTGTACAAACATTTTTGTGTATGCTGGTTTATTGGACAAACATTAAGTGTTGAACTCGTATTAAGCCCTCACAAAGTCTTACGTTAATGTAGGAACAACGGTGGATTTGGATGGATCCATTTAGG